>BMAV01012937.1:30447-182550 GCA_019973955.1 Trichonephila inaurata madagascariensis | reverse complement strand
GATATAATTCACACGTGTGTAAGAACTTTGTTTATTTTCACATGCCACTAACATAAGTGACATCATGTTTCGTCCAGGACGAGTTAGTAAGACTTGACAAAATATTTACTATTTATTATTAAATATTTTTCCCTCTTCTTTCTTCATTATAAATTTTCATATATTTTCAAAAAAAAATAAATTTAGTTAAAACATATCAAAAAAGGACACTGTTTGTTATTTGTACCCTCTAATATATTTTTTGCAAGATATCTGAAGAATGGTGCCCACGAAATTGCGTACCTGAAATCAGACGAAATTGCTTACCTGAATCAGAATTATATATATACAATCCTTAAATATATAAAAATAGTTATAAAACCTAAGTATAACTAGTCAAGATAGTAAGAAATATTAGTCTTAGTAGTATAATAACAAACCCCTGGCCTTAGGAACAAAGATTGCAGGTTTAAACAAAGTGTTAGGGCTAGTCAAACTTCACCTGTAATTTGCCTATACTACTGAGCCAAAGAGAAAGGATAATTTTTAATAATTTTTGGAGGAACTTAAATATTACGAGTAAAATACACTATACTATATTAAAATATAACGATAAAATTATAGCTTACTAGTATTTACTAGTATAGATTTAAAGTCGATGCAATAAAGTAGATGGTAAGACTTACTTTGTGAGTATAACAACATGTTATGTTTCCCACCAAATACAACAGAATAAAATCAGCACCGCATAAAAGTAAAATTAGTAAATTATGATAGAATAATATTAAGTCTTTATATGTACAGTTAAAACCATAAATATTGATATAAAATTTTATAGAAAATAAAAGACTTCAAGATATACACAATAATATTTATAAGAATATACTATTTCTAATTTATTAACCATGTGGCGCCATCTATTGAATAACTGTATAATTAATTTAAAATGCTGTTATTAATACATATTGTCATTTCACTGAGTACTAGTAGAAATATAATTGCATATATATATATTTCCTACACTTTTTCCATCGAGAAGTTGATATCATAATAATGCCGGCTGGTGTTATTTCGAGTCAAACAATTATAAGCAAATCTCTATTTTTCTCGCGGTGCCTAAATTTATTCCTAAAGAATTTTCTCCTTTTGAAAAAAAAAAAAAAATTCTCCAATATTCCTGCAGAAAGAGGTAAACACCACAACAATAGACAAATCGAGGTTCTCTGAAATTCTTCTCGACTGAATGTGAAGGGAATGGAACGCGGCCTTTGTAAAGCGATCCAGGGAACTCAAGAATTCCTTTGATCATTTTTAAAATTGGATTAGAAAGAGGAGAATAGGATGTTGAAATCCGACCACAAAAGGATTTAAAAATTCTAATAAAAGATTTCGTGAAAGAAACATCTGGTACTTGATACGAATGTCATCAGAAACAAAACGATAAAAAAAATGAGTACTTGCAAGAAAGATCGTGGCTTATAGGTATGAAAATTAATTTTCATGCTGGTGTCAATTGGTGTATAATAAAATTTATTCATTCTTTATGGAGCTCTTAATATTATGTCAAGAGTGCATTCATTCATTTTTGTCGTTCTAAAAGTATTTAAGTGTGTTTAGACTTATTTCTTTACTTAGCCTGGTAATATATGTAAAAAAGGTCATTTAAATAGTAATGGCGAATTTTTTTTTATACAATGAAGTAACTGCTTGGACCTAAAACATGTCACAATCTTGAAAAATTGTATAATTCGGATTTAACTGTACAAAAATCATTATGGTTAAGCAGAACATTGTTAAGATAGATTTTGATATAAAAACTTTAATTTTATATTCCTCACCATTCATTTAACTTTCCTTAAAAATAAAATTATTTAATTTTTTTGATGTGCATTCTTTACAATAATGGGAAGATATATTATTTAATATTTTTGTTTTATTATCAAATATAACTATAAAAAAGGCTTTGCTGAACAATCTATGCGAATATTTTTATTCGAAACAATTAATTTGCGTGTTCTTGAAATCTAAACATTTAATGTAGATATTTAATTTTCAGTTAGAAATTTCAAGGGAATAAAAGGCTTTTATGGAGCGAAAAATACACCATCATTTCAGCTGAAAGCTATTTTTACGAAATAAGTGCATTTGACATGGAATTATGCTCAAGTTTTTACTTGGTCATGTTTGCTATTGCCGAAGTTAATGAAGCTCAAGTTATTTAAGTGTGAATTGTTTCTTCCCAGCTTCAAAATTGTTGAAATTTTTTTCTGTAACATTTATATGTAAGAATACTTTAACGACTACCATTTGAATAAAAGCCTTGAAAAGAAATTTTTTTAATAGAAAATTTTACTAATTCTTCCGGTTTTTTTTTTTTTGCAAGAAGCCAAATGCAATTTGTAAGCCGTGTATTTTCTTTTCTCCAACAAAATCAAAATTAAGGTGAGAAAATAGAAAATAATTGCTATTTAAAAAAAAAGAAAAAAACTTTTTCTTTAATAAGTATTGGATATTCAAATCATCATATTCCTTTTATCAAACATTTGTAAACAATTTAGAAAAAAAAAATTAGTTAAAAATAAAATTTTACATAAAAACATACATATCTTTTTAAATAAAGAAACTTAGCTCGGATCCACTGAGCCAAAGGAAATGTCTGCCGTCTCTAATTAAACCATGTTAAAATATGAAAAAAGAGACTAGTCTTACAAATCATTGTAATTACAGAAGCGATTCTCCTTGATAGTATCACCTTCAGAGTAATTCCCTTAAGCATTTACACACTTCCACATTCGATGCTGCCACACACACACATTTCTGGTAACAGTTCTAGAACGTGGTTTTAGAAGTACCTTTAGGAGATTCTCCATTTTTGCCTAAACCTCTTCAACTGAGGTCAAATGGCTTCCCTTTCAGAAGATTTAGTGGCCGCGGTAGCCGAGTGGTATAGGTATCGGATTGTGGCTTGTCTTGTCACGAGTTCGAGTCCAGTACCCCTAAAGACCCACCGTGTAGGGCAGCGATGCACGTTAAATCTGTCGAGAGCTGAAACGTCCTCCCGTTGGTGTGGTTTAGTAGTTAGGAGAGGGGGTGCAAGCTCAGGTGTCGTTCACGTCACTTGACCATGGTTCAAAATTACGTGGTCCGTCGCCAAAGGCCCTCATGTAGCTGAACAGTGCGACGTTAATATTCAATCAATCATCAATTCAGAAGATTTAACTGTAGGAACAAAAAAAAAACTCATAAGGCCAAATCAGGTTAATAAAGAGGATGCCTCATCATACTATTGTTTTTCTTGGTTAGAAACTGCTTGATAGATAGAGCCATGGGAAAGGATACATTGTTTTGGTGCAACAGCGATTCATCGCTCCTCAAATCTGGCCTTTTTTTAATTCCTAATTTTTTTCACATAATCTTTTTAGTACTTCACTATAGTAGTGTTGATTAACAGCCTGACCACTGATGTGAGTAGAACCCACTCATATCACGAATTTTGGTTATGTTTTGGTCTGTAATCGCTGACCATGTACCACACTGACTCTTCCCCCTGGGAACTTCTTGCACCATTCAAACACATGTACACTAGACAAAGTCTCATGTCCATAAGCCTCGGTTAGTATTTGAAATGTTTTCGTGGGTGATTTCTTAAGTTCCATGAGGAATTTGATATTGATTCATCATGTTTACTGCCCGTGTTCACTGAATGACGCAGTACTCCCAACTGGCCTATTCTATTAAGACAAAACTAGCCACATGGATACAAGAGGTATGTCGTATGACGTCAACAAAACAGTTGTTGCCTACTCCCCTTTTTTTAAGCAACACACTTCGTCCCGTTTTTTTCTTTTTTCTTTTGTGTCCCTCCTTGTATTTGTGTGGTAAAGTAAGCTGGTTGGGTATTTGTACAAACCACTGACTAAGAATCGCTAAGGATTAATTAATGAATAGTCAAACCCTGATTTTTTAACAGAAATAATATTATTAATAAAACTAAACAAATTTATATATGTATCATCTTTGATAATTTAATTACATTACCTAATTACTGAAATGATTTCAACACTTTCTTATTTATCTTTGAATTTATTGATGAAAAACTTCATTCATTTTGTTAGAAAGATTAATAACTTTCTGTAATTATACAGATTACTTGTTTAATTTGTATTCGAAACAATCCATTGTTGATTAACTTAGTTTACAAATTGAAAGGGCATAATATGATAATACATAATTTTGTTTTAATTCGAATACTTAAGTACTTATATCTTTTATCAGAAAAAATAATTTTTACATGCCATGCTCCGAATATTTGTATATTGTACATAATTAAATAAATAGTCTAAGTTACTCGTATTAGAATAAACATCCTAATCATTCATGAATTGAATCACAAATAGTTAGCCTTAATTAAGTTATTTAATTATAAACAAAGTTATTTTACCGAAACAAATTGGAAATGAACAAAGTATTCTAACTTAATTATACCAGAGGACATTTTGTATGTTATTTAAATATAACTATCAATTACATATTTATGATTTCATGAATATGCTGGTTTAATGCTTTCAGCTAAAATGCATATCATTATTAATGTTTGAAATTCAACTTATGCTAGAAATAAGACTGAATTTTAGGAGAAATCATACTGAACACTTATATTAAAGATAACTATAATGAAAAGATAAATTATATAAGGTAATGTTTAACACAATGTCATTTAATATCTGTTATTAAATATGTATTAATTGTGCATCACAAATTGTGTCCATTCTAAGCAAAAGTTCTTTATTATGATATTATGTTAAATAAATATTGCATTTTGCATTTGGTTAAATTTAAACTTGTTTAACAACGTGATTTTAAATACTTTTTACAGTTTTATTTGAAAACAATCATTAAAAGAATTTAGATTGCTCTTATTAATTTTAGCACATATTCTTTCTAACAAATAGCTAGAATACATGACAAAATCTATTTCATAACTTTTCATCAAAGCATCGAAAAAGTATATCCTTACAAACAGTATAAAAAAATTCATCTGAAATATTTTTCAAAGAAAAAGAATTGTAAAAAAATCATATTTACAGATAGGAATATTTTTTCTCTATGCTGTATATCCTTTAAAACATAGATATTTGTATTCCAACCTTAAAAAAGCAAACAAACGATCGTAAGAGAACAACAAATTTTAGAAATCAATATATATATATAACCTTATATATTTAGCACATTCATTTTAAATACAACTCTTTTTTTTTATCAACAGTAAAGTTTTTTTTTTTCTTTTTTTACCATTATTTTTTCAAGATTCTAAATATTGATTTAAGTTTTAAAAAAAAAGAAATACTTTTTTTAGTGCAAATATATTTGAGCTTAAGCAATATTGTGAAGTCTTAGTCGATGATAGTGCAAATGTATCCTTAGCTTATTTTCTAGCTGAGGAAAGGCTTTCTAAATGTTTATTTTTGAGTAAAAGCATCATATACACAGGCATATTAATAATTGTTTGCTTTGAATAATAACCTTTGCAACACATTATTACTTTATATTGAGTATGCACTTCGAAAAAAAATATATTATAAATTAATTTTCCGCTTTGCTAATCCAGTGAATGTTTACAAGAAATATATAAATTGGGATCATATGATACTCTAATTTTAATGATTCGAAGAGATAAGCAAAGAGTGATGATTTTCTATATATTAATTAATAAAAAAAATATATCAAATATTGTCACGTTTAAATGCACTGAAACTGTAATACTTGTAATGTTATCAGTAAAGTACTTACTCTGAAGGCTTAGAGTGTCATGTTTTGATAAATATTTAATTATATCTTTTAAATATTCATACAAACAAAAATTATAAAATTCAGGGAAGTTTAACATTATTTTTTTTAAAAAAAGGCTATTCAATCAATATAATATACAAACACTAAAGACTATACTACAAAAAATGCTTAAATGTCCACTCACACATAAAAAAGGGTTATATCGTAATACATTAAGATTTTTTTAATGAAATGCTAACTGTGCCTAACTACTTCAATCTTATAAAAAGCTTAACTGCTTATCAGAAATATTGTTAAATGGAAAAGAAAATATTACATTTGATGGGCAAATCATAACTACAGAAAATTATTTCTTTCCAAATCTATTTTAATGTAGTGATTAAATTTAGTCGAATATTAATTTAAATAATGTAGATAAAACTTGATTCTCTTATGTGTCTGTAGTTACTAAGACTCGTTACTTCCAAACAACTGAATTAACGTTATTTTTATTTTTATTTAATCTTATTATTTACATTATTATCTTTCGATTGATTCATTACTTTTCCATTTCGGAAATTTAAAAGTTGGATAAAATTTTATTTGAAAAATGTAAATTAAAAAATTATGCAATTCGACCACGCCCTCTTTTTAAAAAAAAACTAAAGAAAGCGTGTTGATAAAAAAAACTATTTTAAAAAGAGAAATAATTACTATAAGAAAAGGTGTAATATATAAAGAAAATTTTTGGGAAATTCAAAAAACTTTTTTTTTCTTTGTCAAATGTGTGCTTATAAAAATTTTGAAAATTTAAGGCATTTTATATTAATAATTTCATAAATTCAGTTCTTTTTTCTCATATGATTTTCATATAAGTATAATACTTCAATATTATGCAAAGGAAAAAACTAAAATTTCTGTCATGATAGAAAAAAAAATTAACATTTTTCTTTTTTTTGGAATTTAAATACTCAAAAAATTAATCATTTATAAAATGTATGGGTTAAAAAAAACATGAAAATAAATTTTTTTTTAAAAAGAAAAATTATAACTAATGTCTTAAAGGGAAAATTTTAGGGGTTTTTTTAAGATTAATATAATTTTTTTTCAAATTATAAGCTTTAAAGGGGTTTTTTCTCTTTTTGGGGTTTTTTTCGATAATTAGTGCATTAAAAATTTCTACTTCCACGATTATTTACCAACCACTTCCATTTTTTCCCTGTGTGTTATATATAAAACATGCAACAAATAAATTATCTATTTTGTTGTAAAATAAATACTTCTAAAAAAAAATCTTAATATGGGAGATATTGGCTGTTTCGATAAATTTTAGCATGCGTATAAATATTTTATTTTTTTCTCCAAAACAAATTATTTTATTATGAACCCGATCCTTAAAGTTGCGGGGGCATTTAAGAAAAATACAAAAAATTTCAATAAAAAATAAAATTACAGGGGTAAAATTTTTTTAAAACCCCAGTGGCTAGGATTAGTGCACCGCGCTTCCAACCACAGGTTTCGGGGTTTCAAACCCCCGACGACAAGGTTGAATCACCTTTCATTCCTTCAGTGGGTCTATAAAATTAGTACCAAGCTCGCTTGGGAACTTAATAAAAGGGTTTTCGCGTCAGACTGACCATCTGCTCATGGTCCTAAGGTCGCGTATAATGAGTTGGGTACTGTAGGCCGTGTAGGCTGTCACGACACTGAATTAAGTATAATTTTAAAATTTTCCAAATTGTCTAAAAATCAAAATTTTAAATTTTGGGGAATTATATTTGCATTTTATCTTTATTTTTTTTAACAGTAACATTTTTGTGCAAAAATATCATTTTAAATCAAAATAAAAAAAAAAATGTTCAAAGGGTGACCCTCTTAAATTCCTGTAGAAATTTGTTCAATTGGAAATATTACTAAATTGTAAGAGAATAATAATAATAATTGTTCCTAAAACCGGTAATAACTTTAGACAATCTTCAAAATGAGTGTATAAATTTTTTAAAAAAAAAATAATAATAACTCTCAAGTCAAAATAGAGTAATGAAGCAAATAAAAAATTGAACTATAAATTTACGTAATTGCAAATTTATGCAAATCTTTAAAATTTAAAAAGTGTAAAAGGGCAAAACGCCATTGTCTAAATTCACGTTTAAAGTTCGTATTCAATTATGTTAAAAAATTTTCTTTGCAATATCCAAATTAGTTTTTCAAGGAACTAAGTATTTTCTTTTTCTTTTTCAAGTATTTCTTACAATTGTTACCTTTTAAAGTTTTATCTGAACGAATTGAAATTTTAAATATATTTTAAGTAACTTATTTGTGTGTGTGCTGCAGATATTTGTAAGCCTTTTGTAGGTAAAGTAGGCCATATGCCATATATTTCAATCTGAAAAGATGTATTCATTTTTATTCATTAATTATAATATTTAATTATAAACTTTTTCTTGTTACGTAGGAGGTTTGCTTACGGGTCATGAGACAGGCACAAAAAGTCAATTTAATTGTCTTGGAACCAAGAATATCTCATTTCTAATAAAGGGAGCATAACAAAAAATTTGTCCAACCATTAATAAAAGACTGTCATGCCATCATTTTTACACTAACTACAAAATAACCCAATTTCTCACTGGTCATGGTAATTTCAAAAGCTACTTGAACAAATTTAAGTTAGTTCAGACATCTTCCTGTGATTGTAATATTGGAGGCGAGGAAAATGTAGAACATGTGCTCCTTCTGTGTTCCAAGTTTGCCAAAGGAAGAAAGATCCTAAGACTAGCTTTCAAGGGACTTAATATACACTGGTGTGCAAAACTTAAGCAACAATGTAAAAATTTAGCAGATAGCCATGAAATTGCAGAAAAGGAGGTCTGGAGATCAGTAGAGGGAACACGTAAGTCAGTAGAAACGTCATGCGTATGCAAATATCAGGAACAAAACGTCAGAAGCGATGTGAGCGTACGCAAAACGCGTGATGTCGCCGCGCGCTGCTCAACAGTAGAATGAAATGAAGGACGGAGACGCAATTCACCATATTCTCTGCAAGTGCCAGTGAGTCAGTTCGTGAAATATGTCTAGAAGAAATCATCTGGATGACTTCACACGTGGAAGAATGATCGGAAAGCTGGAGGAGGGGCGTACTGTCACCAGTGTAGCTGCAGATTTCGGAATCAACAAAAGTGTCGTTTCGCGCGCTTGGAAAGCGTTCCAAACCACAGGTACAGCTGTTAGAAAGGTTGGTGTGGCCGCCAGAGGACGACAAATGCAGGGGATGACCGATATATCATCCTGCAGGCGAAAAAAAGTTCAACAGCAGTCAGCAAGCGCCATTGCTCAGAAACTCTGTACAGCAACAGGTCGACAAGTGTAGCGGTTTACTGTGGCCAGACGCCTTCACAAAGGAGGCCTGTTCACCCGCCGTCCTGAACGCTGCCTCCCGTTTAAAGATGGCCACCGAAGCCACCGTTTACAGTGGGACAGAGATTACAAAAACTGGACAACTGATCAATGGGTAGTGTTCTCTTTACGGTTGAGAGTGGGTTTCCCGGTACCAGAAGCGATTCTCAACGCGTTTGGTGAGAGAGATCGGAACCCGGTTTTTTATCCCAGTAACATAAAGGAAAAAACATCGTTACGGTGGTCCTGGGTTCTTGTCTAGGTTGGCTTTATGCTGAACGGCGGAACTGAGCTTCCCTTTTTCGACAGAGGGTGTGTAACCGGGGATCGCTATTTTGAGGGGGTATTTCTTTCCCATCTGCATTTTTTCCGGATGCCATTGGCCAGATTTCATCTTTATGGATGACAATGACTGCCACATCGACTCTTGCTTTTGAGGAGCTGCTGGAAAGTGAAGATATCACTCGAAGGGATTGCCAGCATGCTCCCAGATTAATCCCATCGAACATGTGTTGGGATGCTTTGGGGAGACGTATTCCACACCCCTCACATCATCCGGGTACAACCAACAACTCAAACAGATGTTGATTGAGGAATGGGCACTCCTACCTCAAGAAATTTTGCACCAGCTGGTTCTGAGTATGCGGAGAGGGTCAAAGCAACCATTGTAGTAAGGGGAGGGCATATACCATATTAGGAACATCTGCTTGTTGTTCTTCCTGTTGGATGGACAATCATGAGTCACGATACTATGCGTTCAATAAAGCTTGTTTTGTTTTATTCCATACCGTATGCGTTGTAATACTTTTTCAGCGCCGATCTTTTGTCATCCTTTTACGTACATAATACTCTCCCTCATTTCAAATTTCATGTCTCTCAGATGATTTTTCGTGAAGTTATGGCAATAAACCCACCTGTTGCTTTTAAATTTTGACACCAGTGTAAATTGGCCTCCGAATTTTCACCAACTTCTTTCTACCAGAAATGCTTTCAAAAATTTCTGTAGAAAATATTTGTATTACTCCTTAACCTCAATATTTTTTTTTATTTTTTGTTTCCCCCAAATGTGTGTTTATCACTTACTTATGTAAGCCCCGTGTGATACTTTGTGGTGCACGGGATTTTATAATTGTTTTCATTAAAAATAATTTACAATATATGGCAAATTTATCTCTAATCTCCTTCTATGTGTTCTCAATTATAATTACATTATACTATTTCTAACTTTCCTGAAGTCCAAAGCGTGTTGCAGAACAATTTTTCAGAACTTCGAATGGTTGTGTGGCGTTTTATTCTGATTTTTTCTGATATGGTAGTATATCTTTGTACTACATATTAGCCGCCTTTTTGTGCATCTGTATTCTGTTATTTAAAATTGATTACATTTAAACTACAAATTTATTTTAAAGTTGAAGTTAAGTTGACACCAAAAGATAATACAGTGCCAAACTTTTATAAAATATCTGTGTTCAACAAATTATGTTTGATTAAGAAAATCACAATATTACTATTGTAATTATTTCTGAAATGAATAATTATTTTTAAATACAGCATGTACTTAATTTATATATTCAAAACCTTGCTAATTATTCATAACATAAAGTATGAAGTGTTTGATTAAGGTTTACAAATACCAATACAAATAACTTACCATTATCTATAACGCAGAATTTCTACTCTGCTAAAATTAGCTATTTTGTCTGATATTGGACGATTTGTTATAATTCAGGGTGTATCAGACATTTTTGTTATAGTAGTTGGTGGTAGATGTGTTTTATATTACACGAAGCCTAATTTATAGGCGATGGCTGTTAGGTTTTATGGCGCAAGAGCCAATTTTGTCTAAACTACCCACATTTATTAGTGAGAAAGGGGTTTGACCTCTTACGGAGAATGTCCATCTCTAAAGGTATTTTTGTTTTTTGCAGTACTCTCTCTCTCTCTCTCGGCGCATTCATATTTTCCCTTTTTTCATGGTTTCTACGTATCTTGTATAATTATTTCGGCGGAAAACTAAATTTTACATAATAATATATATATTAAGGTTTTAATTTATTAATTATATGTAAACATTTTTTAAACACAGTACATAAAAGTAAGAGTCACCTGCGGTTTACTGTTAAGGTAGTGTTTGCTTTATTTATAAAGCTCTCTTCCATTGGATTCGAGTTACCTTTTTTAAACAATGATGAAAATATATTATCTGATTTTAAATTTATTATATTCTCAGAAATGATTCAATACGAAATACGATCTTAAGTTGACAAGAAGTAATATGTGAGAGACCAACTAATTTCCATTAAAAATGTGGTATTTTCTTACATGGGTATTCCTCGCATTTTTCTTACTGTTACTCATAATTTATTTGCTCTTCCTATTTTACTTGCTTAAATTTCCCTCTTTGATCAAATTATTTTTTTTCTCTTTTTCAGTGTTCATATAATTGAAAGCATAATACTCTGTTGTTAGAAATTAAAGTAATCTTTAGATTTTCTTGATTAATACTGGAACTATACTAGACAGATTAAAATAAAATTTGGTATGTAATAATAATTCAACAGTTACAATACACACGGGTGATTGTTCATAACACTGATAGAAGTCGGAAGGTATGAAAAAACACAGCAGATTATAACAAAACGTTAAATATTACAATAGGGGGAGTATGGTACATTCTTTTAGATAAAACGGCATCACACTGTGATTTCTTTCTGGAAATAAGATAATTTGTGAACTCCAGTGACAATTAATCACACTTGTTGAGAAATTCTGTCTCAACCATTGCATAGTTCTGGGAGAGGAGCAACGATTGCAACTGCCCTCCCCGGAGCGTCCCAGGAATGCTCTATGCGGATGAAGTCTGTAGATCTAACTTCCAATTCATCCAGCAGATTTTCTTACTTCCCGAAATTAATTAACCGGATGATCTGTATGGTCCTCTCATTGTCATTTATTATATTAAAATAGGGCAAACTGCACCCATGAAACCTTATCCCAAGATCTCATCCCTGTACCTCACAAAGTCACAGTTACTTTTGTAAGGACACAGAGGTGTGTGCGGCCAAGCAACGTAATGCCTTCAGACTATCAAGTCTCCACTATCATAATGGTTTTATTTCTTGGACATTGGAGGACAGGTAGATCTTGGTTTCTCGTATGAAATATGCGAAATTTGGGGAGAATATATGGAGATAACCATTCATTGTGACTGCTGTGAGGCATAGGGTGAGGTCATGGAGGACCGAACCCACGTTATGCTGGTCATGAGTTCATGATCATAACCATGAGAGTACCTCGACCACCATCAAGCGAAAAAAAAATTTATTATTGTAACATTGGTATAAAATGTATAATAGGGTCAGACAAATTAATCGCTCTGGTTAGTTCTTACCTTATAACTGTAGTGATGGACATTAGATTAAAATTTCAATAAACAGTTAATGTTTTATGTAATGTCTTCTTAAATTAACATCCTCAAATGGCACAAAACGAGCACTTTTCAGCACATAGATTACCTCTGAGAAAAAGATGCATTATGGTAAATGGAGGGAATAGGTGGACGTTCCTGATTGCTAATTACCCTTCACAAACCCCTTCATTGATTGTTATTGGAGCATTGTTTTGATGTAGAATCATTTGGATTTAAATTTTCTCATATCATGAGCTTCTTACAAACTGTCCAAATGTTGGAAGTTTCAAAAAGGATTCGGTACTCAGTGAATGTTTGTCACATTGTTCTTGGCCGATATATTTCGCACTTTCATTAGATCTCAAAGCTTTCCGGTTATTGCCAGATCGTGCGTTGCCTTCTACTTTTTAACAAGTATAAGTAAATATTTTGAACCATTGAAATATGAACAGACAGGATTTACAGCTATCTCCTAAATTAGTAAATCTAATAAAAATCCAAATCATTGCATTTTTATTTTAATCAATTTCACCAAAATTTCCAAACCACGCACTGTTGCATTTTAAAACTTAGCGAGATGAAATGCAAGCATTCTTATCAATACTAGAGAAACTAAGAGCCTTAAAATCTTAAATTATATACTCTTTACATTTGGGCATGACTAAAGTCATCGTCTCAACTGACATTTACCCCTTTTGCGTCGAAAAGAAAGCTACACAGTCTCTCTCCCAATTACTTTATAAACAGATCTCATACAGGCTTAATATATAAAGTATATGAAATATTTGTAATGCCACAAAATATTTTTAATTTTCTAACTACTTCTATTAAGAAAAGATTTATAATTCTAATGATAAAAGACCACAATAAATGCATAATATCTTATTTTTAAATTTCCTTTAAATAAAAATATTTGACTTAAAATTCTAAACATATGTACGGAGAGGACATATAGAAACAATTAAAATATTTTACTTACATGGCAATATAGTATTAAACTGAATACACATAGCTCGACATTAAAAACGCAACCCCAGAAGAAATCGATTGGGCGAACGTCAAAATAACATGAAACAAAGAAGAAATTGAGAAATGCAAATAATAAATACCTTAGAGCATTTAGACAACACAGAATGGAGAAATGACGTCCGAAGCAATGCATAAAAAAAAAGTTGCGATGTGCTGTTTTTCCTTCAAAAAGCACTTTGTAAGGTCGGAGTTTGCTCAAAACATCATGTTATGCCTCGAATAAGAAGAAATACTTTCCAGTAAGTGTCGGAATTCGACAGAGGCAGGGTCGTTGTGTGTCTAGAAAGTGAATTATCATCCCATGATATTACACATTGCACTGATTGAAATTCAACCAATGTCATGCTGAAGTGGAACCAATGTGTTACTGAAAGTCATACTGAATAACAAGCATAGTCTCCACACTCTTGATGATTAGCGCTCAAAATGACAGTCATATTGTGCACTTGAACCTGAAAACCACACAACCGCATCAAGGAACATAGTTAGGATATGGTTATGCTTGAAGCATGCTCAGAATCCCTCCGTACAGTGCAACGATGTTTGCAGCAGCGTAGATTGTCAACACGGTGGCCATTACTTCCGCTTTCCTTGACAATGCAGTTTAGAGTGAGTTGGTGACTCGGGTGCTCAGGACAACAAAGCTGAATACAAGAGTGGCACCATCTCGTCTTTACTGATGAGTCACTGAATGTCGTCTGCTTGCATTTTATATTGGCATAGAGGCCCTACACCCGGTGTGGTAGTTTCGTCAACCATTGGATACACGAAATGTTTATCTCTAGTTCGGATTGACGCAGTAATTTGAAAAAAAAAGTATATTTCAGACATCTAACGTCCAGCAGTTGTGCGCTATCTTCGAAGCCTCCCAAATGCTATGTTCCTGTATGATAATGCAAAACCACATGCTTTCACATTGTGTTCTGACCTTCCTCAATACACAGGGTATTCAATTGTTGCCCTGGCTTTTACGATTTGGAGATCTGCTCACCCATTGAAATCATCTGGTTTCATGTTGCTTCTATACAGATTCGCCAACCCTTTCCAGCTAATTATATTGATAAAGTGTTCCATAGACTTGAAGCAGTACGGAACGAGTTATCCACTTTTTAGTCATCCAAGCCTAGTTCTACTTCATGCCTAACTGGGTAAGAGGTGTTTTAGATGCCAGGAATAACAGCTGTTACTACTAATTTCTCACATCTGCCAACTTCAAAACTTCTTGCTTATTCAATCATTGTATCTTCATTCCATGTTGTTTACGCACAATAAATAACTTTTTGTATTTGTTTGAATTGATGGTGTTGCAATTTTAATGGTGTGTACTTAATACAGTGCTTCTCAAACTTTTAATATTTGCGACCCATTATTCAATCATAATTTTCATCGCGCCCCCCTCCATTCAATAACACAATGTATTGAATCCAATGGTACTATAACTTGACGCAGAAGCTACAATACACTTTAACCTCTTAGGTGTCTCCGGCATATATAAACGTCTCACTCAGCCAAAGCGTTAAATGCCCCGGACGTATATATACGTCTTTCAGAACTGCGATCTTCTCTGTGCACTGTTATACATACAACTTTTCCGAAGGCTTTGGAATGCAATAAGAGGACCTTGACAGTGTTTGCGAAGGATTTACTTATTTCAGAGAATTTAATTATTTATTCCCTTGATGCCCCATATCGGGTTGCGATGATATTACAGTTTTATATCACAGAATTCTTGATGTTCGATACCGGATTGCAATGAGATTACATTTTGTATATCACAGCCTTCTTGGCATTCTGACCGGGGTTGCGATGAGCTTAAAGGTTTTATGTCACAGCCTTCTAAATGTTTCATACCGGGTTGTGATGAGATAGCACTTTTCATATCGCAGCTTTCTTAATGTTCCATATCAAATTGAAATGAGATTACATTTTTTTTTTCATATCAAAGCCCTTTAGATGTTTCATACCGGGTTCCGATGAGATTACATTTTTTATATTACAGCCCTCTTGATGTTCCATATCGGGTTGCGATGAGAATACATTTTCTTACATCACAGTCCTCTTGATGTTCAAACCGGGGTTTGCCATGATCTGATACTTGCATGTCTTAAATGTATTTCATGCCAGTAAATGAGCGCTGTGTTACTTCGTGAAACCAAATGCAACAACTTAGCTCCTCAACAGAAATCGAAGTGAAAGAGCTTTTCCTTTATTACATATAACATTCGCTTCCCATTGAGGCGCCTTTGGCTCTCACGTAGCGCATTTTCGGCCTCCAGGTAAGCGTAGAGGTCCCCCACGGTGGTTATCTCGATACGGGGCTGTAGAGGGGGTCACTTCTTCAAGTTGTAGCAGTTGCAAGGGAAAAAATCTCACCATGCATCCGAACTTGATAAAAACGGTCTTAAGTATAAATCGTCATTTTTTTTGTTCAGTATGAGACAGAACTTCTTAACATATGCAAAGACGAACTTCTCTACAATCGATCTCTAGTTACGTTTAATAAAATACCTTTAGATGTACTTTAATTAAGTACTGTTTATAGAAGTGTACTGTCATTATGTACTTAGCATTTGGTACAATTAATACTTGAACTATAAATACTGTATATAGCAGTTACTTTTGTTCTATTATTACTGTATATAGTACTATTAATTTAGTACTGTCAGTACTGCGTTTTTACTGTAAGTTCTGCATTGTTTACTACTTTTTGTACTGCATTTGACACTATTAATTTAGTAATACATTGTCCTTGTATCTTAAAATTTTGTTTTATTATGCAATACATTTTACTTGGGGAACCTTACTTACAAATCCCATCTTTTTTTGGTTTTGAGAAATATAGTAAACGTTATTTTATTTTACTATTTAAAATTCAAATTTACATCTAGATTTGTTCATTGTGTTCTATTAAGGGGATGGTGGACTTTGAAATTGGCGAAAATCGTCCAAAATATGGAAAAAATTTTTTTTGTGAATTATAAGTTTCGTGAGTTCACTGAACCATATGCAAGAAACCGCATGTGTCTAAGTAATTTTATTAAAAAGTTATAAGCATTTAAAAAATTTAAAGGGACCAAAAATGTAGAAAAGCATGTGCTTAGGTTGGCATAATTTTTGGGGTTTTTTTTTAATATTAGAATTAATATTTTCGTGTTTTAACAACTACACATTTTAACTGCAACCTTTAACTGTTTTATCGTTTTGTTTACTTCCACTTGTTTACAAAAGTGAAAGTATTGCCTGTTTTAAAATTGCATATCTTTGATTGCTCTCTGTTTCTTAGTAACATTTATCTTTACGGAATAAAATTTTTTGTATCTAAAACCACAAAAGCTTCCAAAAACATCTACAATTGCCCTTTGTATTTGTTACAATGGATGCTATTGGGTAGGCGTTATCGAAAAACCTAAAGGTAGGCCATAAAAAAAGAAGGAGTTTGTGTGCATCCAAAAGTACAAAGAGATGGGGAAAAAATCAAGCAAGTAATTTTTGATAGAAATATGGTAAAAACCTGATATTCTGCTTGCTAAAAACTTCAATTATTATGCATACTGAAAACTCTATTAGTGATGAAGGTTCAGATGCTGGTGAAAATGAACAATATTTGAATGCAAGTGCCAAAGAAAATTTCAGATGTTTCCTTCTACATCAACATCAATTTTTTGTCCTAGTGAGAAAAGTACATATGTTTTGATGAATAATGATATGTGGTCTTCTTTATGTAACATAAAATGTGATGAATGTGATATGTGTTCTTTGGGATGTTGAGTGTAATGGTGTTTATGGTTTTTCTTCAAAATGGAGCTAAAATGTAAAAGCTGCAAAAAATATTTAATTTGTATTCTCTAGCCCACGAGATGATGATAGCAAATGTTTCGAGGCAAATAAAAAGCCGTTGAAGCTTTTTTTAAAAATTGGGAAAGGTCATGCAGCATTAGAACTTTTTTTATGGCTATTGTCATTCATGAAATGGATAAAAAAAACATTCTAAAAAATGTTTACTTAAATTATATGAAGAAAAGTGTAGTTTTAAAGAAGACATTCTTAAAATTTTCCCCGGGAAAGTGGTCCAAAAAACACCATGAAGATTTGCTCGGCACTGCTAATGGTGTTATAGACATCACCGTTTCATATGATGGAACATGGCAGAAACGGGGACATTCATCATTGTACGGGATAGGAATTGTTATCGACATTTTGACTGGGCTGATTATCGATTACGAAATCCTTTCCAAATATTGCCCAGAATGCACTACCGCAAAAAGGGATCTTGGAGAAAATAGTGCTGAGTACTCCATTTGGTACAAATCACACCAAGAAGAATGCAGCGAAAATTATGTAGGATCTTCTAATGCCATGGAAATTAAAGCTGCAGAAATTATATGGAAAAGATCCTTTTAAATGGGGTATGCGATGCGTGAATTTTGTCAGATGGTGATACCAAGACCTATCAGCATTTATCATCATTAAATGTATGGTGACTGCATAAAATTGTGAAAGAAGAATGCAAACTTCACGTGGCAAAAGGTTGGCAAGGACCCTAAAAAAAATTTCAGAGAGGCGGAGTAAAGGTATCACCATTTGGGGGAAAGAGGGAAAACCCAAAGAAAATACCATTGTGAAACTGACTAATTTTTTACAGAAAAGCTAAAAGCAATACCGATGTAAGAAAAATGAAAGGTAATTTTAGCTTTATTGTTCATCAACAGATAAAACCCAAAGCATAGTAAAAGCTCTACTGGTTCGACATCATGGTGCTTTTACCAGAGGGCATTGGCTAAAAATGAGAACCCTATGTCCCATTCAATGATGAAAACTGTGTCGGAACAAGTTCTGGGAAAAAATACTTCCAGTATATCAAAAAGGTTTTCAAACGATGAGCTTTGAAAGATGCAGTGCGGGGAAAAACCTCAGAATGCCAACGAAAGCATCCACAGTGTCATTTGAAAACGCCCAAAAGAAACTTTTGTTTCTAAATGCGACTTGAAATGTGTGTTATATCTGCCATAGGTGGATATAATTTGGTTTCTTCAATAGTTTAGCTATTGACCAATGAGTTGGCTTTTATCTGTGACATTTCCCCTAAACGTGATAAACGACGCTTAACCTCAGAGTGAAAAAAGAATTTAGTGATTGGAAAAGAAAAGAATTAGTAATAAATTGGCCAAATCATCCAAAATTACAAGGAACATTAAAAAGAGGTAAAAAATATGGTCCTAGTAAACTTTTTAAAAGTTGTTTCCAGTAAATAAATATTTATTTGTACTAACACTGAAACATTTTAGGAAAACTGTATCATGTGAAACCATTTTATTCTTTTATTAATTTTTTTTCTCTTCAAATTATGCTTGTAAATAAATAACCTAGTATAAATATGTCTGTTATTAAATAAAATGGATGTTTAATAATATCAGAACAACAATTATGAAAGGTAAGTGGAAAACATTTTTAAAAAGACTTTTTTTTCAAAACTTTGTTTTTTCAGATTTACGTGCTTTTAAAATGTTCCATGCGTCTCAATTTTTGAGCAAATTGTTTTAAATTTCTCGTGAGGAATACTGATAAGTACATAAATAAATCTCATCCATTTAATTTTTACTTATTTAGAAGTTAAATTTCATTTTATGTACAAAACCGATATTTCGAAAATTGTCTGAACAAAAAAACCCTTTTTAAAAAAATTAACCGGTGCATGAAATTGCTAAATAATACCCCTTTATGTGTAACGGGACTAATAAACATTAATAATGTTAGACGAAGTCAAAAATAAAAATTGAACGCTGGAATGTTTTTAAAAAATTTAAAACTTATTAATTTTTTTTTAATTTAAAAAAAAAAAATTAATTGAAATTTTTTTTTAAAGATATATTTGATCTAGTTGTAATCCAGTGTATATGCTCAAAAATTTTCATTACTCTTACTTAATAATTAAAAAAAAAGTTTTTGAAAGTCCACTGTCCCCTTAAGAAGAACAATTGTGAAAAAAAACGCTTTCCTCTTTTTGAAAATGTCTCAATATAAAAACATTTAAATGCCTTATAGATTTCAAGAAAATTTTTTTCTTAAAATTAATTTTAGCCTTCATACGCAATTAAATAAGAAAAAATATTTTTAAATTTAGACAAATAAGAGCTGTATATAATCTAATATAATTCCTCAATATGACTTCATTTTCAGCATTTTTCAAGTGATTCTGAAAAAGTGCAGACATTTTTTCATTCACGTGATTTTATACTACTTTAGTTATAAAATCTATCTTTTTCCTCGTGTGCTTACAAAATTCAACCATAATTGTTTTACTTTATATATATAAGGAAGTTGACACATCTTTCTAATTTTCAAATATAAATTATAAATAGCTAGCTGTCTTCTAGTCCAGAAATTTCTAAAATCCATTTAGTAAATCTCTAAGTTTTCACAATTTTTAAAAACGAAGTCATACATCCTTACTTCAAACAATGAATTAAAATATTTATCACATCCAAATAGGTATAATGAACTGAAATATTGTTCACAAAATGATATTGCCTTACTTACATGTTGTAAATCAGGCTCTTTAGAAATCCACGACGCATCTTCTCAATCCACAAATGTAATCAATATAAATACAAATTAAAAATGGTATATTGCAGTTTCACAAAGATTCGTAGTCCTCAGAAACAATAATTCAAATGGCCAAACACAAAAATACTTCTCAGTGTTGAGATGCTTATATTGTTGCATTAACAACGTCGTTTTTGACAGAATAATTGCCCTTTTATTAATTGGTACATTATTGTACAACAGTACTAATCATAAGAGAAAAACGATTACTATTACCGTACAAATTATCAAGAGATGTATTAGTTTTTGTATATAATTTTTTAAATGACAAACCAATGAGGTCACTGTTAATTATTGAACTTGTTCTTAATTTAGTATTGTTAAATTAAAATACATTGTGCGGTACTGATGCATTTATGGGGGAAGTGCAAATGTGTGTTTTATATTTTATAATGTTAGAATGTATTTTGTTAGTTTACTTTCAGTAAATTAATATTTTTCCTTTCTAACTTTTTAATATGCTCGCGCACCCCTCGTTTAGTTATCCTGCCCCTCTAAGAGGGTGCGCCCCACAGTTTGAGAAACGCTGACTTAATAATATATCATTGCCCATTTTATTGTTATTAGTTGTCTTAGACACAATACGAATGATAAAAATCTGGTAGACGAAAATATTCTTTAATGACTGAATTAATGAAAGACAAAAAACAAAAAAATAAATAAATAAAAACACTTGGAAATTCAATTGATTCTAATTCAACCAATACACAAATTAATGAGTAATCTGCTTCTGTAAATAAATATTAGCAATCAAAAATTAGAAATTTTAAGAAAAAATGCTAAAACAAATACTAAGCACAATTTAAATTTTCTCGCATGATTCTCTTAAGGTATCCGACTAGTCTAAAAGCAAGATTTTTTTAAAAAACAACAATTTTTTTCATGACTTTATTTTATAGGTCTTTGATTAGATTTATATAAATACCAAGTATTTTTTATTTCCCATTCACGAGAACAAAACTACAAGCGTTTTAGTGAAAGCAGATGCCATAAATTTACCTTAGATGCAAAACTTTAAAATGCGTTTAACTCGAAATATGTTTTTTGTTTTGTTTGAAAAGCTCAAACAGGATGGGGGTTAAAGCGATTGCTAAAAAAGTTTTTAATATAATTTGCTGAAATATTTTATGTATATTCTGTATAACAGTATAAGTTTTTACCTTCAAATTTATCAATCACTGTTTTATTACAGTATTTACAGTTTGCTACATGAATGTAATCCCCGTTTTTTAAACAATTTCATATATCTATAATTAAGTGCTCTAGTTTTTGTAGAAATTAAAATATCTCTTATCCTGAAAGTTATTTCAAAAAGGAATAACAAAGTAATGCATCAATATTGAAAAATTGAGAATTTGTTCATTTACTATTTGTACAGAGCCGGCATTTATGTCATTTTTTGTCAATTTTTACCCATTTCTTCCCATTTTAGTAGTAATAATTTATTTTTCTGTACTTAATTTTAGCCTTTTTTCTGAAAATGTACTGAATGAATCTAAAAACCACAAAAAGAAAAAAAAATCTTTATACCTCTATTAAAAAAAAAAGTTGTTGCAATTAGTCGGATACCTTAAGGCATTATGAAATAATATCTTTAAAATCCCGTGACTTACACCATATTGTTCTTGGATTAAGGTATCCGACTCGTTTAAAATCACCATTTTCATAAAAAAAATCAAAAATTTATTTTATAGTCTATTTTTGTAGCCTTTTTAATAAGCTTTCTAAAACTATCGTACTTTTAATTCTGAGTCAGTTAGAAAAAGGTTAAAGCTGTTTTTGTTTGAGGTAGTAAGCCCAAATCGAAACCGGAAGTGTAATTTTTATTTTCACCGGTAAAATGCAATTTTTATTCTTTTAAAATATTTTAACGAATTCTTTTTATGTTTAGTAAATTTTATTTCCCTTTATAAATTTTAATAGAAATATTTTACTTGAAAATAGGCAACGGTTAACTGATTTCAATGTTGGTTTTGATTTAAAACAAGTTGCTATCTTTTTATTATTTGTGTTCAAACCTAGATCTCTTTATAACTTTTTATTAGTACTTTTATATAGGGTTATAGCTATTTTTAATTAAATTAAATTTGTCATGCCAAAAACAAGATCAATGAGGCCAAAAAAGAAGAGATTTCCAGAAAGCAGTATTTGTTGGAGAAACGTCGGTAGAAATATCGACGGATCCTCCAAATTCAGTCATTAATTCTATTAAAAAGACTTATAAGGAACTTTGCGGTCAAATTCTCCTAAGAAAATGTTTTCACGGGAAAGCTCAGAACTGCAATTAAAGTCTTAACAATGTCGTGTGGAGTATAATCCCGAAAGACTCTTTTGTTGAGCAAAAAAAACTCCGTTTTAGGAATTATATCGCAATAATACTTTTGCTGGTATAGTAGTACCGTTACTTCAAAGGTTAGGAATGAAATTATGTTCTGAAATGAAGACATTTTTGGTACCTTGACAAAACGAGAATTGTTGATTCTTCGAGGCATTCTAAACTAGGTAAGAAACTGTCTCGTAAAAAAAGAAAGACCCTTTAAAACTGTAAAAGTTTAAAGTATAAGGTTCAGAAAGGCACAGCATACAAATCTGTAGAGTTTTAAAACCTTCCTAAATCTTTAAACGGTTTTATTGCAAATATAAACCTTATTTTGCATTTTGTGAAAAATGTTATTTTTGAAAACATAATGGTTAACGGTAAGAGTGATATTTCTTAAGGTAAATGAAATATTCTTATGAAAATTTTTCAGTTTGTTCTTAAGCTATAATGAATGCTTTCTGCTAAAAGCTAAGTGTAATTTTTCAATTAAGGTATTTTTTTATATGTATTTTTATGTGAAAAAAACATTTTTTAACAAAATTCTGGGTTTTTTTTATCTCGAACACCTTGTATTTCATAGTTTTACAGTAGAATTTGAACTTTTTTAGTATAAAGCATAGTTAAACGTTAAAGAATTGTATTCTGAAAACATTTTATTTATTTTTGTAATATGTATTTTTTTAGAGTTGTTTGCTAAAGAGCAATTTTTTGAAATATTTTGGTAGAAATTTCTCAATATTTTGAAAAATGAGCTTTCAAAAAATTCTTCTTGCTGTATTTTCATAGTTTTACAACATACTAAATTAAAAAAACAACAACTAAATGATTATTTAAGTTATATTTTAGAAAATTGTCTCCGAAACCAGTTGGATACCTTAAAATAATTTTCTTTTGATTCATCGAATTCTTTTTATTTTATTCTATTTATCACAGTATATAGTTACATAGCAGATGGGGAGGAAAAGGAATTTCTCCATTTATCCAATTTCTGAAATTCTATTTATCCATTTCGTCTATGCCGCCCGTCATGTATGAAAACAAAATTCAAACTAATAAGATAAATTGTGACAATGCTTTCAAATTCGAAATTCTTGCCCTTACATTAAAGAAAATATAAAATTTCTATCCTTCTACCACGTTTTTATTTTTCAGTGTATTTTTTTCAGGAAAAAAAATGAGTAAACACAGTTCTAAAGAATCGTAATCGTAAACCCCCAAAGGGAAATGCATTCATTTCTGTGGATTTCACATTTAATGAAGGAGGCATTGTTCTTGACTGAATGTATGATTACATCTGTGAAAAAAAAAAAAAAAAAAGAAAGAAAATGAAAATCCGGAAAAGTTATGCTTTTTTTTTTTTTTTTGAATGATAAGATTGCTCCTTTTACATTTCACAGGTAATGAAATCTTTGTTTGGAAGTAAGAAATAATTTCATGAAAAAACCTTATCTCTGTTATGTACAGCTTGTTTTATAATATATTTTTTGATCACTTTGTTTCTCTTTGCATAAATGTTCTTAGATTACTAAACCGAGTTAAAATATATTTGTAAGCATTTGTATTTATAACATGTTCGATTAAAAATTATAAAGCTTTTGTTTTATTAAAATTCTCTCTAGGATCTTCTACAAAAAGAACAGCAACCATTCTTTCTAATATATGAATTAAAAGTAGCATATGTATATAATTTTCTATTTATAAATCTTTAATTTAATTTTAAGGTGTTTTCAGATTTCATGAAAAAGAATCAGTAACACAGTTAAAATCGGAAGGAATCAACAACAATAAAATTGTGTATGAAAACAACACACTGAATAATCCTTTATTAAAGTACAAAATTATTTATTGGTAATAAAATATGCTCAATATATATATAATGAAGATACACCGTGTCCGAATGCAGGTCACCCGGCACTTTTCTTTGTATAGGCAATCTGTCTCCATAAATTGTGTATTCTAAAGTTTAAATGAGTTCTGCCGATGAATCGATCACAAATTGCCACCAAAAGTTGCATTGAACTGTGATAACAGACATTGCATTTGCGCATACCACAGCACAAAATGACCTGTGGTTTGTAGGACGCCATGTTGACAATTTTGTGCACACAGGAATGGAGGATATTTAAAAACTTGGGATATCTAGCAGCTTTCAGGTCAATTTTCACCACTCTCTACACACTGGGAACAACGAAAAAAATAAAGTAAAAGGGTACATTCCTTTTCGGACTCGGGGTACATTAATTCGGATTTCATCCGGATTCATTAATTTAGCTAAGCAAAACACTTTTTAGATCCACACCAATAATGAAGAAATAGTAATAGAGCTAACATAATGTACTTACTAGCATTTATTTTTTATTCAATTTACATTTTCTTTTATATAGTTTATTTCTTCCGAATTTCAAACATCGTGAAAAATAAATATAAAATTACGATGTTGTAGGAATTATTCAAAAGGCATTTTCACAGAGGAAAAAAAAACTTTTTTTTATAAGGCAAAATAATTATGATGCAATATATATATAAATGCATGTGTATATATGTATATATATTTAATAAATAATATGTATATATATTTAACAAATAATAAAATATATTAACAATGAAAATACTCAAAATCTTCTTCCACTTGCACTTTCAATAAAATGTTTTTTTTTAATTATAGAAGCCTTGATGTTGAAAACAGAGCATTAAAATGTATTCCAAAAAAAAAGCAGTTTTTATTAAAATAAAATACAACGCGTGATTTATAATAGATCGTGTTAAAAAAATATCTACATTTTTCATTAAGCTTTGTCTTCTTTTTTTAAAATATTAATCCTCAGAACTTAGATAGAGCAAAGCATATCCATCGCATTATTATTCGTTGAGATTCATGTTTTAAAAGTATAAAGTGTTTGGTATGTCAAACAATTTATTGATAATGAAGAACCTTCTTAAGAAATAGGCAAAATTTGTGGTTGATTTTTGTTAAATTGTTTTTCTTAGTTTATATATTATAAAAGAGAGTATTAATAAAACTCTGATTAAAGATATTTTGTTCCGGATATTAACAAAAACATAATGAAGAGGGAAGGAAAAATTGAAACAAATGCATTAGATAAAAATTATAAAATATTTAGCTGATTTTTACATTATATCTCTCGTTTCTATCACATTTATTTTCCTTAAAATTATATAAAACATGCAGAAAATTTGAACTACATAAAATTGTACATTAATAAGAACGATGATAACAACTAAAGAATTTTCCTTATATAAAAATTTGCTGCTTAATTGTTTCAATTTTTATTTTCTTTTTATAAATAAATGATAAAAATTTTGCAGTTTAGGAATTCTAATTTTTCAAAAAATAAGCATATTTGAGCCTATTTTTATACATATTATTTTCTGTATTGTAATTACTTATAACACAGTTTTTATAAAATGATACTTAAGAGTAACGCTTAACTATTTTTAAATATAACTTTCTAAAACGAAAGATGTAATAAACAGTATTAGATGATTATTACAAATGAATATATGTACATATCTATTTCCACAATTTTGCAAAATTACTTTTTTTTATTGCCAAAGTCAGCAAAATAGAAGTGAATGAAAGCTTAGATTAGTTTAATGAAAATTATATCATTATAATTATAAATATATAAAAAGAAATAAATTCAAAAATTTTATCTAGGAAATTACACGCGAGAATTTTTTGTTTTGTACAAGCAATGACAACCATACGCATGTTAACATAAATTTGATTTATATTACTTATTGCACACCAAATTTGCTTATAAAATTTTACATGCTAAAACTTCCTTTATATATGACAATAAGTGATAATTAAATTAGAGATTCTATTATCTATTCAGACATAAAAATCTTTCTCTAAAAATGTTTACTATCAAAATTTGTCTTTAGTTTTTTGCAGAAAGAGAAAAAAAATACTCCCAAACAAAAGATAAATCGACTTCATGCCTTAGAACCTTTCAAAATGGAATGAAAAGAACTGAATATCTTCCTCACAAATCGAACTGAAAAGAATTTCTTTGATCATTTTTAAAATTGGATTGGATAAGAAAGATACCAGAGAGACTCGACCACAAAAGGATTAAAACTCCAATAAAGAATCGACATATTTTCTTTTTAACACCTGTTTCACATAAACAGAATTGAAAAAGAAAAGCTAGTATATTCCTCTAAAAATAGTTAAAAGATTTTCTTAGTAAGATTATAAACTTATTGAAAATATAATTATTTTGTTAGAATTTCACTCATTAACTCATTAAAATACTTTCTTTCTAGAAGTATCATAAATAAGCAAATTTCTGAACTATTATGAAATCTTATGCGATCCTTTTTTGCTTTAATTTTTGATGTAGAATGGTGTTATATGTTTGTTCTATTTGCAGTAAAATATAAACTAATTATATGAATTATAATATTGTTAAGGTATGCGATTTCTACCAATTTATTTAAAATTAAAAAAATAATTGACTGATTGAATATTAACGTCACAATGTTCAGCTACAAGAGGGCTTTTGGTGACGAACCAGGTAATTTTGAACCATGATCAAGTGACGTGGACGACACCTGAGCTAGCACTCCCCTCTCCTAACGACCACGCCACACCAACGAGAGGATGTTTCAGCTCTGAACATATTTAACGTTCATAGCTGCCCTACACGGTAGGTCTTTAGTGGCCTTGGGCTCGAACTCGTGGCAAGGCAAGCCACGATCCGATACCTATATCACTCGGCTATCGTGGCCACTAAAATATTATGATAACGGCTTCTAGTGATCATATACTGAAGTTTCTCTTTCAAAAAATTTGTGTGTGTGTGTATCTGATTTAAATTATAATATCTCTCTCAGAAAATTATTTACATTGTATTCTATAAATAAACTTAAAGTAAATTACAAAATATGTATATATATATATGGACTTCGAAAGAAATAAACGGTTTTCTCTTTATGAATTTCATTGTAATTGTTTAACAAGGTACATTAAAGATAAAAAAAAGATGAGTGAAAACCTTCATTATTTTCACCTGGATTTTATAAAAAAATCAATATTATGCAGAAAAAAGATTTAACTATTCCTTCCAAGTAAAAATTTTTTTAAAAAGTTTTTTTCATTTTAAATTATTTAATTCCTTTTATTTGTCTTTACACAAGAAATACTTTAGTCATAAAGGATAAAGCCAAAGTCAGTTTTAAGAAATTTATTAGTTGTTTTTTTCCCTTGAAACTGAATATCATTAACAAATCACACACATGCGGGTGAAAAAAAATTATGAGCAAGTAAACTAGTATTAAATTAACAAAATAAGAATCTTAGTTTTAACCAATGCTTCTTAAGTTCTCAGGAAACAGCTAAAAGATTAAGCAGAACTAGGACTACAAATAATTCTTAAAAACTATTAATAATTTGGAAATCTGAAGAGTACATCTGTCTATATTGATTCCTCCTCAAACGAAGGAACTATTCATTAGAACACGTTGCAAAAAATGTTTTTCTTTAAACATTTGATCAATATGAGCCTTCCATACTTCAGACGAATTGCACATTACACTCTATCAAAAATACCTATGAATTGAATTCAGTAAAATAAAACTATAAAACACTTTGAGAGACAAGAAAAGGAGCTCATAGAGTTCATAAAGAAATACAGGGTGTCCGAGCTTAACCCTCTAAGCGGTCTGCACTTAAAGTATCCAAATCTAATAGCATATTATTATGGAACTACCCATCAGAATGTAACAAACTGTTCATCCATGGATTGGAAATCCTTCCTGAATATTTTTGGGTCTAGACCGATTGGCCGCACTTGCGCGCATTATTCAGCAATCGCAGACGATAAACTTTTTTCAATGACTTCATTAGTAAATATGTAGAAGTCACAGTAAAAGATGCTGAGCGTACTTTTGTTAACAGAATTTAAATCAGTGACGCGTGTACAGCGACGTGTTTGAAGAGATTAGAATGTCGATCCCCTGACATCAAAATGTATCCACCAATGGAAAAGAACTTTAAAGGAGACGGGAACTTAGGCATCTGAAACTGGCAAGTATCCTTAAATTTTCGAGACAGAAGACACTGTTGATCGTGTGTGTGATTCATTTAGTAAGCGTCCTGATAAATCTATAAGGTAAGCCAGTAACGAAATTTCATTCTGTTCGAACACGTCACTGTACACGTGTGACTGATTTAAATTCCGTTACCAAAGTACGCACTGCATCTTTTGCTGTGGTGTCTACATCTTTGCTAATGAAGTCAGGGTAAAAAGTTTATAACGTCTGCGATTGCCATATAACGCGCACACGTATGACCGATCGGACTAAACCTAAAAAATCTCAAAGAGTTTTGCAATCGATGGATGAACAGTGTATTACATTCTAATGGGTAGCTCTAAAATAATAAGCCATTCTATTTGGATATTTTATGCCCAAACAATCTGTGTATTCCTTAAAAAAAACTTTAAATCCACTTAATTAGATGGTTTTAGATATTGTTAGCACATGGTATCCTATGTAAGAAATCCAGATTCTCAAAGCGACAATATGAGCACGATTCTGTTATGATTCGGAGCTGTTTTGCTGCTGATCCAAATAATTTGCTGCTGTTTCTCTTTTAATTAATCAAATGCTTAACCCCTTAACTGCCTATTGAAAGCTACACGATTTCCTCCCTAGTGTCACCGTTTTACACATAGGCGAGAACATGCGGTGTATTGGGAGGAAAAAGAACAGTCACACATAAGCGAATTTTTACCTGATATACGTAAATACTTTGCAAACACTGTCAAGGTTATTTTGTTACATTCTAAAGCCTTCGAAATGGTTTTATTGATAACAGCACAAAAAGGATACGTCAGTAGGACGCATATATGCGTAGATGGCACTCAACTCACTGGCTGAGCGATACGAATATATACGCCGTAGGCAGCTAACCCTTGTCAACCGCATTATGATTTACTGCAGCTTTTTTCGTGCAATATTTTTTTGAATCACTATATTGAAAATTAAGGAATATACATAAACAAAATTCTCAACTGTGGGAAATTTAATTAGATAGAGCTAATTAATTAATTAAAAATATTCAACTGTAACATTAATTATACACACTGTTTACTTAAAATAAATAGTCAAATCATTTTCTAAGGTATTTATTTACATAGAAAAAAATATGATACTTACCTTTTGACACTAACTATTTTTTCAGAACAAAAATGACAATCTTCGCATGTTTGTAGAAATTGTATTGACAGAGAGCGCGTATCCGATAAGATTTGGAGAGTACATAGTCTAGAAGGTTAATGCCTCCATACTCAATTCAAGCTCTACAAAGTCCTCGTTTCAAGTTAAACATTTTATTTGTCCTCAAGAAGCCCTGATATGAATTGAACGGAGAGTGTGTAGGACATTTTGTCACATGATATTTTCAGAAATGCCTTACAACGCCAAAGATTCCCTTAAAATTTTATTTGAAAAGATTTGAAAATACATCTCAAAAATTCTCAAAATCTTGAATACAATGTTATTGAGTTCACAGTGGAAATGAAACAATTATACTAAAATTTTTTGTTTTGTCTAAGTTTTTCGTTACATAGCATTTTCTTATTATCTCATTAAAAAAAAATCATTCGATTGTGGAACTTAATGCAGAGCACACACTAGGAAACGTGATGGCTCTTAGAAAAGGTCTAACCTTTGATGAGATAGCTAGTTTGATGTGAGAGCTTTCTGAGAATAATCGTTCTATTTAGATGCTGATGAAGACACAAGATCGAGTGAAAGTGACTGCGAAGAATCTGAAAAAAGTGCAGTTGCAATTGCTAATATTCCAGTAAACCCAGATATATATGTCGCTAGAGTTTGCACAGAATGGATACCGCATAATAGTAATATTCCTGGAAGATTTGCGACTCGAAATGTTTTGCGACAAAGCAGTGGTCCATCAAGCTTCGTGAAACATAATGCCGACGTCTGATTTTTATGGTATAAAGAGTCATAATATATGATAATTACTTGAAAATAATATTATAAAAGTATTAAAACTAAACCCTACTAAACAGTAGTCCTGCAATTATTTGGTTAAAACAATTACTTTACATATTTTATGCCGCGGTGGCAAATAAACACCGGTAGACGTTCAAGAATATTCGAAATCCCGGACGTTAATATCTAATTTTTTATCGGTTGTTAATATCAAATAAGTAGTTCTAAAGTATTGATGATTTTCACTTAGCCTTTTCATATTCTCTAGCACTGTGTGATGTTCTATGTACAAATTCTTACCTATAAAACATGATTACGCAAATGACGTTTGCAGTCTGTGAAAGCTTATTTCTATAAAATTAGCTAATAGTGCATATTTCATGTCATGCTTCACCATGTATTACAAGTAAAAATTAAACAAAAATGAGAAAAAAATAAAATATGTTCTATTGAATTTATATTACAGTATGTAAGTTTATTTATCTACTTGTGCTTCAAATAAAGTCACGTAACGTACTGATGAACTATGGTCAAGAGACATGGCCTATAGTTGAGCTGATATCTCGTTTTCCTTATCTCCACACAATATCAATGTGAAAAACTTTGAGCCTATACCTATTTACTGTGCATCAGCTCCTGTATATGGAATGGTGAATAACGTCAAAATCATTTAACACGAAACTCATTGGACTGAAATGTTATTTCGTAATAATAGAATTTCGCGTTAAAGGATGTTGCAAAAAAAGTTTAAAAAAGATGCTTAAAAAAATTAAGTTTATTAGAACACGTTTTATTTACACAGATATGTATATATGCATGCATTTAAAAAAATCAATGAAACAAAAACATTCACTAGAATTTAATACATAGTTATCAATTTTTAAAAAACAAAATATGTATTGCGTTTTTGGAAAATAATCTGATATTTTCTTTTCATTGTCGGTTTTAATATCCATTTGTCCACAAATGGAGATGCTAAAACATGTGAATAATACCTATCTTTCATTGCTCACCCCTCTTAAATCCCACTTGCGTGGCTGGTGATTTCCTTATTGTGTTCATTCCTAGATGAGAAATCCTTTCGTGTTAAGAGATACTTGTTTCGTGTTAAGGGAAAAATGAATGAAAAAAAAATAGAAATTTTTCATTTAATTTGTTGTTGCTTAAAATGAAGAAAATAATCAAGGTAAAATGGCTTACCTTGTCAATGGAAGTCTGCCACGTCTTGATTAAACCTAAGTGCATGAATGAAAACGCTCTTGTGAACTTCTATAAATTTTTAATTTCTGCAGCACACATAATAATACTACAACACGCATATTACATAATTTTTGTTACGGCACAAATTTCACTAAACAAATAACATTTCTATACATCTATATCAAATTTTAGAAGCTATCGCATAGTTTCTGTAAGTTTATCCTAAGCGTTCATTTAAATTCTGAATTAAATTAGTTCTTTTCAAACGATGCGCTGTGCTATTGTTTTTAATGACGGTGGAAGTTTGAGACATTTCGGGTCTGGGTATTTCGTCTGAACAGTTTTCGCGTTAAACCAATTTCATTGTACATATTCACTAGGATTCAAGCCCATGACTTCCCAGAAACAACGTCGAGTGGAAGTTCACGAGAATAAACACTTGGTCACCACAACCCCACCTCCGTTAAGATATATAATTATCTTGTTTCAATACATAAGAGTGATTTATTGACACAATTTCATTCCAACAAACTCATAAGTAATTAAGCAGATTTTTATATTTAGAGAAAGAAAAAAAACCTTTAAAATGTTTCATGTGTGCATTATAAAGTTATTTTACTTAATTGCACGATGTACTTTTTTTTTTTTTTGCGTAAGCTATTTACCTATGCCTTGTTGAAGACATCGAACACCTTTTGACCAAGTTTCTGAATTCGTCAGAAGAATAATATTAGCCGATAGGGATTTTGGATTAACTTTCAGAGAAATCGGTCAATGTGTTCAAATAAACCAAGCAACTGTGTTGCTTACCTGTCATCGTGGACGCAGGAGGAAACGACGAAGTGACGGGGCCGATTACATCCACCTCATTGCACCACTCCTCGTGATGACAGGTGGATTGCGCGCATGGCAGTGATGAATCGCGGAGCCACATCACGAACCATTGCACACCGTATTCAGTCTGTTACGTATCATTCGGGGACCACTCGTACCATTCGACGCCGTTTTCCGCAGAAGGGAATGTCCATTAGGTGTCCATTCCTTCGTTTACCCTTTACTGGATATCACAAGCGCTTGCGCATAAATTCCCGGATAAAAGGGGGGCATGGATAACGGAAAGGGAATAAAAATTTAAATTTCGGCAAACCCCCACTTTTGCCTGGCCACGATTTTTTGGATTCGAGTTTGGGGACACCGTGGCGAGAGGCAGCTGAATTGTTTCGTTATGCATCACCACACTGGCCCTGCATCCAAACTCAGCGGTTTGGCATGGTATTGGATTCTCTTGCCACACTCCTCTAGTACGCATTGCCAGTACACTGAACAGCGAGCGCTACATTTCTGAGGTATTGGAGCCCATAGACCTCCCATACATTCAGCGCTTGCCATCAACCATATTTCCAGAAGATAATGCGGGACCACGAGTGACACGCAATTTTCAGGAGTTTCTCTTTACCTATAAGATTGAATGGCTTCATAGACCACCTTGTTCTCCAGATCTATCGCCAATCGAAAAAGTGTGGTTCAGGCTTGCGCAACGACTAGCCTGGGATACACTACCCGTTGCTACACCAGATAAATTTTAGCAATATGTGGAAGCTGCATGGACTGCTCCACCCGAAGAATACATCCAAAGATTCTTTGATGTTTTGCCAAATCGTGTGGCAGAGGTTGTAGTCGACAAGGGTGGCTGTTTTAACTACTGATTTTGTCATCATCCACACGACACAAAAGACAGTAATTTTACTTGTTTGATATTTGTATTACATGTTATCTGCCAAAGAAATTTCGCTGTGATATTTCTGGTCACCCTAGGTGTTTTATTTTGTGTGGCTTGCAGTGTATGTGGTTTGTATTCGATGGAACAGAACCGGATAGTAGCTGGTAATCTGATCTTTTCCTTATACAAGAATTATATGAAATGATTTCAAACTCTAAAGATCAAACTTTGGTTCCTTTTTCAATGTTACTCTCTAAAGTTTTGGGGAAACCATTGCAAAATTGATCAGCAAAACCCTTTTTTACATTCAAGTTGAATAGTTTTGAAAGGGTTTGAAATTTAAAATTTTAAAATGTATTTAAAAACGTTTAAAATTTTAAAACGAAATCCTATTTTAATGATTCACTCTAATGCTAGGTGTTTTCACAGCATGATTATGTTTGCCGTTGTCCTTAGTAAAAAAGGGGTTTCCCCACAAATAGCTTCCCCGGCCAATGATTTTTAAAAGCCCAGTCAACATTACTTATTGTTTTAAATATGCTTACTTGAATGTCAAAATAAATATAAATTTAAAAGCTTATCTACGTAAAATGGAGAGTGCTCATTGTTGATAAAATTTCATTTTATTTATTTAATAATCAACTAAACAATTTTATTTTTTCAAAAGGAATATCTTTTATAAAAATGTATCGTGATTAATTTTTTAATTCAAATTCAAAAACAGATATTTTAAAATATTTAAGTAATTATACGTTTATTATTTTACTTACGGAATAATTTTTTTTTTTTAAGTTAAGACTGAAATAAACTTTTTTTTTATTTTCCTTTACAGAAATTTCAATGAAAATTCAGTTTTATGCGTAGAAAAATTATTTGGTTTCCATTTTGTAATTAAATCTTTTAAAAGTATTTTTCTTTCTTAAAAAAAATGTTATGTTTTTTATTTATTCTCTGCGGATTGAGTGAGTTTAACAAATTAATTTTACTTGTAGAGAAATAGTCCCCAAAAGGGGCCCTTTTTTAAAAAAATTTAAATTTTTTAAACATTTTTCCCAAATATTGGTTATTTGACTGATGTTGAAAAGTTAAGAATACTGAATGGTTCCTTAAGTGGAGGTGTGCAAAACATGAGACAAAATTGAATGAAATTCTGCATACTTAATTAAAAATATAGGGAACAGTAAAAAATCGCATACAATAAATATATTGCTTGTTTACTTTTTTAATATCACAAAATGGAGGAAACATAACTGTGGTGCCGGCGGCTATTTACAAGCCCCACCACTAACCACTAGGAGTATGCTCAATGCTTTGGGAGCCTGGCTGTTGGTAAAACCACCTTCTCCCCGACGTTGAAGAGCTTCCCCATTAAAAACAAAGGTACAAAGGGCCATTGAAAAAAAACGTTGGCATGGACGAGATGACGGTAAAGAACCGGGGCGCCCATTTGCATGGATTAAGACGTTAAAATTTTAGTTAACCCCGCGTGTTAATGCCCTAACTGAACAAAAAAGCTCAAATTGAAAATAGTTTCAAGTTATTAAATCTATAATTAATCATAATCTATTTTTACTGCCTTTTCCCTGACGAGCGCCCCCCCACAAAACTGTGACAAAAAAAAGAAATTAAAAAATTTGGGATATGATCGATCTCCGTAACACAGGCATCATTTCCAAACTTTTTAATTTTAAAAAATAATGGGTTTGGGAAGAAAAATTTGGAACACATATTGCCCCCCTATTGAAAGAAGAAAAAAGGGGAAATCAGTAATGTAGTATTTTGGTAAAGGCTGGTATCATAAAATATTTCTTTGAAATACATCCTAAACTGCTCAACCGGATTTAAGATCGGGATTCTCGTTGACTATGGTAGGCGTTTTAATCATAACATTAGAACTATTTCTCTACATTTTGAAAATGGTGTGACACCACATTGCCGTCAGTAAATAATAACTACATATTTGTAGTAATTTGAAAAAAACAAAATACGGAATTAAAGGAAGCACCCATCTTACCTCGATCCATTAACCGGCCCTAATTGGGAAAATAAAAGCTATGTGCGTCCAGCAGACATAATACGGACCATTACCAGAATACCAATAACATGAGGATGTTTCTTTTCTTTTATAAAAAAAAAGGAAACCTTTTTTTTGTTTTTTTTTTTTTGGGGTTTTTCGGGCCGGGGGTTTTTACAACGAGAATCACTTTGAGAACTAAATCAAATTCCATAAAAATTACGGTATCTTTTAATTGGGGGCATTGATGACGAACATGGTAAGTAACAACGTTTATCTAGACCCAATTTTTCCAAATCTTAAAAATTTTTTCGGGTGGGCTTTAACGCATTTCCCCACCATCCACATGCTTATGTGCTCAGTTCTACATTTAACGTATCAGTAAACAATTTTGCAGCTATCGGTACATTATTTAGCCAATTTTCCGATAAGTAATCTTTATTATTATGCGGTCTAGTATATTAGAAAATATCTGTGGCAAGTTTAGCTACCATATTTGTTTTTTCTGTTTTCACTTGTAACTTCATTCTTAAGGAATTCAATGAATTTTTTTTGTTTTTCACATCATATTTAGAGCTATAAGAAGCATTATGATTCCATTCAGCAGAAAAAAAAAACTTGATTCTAGCATCGGAGGAAAAAAAAACCATTTATTATAGTAGTACCTTATAATGATTCCGAAGCAATTAAATATGATTTCAATTTATCATACAAAAAGGATAACGTATACTTTTCATTAGTTTGAACATATATATCTATTTTTTTAATAATTTTTTTGTAAACACTAACCCTAATGTATCCTCTCAGCGAAGACTAAATTACAAATGTTCAATAACATTTAAATATTTGGAGCCTTTTAGCGAAACTACTTCTCTGTAAACTACTTCTCACCGACTTTCTTTTGGAAAAAATCCTAGGGGAATCTCATCAAACTCTTTTTTTTGTTAAAAATTTCAAAAATTTTAAAAAATCGTATTTTAATGCTAAATTATCTAAATACTACTCAAGGTAATATAAATTTACAATTTGTATTATTCTTGGTGAAAAAAATTTTCTTCTTTTGGGTTTTTAAATTTTCTTCTATCTTTTCAAAAAATCTATTTCTGGTTTTTCTAGAACTTATTCAAACTTTGTTTTCTCGAGATCCTGTTTAAGCTGCTTTTCTTTAATTTTCTCTTGTCTCTGCAATCTTCGATCAGCTATCGCTACAGTTAAGTGTTCCTGAAAAAAATTTGAATTTATTTAGGATAACACTCTTTCCTTAAAACAGAATATGTAGAGACTGACGAGATTATTGCATCTATTTCTTCGGCTAAAAATTAAAACCTTTTAGAAATCCTTTCAAATCATTGAACATCTTGCTATTTTTGAAAAATATCCAGTCATGGAAAATAAATTGTTAAGGCTTCCAAAAAAAAACTAGAAAATTTAAACTAATTTTCTAAGCTTTACAAAAATAAGTTTAACTGTACGCACACTAAACTGCTTTTCTTACACTATAAGAATAGAAATCGTTTTGATTAAAATTTACACTAGCCGTGGTGGGCGATAAAAAAAAAAAAAACAAAAAACCAAAAAAATTAATTCCGAAAAATTTCTTTTGTAATATTCGGGGCTTTTTTGAGTAATAGATTGCTGCATTCCCATATAATGAAATAGTTATGATCAGGGTTTCCACTCACAGAAAAAAGTAATAATTATGTAAGGTTGCTTTCGCTGCTATTTTAATGTCTTCCATTGCTACAAGAATGATCTAAAAAAAATTTTTTTTCAGACGGGTAAAAAGTTTAATAGTTTATCAGAAGTTCGTTTTTTTTTTTTAAGTTGCAGTTTTTATTAGTAGTTGCCAACAGTTTCCCTATAAACGAACGCCAATTATCGCGAAGAATAAGAATATGAAATAAGATGAATTCAGAAGCTGGAAATTGGAAAAATTACTATGAACCGAAAGTTTTATAAGTGAAGTATTTTTATCAAGCTCATAATATTAAAACATATCAAAAGTGACGAGATTTGGTCCAAACAGGTTGTGTAAAATTCAAATTATCTTTCTGACTGGCAAATTGTAAATTTCGCTTTGAGGGAAATTTTTTGGAAACTTTTTTAAGTGGAAAAAAATTTTATCAAGGGTCATAACATTAAAACATACCAAAAATGACGAGATTTGGTCCAGACAGGTTGTGTAAAATTGAAATTCTTTTTCTGACTGGCAAATTATAGTTCCCTTTTGAGTCTTTAATGAATTAATAAATACCTCTCTCACGCGAGCGTAACTGTTCTAATTTACAGTTCTGCTACGTTTTTGTTTGCCTGTGTTTCTCTTAAAATCAGTTTCCACAGTACAGAAAATAAACTAACCACGTTGAAAAAAACAATTATGTGAACCTGTAGTCAATGCTTTGTGTTCTAAATCGTTTTTTGCCAGGCGTGATCCAGCATGCCAACGGCATATGAGTGCACAAAATTTGAAAACACACACACAACTAAAACTCTTTCTCAAAAACTAAAAATTATAGAGAGAATTTGAAACGATGTCAGTACTATTGATGATTTAAGAGCAATGTCCCGTTTTTAGGTGTTCTTTTACAGAATTTTGGATTGATAAAGATTTTACGGTTTTGTTAAGCAATCTAGAGTTAGTAACAGCACCAACAACTGAAATGATTATTATATTTTAAAATGAAAAGAGACAGAGAGAGAGAAAATTTTTCATTACTTCATACGTACAATGAGAAATATTTTTTAATCAAGTATATTGTTCAGCAAGGCATAAATGTTTATAGTTGCACAAGAAATCATTTTTTTTTAATTTTTAACTTAAAATTTTGGGACTGTTCTTGCTTAAATTTAGGTTTTACCGTAGAATCTGTTGATACGTCGATACAAAGTGTCCCTCCTTCTCCAATATGGGTATTTTCTTTTCCAAAAAAATGAAGGAGGGTTCTTTGCATTAGAAAACTATTTAGTTTTGAAAAACCATGTACTAAAGAGTATAACCTATTCTGTGGAATTGGGATAGTAAAAAATAGAATATTCCTAATCTAGTAGGTGGTATATGTAAAATATAATAATAATTAAAGTAATTGTGTAATATTATTTTTTATTAGATTATAGTAATGTTTTGAAAAGTATTATATAAAATAAAGTGTATATGTATTTTCAAAATTTTCAGTTTAAATGATGGTTATTGAAACTTCATAGAAAACCGGGAAATTTTTATGGTAAAATCCCAGGGGCCCACCCCTTGGCGGGGCCTAAAAAAACGCCAAACCAGAACGAAAAATGGCGCCAAGCAAAACCCCACAAGGGGGAAGGTTAAATATAGCGGGATAAAGGGGGGGTTTCTGGGAAAATATATGTAAACAATACAGAAATTAAACATTTAAAAATAAAAAAAATAAAAACAGCACTTACTTTTTTTCTGCTGATCTTTTTGAGGGGGGTGTTTGGGATAACAATAGATTTTAAAAAAAATCTTGAAGGTCTTAAACGTTAATGAAGATCTGTGAGCCCCCATTTCTTTCAGAAAAATGGTCGAACCTTTCCTTCGGCGAGGGCTTTGGTTTCAATTTCGAAAGCGTTTTTTCTGTCGACCATGTTCGTAAAGGGCCCATCGTTACATTTTGGGACATTCATAACTCCAAACAATCAATTCTTCCTTCCTTTTCCCTATTCAATAAAATTTTTTTCTAACCTTTCCATTCAAAAAAAATTCCAAAAAAGGGGGGGCCACTAAGGAAATTTATTTTTGGGTCGAGACTTAGTGTAAAAGGGAGGACTTTTTTTAGAGTGTTCAACCCTTAATGTAATTCCGTCGAATGGCCCCGTCCCAAATTTGGAAAAATAGGGTTTTAAGTTCTCTTACCTTTTATAATTAAATTATATTTTATTTTATTTTATAAATATTATTTTTAAAATATATATTTTATATTATTTCACCGGCTCGGGGTCGGTTTGGCCCAAATTTTGCCTTAAAGCGGATGGACCCGTGTTTGAAAACCCCGAAAAACTTTTTTTTTGAAATCCTTTAAATTTTTTTTTAAAAATTAAAAGAATTATTTATAAAATTTTTTTAAATATTAAATGAAAATTTACGTAAAATTTTTTTTGTATTTTTTAAAATAAAAAAAAATAAATTTATTATTTAAAAATTTAAATTTTTAATTAAAAAAAACATAAAATTAAAGATTAATTTAACTATTTAAAATTAATTTTTAAAAATTTTTTAAAAGTACTATTAAAATTAAAAAATTTTTTTAAAAAATTTATAATTAAAAATTTAATATTCATTAAAATTATTTAAAATTTAAAATTAACTAAAATAATTAATTCATATTTAAATTTGGGGAAAAATTTTTTTAAAAATTAATTTGAAATACTTAATTAAGATTAATTTGAAATAATTAATATTAATTTGAAATTTAATTAAGATTAATATTTGGGAAAAAATTAATATTAATTTTTAAATAATTAATATTAATTTGAAATAATTAATATTAAGGGAAAAATTTTAAATTTAAAATTAATTTGAAATACTTAAAAAATATTAATTTGAAATACTTAAATAAATTTAAATTTTAAAAAATTTAATTAATATTAATTAAAACTATTAAAATTTTTTAAATACATTTTTTTAAAATTATTTTAAAAATTTTTTTAAAATTAAAAAAAAAATTTATTTAAGGACTTTATTAAATTTTTTCATATAATTTTAAAAAAACTTTTAAATTTAATAATAATATATTTTATAAATTATTTTTTTATTATATATATAATATTTCATTTATAGTATATTATATTTGCATTATAAAACTTTTTTTGTAAATAATTTTTTTGTAAAATATTATTTAATATTTTTAAATAAATGATATTTTTTAATAAAATATATATAATATATTTATTAAAAATATATAAATATTTATCTAAATTTCAGTAATTTTTTTCTTTATAAAATGTAAAATAATTTATGTAGAAAAACATTAATATTTAATAAAAGTTTTATAAGTAATTTATTTAATTTTTAAAAAAAAAATTAAAAAGGAAATTTAAGAAAAACTTTTAAAAACGTGATTCGAACTCGGATCCACCCCCATTTCTTTACGATTTGCCAATCCCGGGGGGAGCCGGTGAAAAAAAATTGAAATTTAATTCTATAAAAACTAAAAACCCTGAATTTCGAAACGCTGTTTTCCCCCGGTTGACTGGCCATTCGGCGGGTTACTTGGGTTACCTAAAGGGACGGAATTACCTTAAGGGTACTACCAAACCGACCCGAAATGAATTTCCTTTTAGTCTTCCCCCCTTTTAAAAAATATATTCCTTCACACAAAACAACCATTCCAGCCCGGTTCCCCCCAAAAAAAATGAAATTCAAAAAGCCGCGATAAAATTAAAAATTTCCCGAAATAGTTAGGTTTACCCCAAACTGGGGTATCAAAGTAGGGTTTTCAAAAGATGGCAAATTATCCCAAAACCCCCAAATAATTCACGCTAAGGTTGTGGGCTCTCCTAGGACTAAACCGGAATTCATTTTGCATACACATTTTTTTTCCGATTTTTTAATATAAATCGTGGGATCACTATTTTCCGTGGAACACAGTTTAAAGATCGCTGCTCTAGTATGTATATTTTTTAAAACAATAGAATGCAACTTAAAGGATCAAAATCACAAGTGATGACATTTGCAAAATCAAGATTAATATTTCTTACTTTTAACGGTTTCTTGAGTGTTTACTTTTGAGCTTTTATTTCACTGACAACGGGAAAACAGAAAATTACATGAATTGTCTTGAAATAATTAAATTACTTTTGGATAAGAATTTAGTAAAAGCAACAGTTTCATATGGTTCGCAAAGCTGGCGTTATAAATCTAAAAAAAACATAATTTGTGTTACATTGGATTTAATCTCAAAGATAAATTCCAAAGTGAAATAATAAAAAAATATAGTGAATAAAAATAAGTTATAAAATGTATAATATAATTTGATTTTACTTTTTAAAAACATTGCAAAAGGGGGAGATTTATAATATGTAAATTTAGATTCTGTGCGTCTGGAGCAAATATATCCATTTAAAAAGTGTAATTGTCTTTTTAGAAATATTATGCACAAAATATTGAAAGGCAAAGAAAGTAATTCAATTTCAAAGATAAGAAATTTAATTTATCTTCTTCCCGTAACTACACTATCAAGTAAAATGAATATCGAAATCTACATCAAAAATAGAGAGAAAAACATCGGCAGTTATCTAGCACTTTTTTTCGGGGGATAATTTGGCCCCTTTAATTTTTTTTTTTTTTACTTTTTTACCCCTAGCTCTCATTTGGCTTGAAATAATTTTCCTTTTAGACTTTGTACAGAGTTATCATTCTATTTATTTTTTAAAGCATTGAAATACATAACAAATTTAAATTTTTGACTCAGTCAATATCTTTGAATAAAAACAGTTGATATATTCTTTAAATATAAAAAAAAAACCAAAAAACTGCAATGGTATGATTTTTTGGAGAAGCATGCACGTATAAGTGTAAGGTGGCATTTGAACATGAAACTGCTTTTTTTAGCTCTTTTTATTAAATTTTTAAGATCACAGACTTGTGATAAGCCAGCCCCAATGTTGTGAAAATTCGCAAGGATGCATGCTGCAACCAATTCAACATTGCAAAAAATTAATCAGTGAAACCATTAGAGATCCATTTTAATCCTGAATATCGTACACAGGCGTGGCGAAGAAACAAGCAACAAAACCTATCCTCATTTTGGAAAATTAAAAAAAAATCCAGTATTCCATTCAGTGTTAATACACAATTTGGTTTTTGATATGATGGTTTTAAAATGAAAACATTAATCTCGTTCGGTTATTAAAAATGAAATAAGAGTTGTAATTTTCTTAATGGCATTCAAAAAACATTGTATTGAAAAACAAGCTTAATTATCGCACTAAATGGAAAATTACTGCTCTGTATTATACGTGCATATTTCGCTCTTAAGAAATGGGAAATTTACAAAAATAGGCTCTAATATTATACCATCGACCAATTTTGCCAAACTAAAAGACCTCTCCAATTCCAAAAAAATTAGTCAAATACTTTCATAGTTATTTTTCTGTGCTTGAAAGTGTGTTGGAATGGTTTCCACTATTATCTATATATCCTAAGATTTTGGGGACGTCTTTTGTTTTGACGAAATTGGTAGAAGATGTAATAAGAAAATAACTGAGAATCTTTTCTGACACTATAAATAATTAATTTGTTGTGAGATACACACGAACGGTATACATTCAAAATGTGATACATTATCTTGCAATGCAGTATTTTATTTTAAGGTATTCTTTAAGTTACAATGAGGAAAATATTTATGTAAATCATATTTGTACGAAAATTAGAGTATATGCAGCACATTTTAATAGGAAAAGGTAGAGCGGAAATACAAAAAGGTTGAAAAACATTTCATAAGGAATCCATTGTAGAGGCTTGTGTATCTTTTAAAAATCCGAAACCAGAATGGCTTGATGATGGAATCTCTACAGGCATTAGTATTCATAAATAGCATCATTGAACAAATTAAAAAATACTTTTGAAACGTAATTTGTTAGAATATATTTTCAAAATGACTGTCTTGAAATATATTTGACATGTTGAACAAAACTGCACTTTATGAAAATTTATCAAGATTCCTGATTTCAGCAGTGGGAATATAACACTTAAATTTCCATCTCCCAACATTTGAACAAATTTTCTCTTCGACTTCTGGGTGTATACTTGTATAATAATTTCCTATTTACATTTTCTTGACAGGAATTTTCATTAATTCAGTACTGAGCTCGTTGAGAAATCATATGATGCGTAAGTTTTTTTTAGTTCTTAGAGAAATGTCACCTTGTCATATTTTGACGCAAATTGATACCATTTTGCAACAGCCACCATATGTGACCAATCGTATTAAAGAGATTTTGGAATCATTCGTTAAAAAAAGGCCTTCGAAACTTACGTGATATTATTATACTGCTGGGCACTGTAAATGTAACACCAAGAAAGACAGGAGATAGAACAACAAAATTTATTTTGTAGATTACATGTTGACCAAGTATCAAATAAATAAATGTATAGACTTCTGTGATGTGTGGTTCCTGATAGAATCAGTAGCCAGAGTAGCCGCCATTGTTAGAGATCACAGCTGCAACAAGCCTCGGCATTGATTCAAAGAAACTTTGGATGTGTTCTTGGGGTACAGCAGAGCTTCCACACGTTGGCAAATTTTATCTGGTGTGGGAGCTGGTGGTGTAATCTGGGTCAATCGTTGAGCAACCATGGACCACATGTTTTCTATTGGCGAAAGATCAGAAGAGCGAGCCGTCCTGGGAAGCCATTCAATCTGGTGATTGACGAAGAACCTTTGGACAATGCGTGCCACGTGTGGTCACGCATTATCCTGTTGAAATATGGCTGTGGTCAAGCCCTGAAGGTAAGGAAGGACAACTGGCTCCAACACCTCGGAGATGTAGCGCTGGCTGTTTAAAGTACCGGCAATGCGTACTAGAGGAGTGTGAGAGTGATATCCAATACGCCCCATAAAATAATACCCGGTTCAGGACCAGTGTGGCGGTACATAATGCAGCTGTTCAGGATCCTATCTCCACGGTGTCTCCAGACTCGAATCCAACCATCGTGACGTTACAGACTGATGTATGACTCGTCAGTAAAGACAATTTCATTCCATTCTGCCGCCCATATCCTTCTTTCATATCACCATTGGTGGCTGAGACATCTGTGGTTCTACGTCAAGGGTAGACCAAGTAATGGACGTATTTCGGACAGACCACTCTGCTGTAAAAGGCGTCGAATGTTTCGCGCAGACACTGAATGATGCGTTACAGACTCAATGTTCTGTGCCATGGTTCATGATGTGACTGAGCGATCCGTCACTGTCATGCGCACAATTTGCCTGTCCCACGTGAAGTGGTGCACTGAGGTGGATATGATCGACCACGTCGGTCCGGCGTACCCTTCTGCATCCAACGTTCACATATCTGCATTACATTTGTTTGGTTTCGTCCAACATGACTACCGAATTCCCTGACAGATAATCCATAATCTCAGTAGGCCCCTATCCTTCCTCTGTCGAACTCGGATACTTGATCAAAAGCTGATGGCTATTTTCTACGAGACATAACTGATCGTTTTTTGAAAAAACCACAAGAAAAACGCAATTGCCGAAATTGAAATCTTCGAAATCTCCAAGCCTTAAGTAGTGCTTTGAGGTGGCGCCACAGGCGCGCGTGATGTGTATCTGCGCTGAAATTCTAATCATTTGCATATCTCATCTCCGCTAATGCATGTAGTAAATTTCATGTTATCTGCATGCTTCCTTCAGGGTGTTGCATTTACGGTGGCCAGCAGTGCATTTAAGCTGAGATTCTTCCAAATGAAGAAAAAAATGCTCTCGTTTGTTATAAACTTTGTACATGTGTTTTGTTGCTATTTTTCATGTATTAGGTGTGCACTACCGTATATATGGTATCATAAGGCATCGCAAATAAATTGAAATGTGTAATAACATATAATCTGGAATACCTATTGAAGGAATCTTAAGTAAAAACATACAATGATTTTTTTTATTTCCACACTTACACATACACAAATTTATGTATATCTATAGTATTATATATTATCTTACTGAGAATTTTCCGATTGGTATTTTTTCCAACAAGACTTTTTTTAAAGTATTCGTTAAATTTCGTTTAATTATTTACAATAAATTCTCTAGCAGTGTAAATGAGCTTCAACTACAGCTAATTTTAAATCAAAATACATGTCGAATTCAGATCCTCTTAATGTTAGGAAACGTTTTAAGCCCTGTACTCTCTTTAATCGATTAAAATCATGGCAAACAATATAGTGGTACAACTACTATTTCCATCATTTTCGATCATAATCTGTTTATCAAGTGAATTACTCGCAAATACACCAAACATTCGAAGTACATTAGCGGAAGATGTCGTAAAATACCAAACACATTTTCAGAATCATAATGTAATTCCGATTAATTCATCTATTTAACACTATACACCAGTATTTGAATACACAAGACCTTTACCTGTAAACCCTTTACCTGAGAGCTGCATATGAGGATATTTGTGAACTGCATCAAGCTACTTTATATGAAGATAAATAAAACTTCAAAGCAATGGTTTTAAGCGAACTCCATAGTACTTAGCTATTTACGAGAGGAAATATTATTAATACATAGGATTTAAATTATTCAAAGTTTAAGAATACCACATATCAAATTTAAATTCACACTATTCGTATTCATTAACACATAATATATTCGGATTTACTTTAATTTATTAAACATGCATGTATTAGTGTGTGTATGTACGTGTTTTTAAAGTGTAAAAACATAAAAATATGTAAAACATAAAATACATTTCAAATTTCTGATATTGATTAGATTAGGATTTACGCAAATGATAGTTATCATGAATGATATTTATTTCTAAATAAATTAAGTAATTAAAAATAAATTATATATATTGTTACGTAGATCCTAGGGTTCGGGGATTTTATTCAAAACAATCACACAGAAAATAAACAGTTCTTTAAGAGCGATGCGAATTTATTATCAAAAATCCAATCCTTTAAATACAGGATTCAGCAGCAATATTCACAGAGTAAATCTCCGAAGGTCATCACACCTTCAACAGCAATTAAACACAATAACCTGTGTTTAAAAATACACGTAAGTAAAGATAATTCACAAGAACAGCCGAGCTAATCGCTAGTCAAAACAATCCTCACTACTCGCTGGTTTAATCAAGACTTATCGCCTTACCGGCGAGCATCTTTTTTTATAGGCGCGATAGAAACTTCCAGAAATATATAACTGCTCGTGTCATTGAACGTGACACTAGTGGAGAGATCTACTACTTTCTAGAAGATTCCAGAGGGTTCCGAACTCGCCAACATTGTCACCAATGATGCCAAAATGTTGGCCAAAGTCGCCAAATTGGCCGCCAACTTGGTCACCAAAAATGATGCCAAAATGTTGGCCAAAGTCGCCAAATTGGCAGCCAACATGGTCACCAAAAATGATGCCAACTTGGCTCTACCACCAAGATTTCGCCAAGTTCTCATTGAATCGCCATTATAACGTAAGGGACGGCATTGCTTGTGAATGGTACAATTTTAAAATGAAATAAACATAACACATAGAGTAATACAAATGCCTTAAACACTCAAACACAAATTATTTACACTATTTACACAAAATTCGTAGCAATATATTATGTTTTTAAATGTTATTTACATATATTAAATTAATCACAATGCACACAGAACTTACAAATATAAAAATATTAACAAAATTAAGAAGAAAAGTCCATAAAATGGAATTTGAATATATAGTTTATTACATGCTATAAACTGAATAAAATCTAAACATTTAAAATGAGCTTACTTTCCAAAATAATTAATTTAAAACATATCAATTCTTCCAACCTTTTTTAATTATGTACTATGATTAAGAACATAATGTGAAAATAATGATATACCAAATAAATAATATTGATAATATCTTTCCCACACAATTAATGGATACTTAAATTATTTGTTTTTGAAATTTCGTATTATAAAGCATTACCAAACAAATATTAGAGTAAACACACCATACGCAATTATATTGCATATACGAGGTTCATTCTGACAATTTAATACGTTTAATATATATATATATATATATATATATATATATATATATATATATATTTGAAATTAGGTTACTAATTACTTGTGAGAATCTTGAGTAAAATTAAAAATGATCATTTTTTTTATTACGTAAGTAAGTTTTCTTTAAATGCTATATTCAATCCGAAAAAAAAAAAGGCATCCCAACATACCAGATTTATTTCATCTCCCAAACCATACATGATATTCTTTTATACACCTACACATAACATTTCAGAAGCGGGAGAAAAAAATCATAAATCCCAAAAAGGCATTTAGTTTTCCGATGCATTTACACAGCGACAACTTATTCATGCTCTAGTGATGAAGAAGAACTAGCTTCGGGGGCGAGAGAGGTAGAAAATGAAAAGTGACGTCATCCTGTGAAGATCCTAGTATAAACAGAATTTGGCGGCATCCTTTCGAAAGAGACGAAAATGATGATAAACTGATGCCTTCTGTTGTCGGCACGACGCTATTCAATAAGCATCGGATGCTTTGAAAATGTCCAGGTAAAGTGGGATGAGATGGTATATTTTAGATGCTTTCAAACCTTGAAATCATATTTTTGATGACTGTCTGTTGAGAAACGTGTACGTGCATAGGTTTCTTTGATAAAACAAATGAAAAACATATAGGATGTTTCTGAATTACTAATTGGTTTTAAAAATGCATGATTTATTTATTGGTTTATTATCAATGACATAACAGCATAATAATTTTCAACCAGTCCAGTAGTAGAGATAAATACGTATGAGTTGACATCCTTTTATCTATTTTTCGCACTACACCAGTGGTCGGCAAGTTTTTGAGACAGAACAGCCTATTTCTATTTGAAAATAAACCTATCAAAGAGCCTAAAACGAAAGCTCTTGACACTAAAAGAGCTTAAAAAAGGGAGGTTGATTATCAAAGAACCTAAAACATTTACATACATAAGCTTGAGCTGAAATGGGAAGGGCGGTCATGATCATGACTCCCATGCTCTAATATATATATATATATATATATATTTGAATACAATTTCATCCAAAGAAATATCTAACACTTCATCGAAAACAGAGAGAAATGGACGATATTTTTATTTTGTGTTTTTATTATGTTTATTTCTTTTTATTTCTGTCTTTTAAATCTAAAAATAATTTATTAGAAGAATTATTTAGTCCATAACCGCAAAAATTAATTGAGAATAATATTTGAGTTTCTAAAACACTATCTTTGTCAAGTAAATAATTTTAAAATTACCTATACATAATTGTTTTAAAATTTTCTAGTAAATTTATACCACACAATACAATGTTTTAAAAGAACTACGTAGTTGTCAGCAAAGAGTTATTAAAAATCTTTCATTGAAAATTACTCCAAAATATCTATTTGAGTGAAGACTTAAAAATATTTTGGGCCCTTAGAGGCACATTATATATTAGGTTGGAAAAAAAAGAAATCCATTATTTTTGCATGAAAATCAAAACTTTATTTAAAATGTTTCGGATTATCCGATTTCGGTCAAATATATTAATATTGCCCCTCTTGGCCTTTATTGGCGAAGAACTCTAGTAATCGATTTTCACAATCTTCTCTTCATCCCAATTTTTTTATCACTCTAGACGTTTTGCAATGCTAGAAAAAGGTTGTAAATCGTTTTGGTGCCCAGGTCGAACTATATGATGAATGCATTAACGCTTCCAATCAAAACACTCAGGTTTCTGGCAGACCACTTCTGAACGTGTATGGCCTGGCGTTTGTCCTGATGGAACCCACAACCACCTCTTCTATTGGCTAATTCTGGTCGTTTCTGGTTAGTTCACTAGCTTCAAACAGTCCAGTTGTTGACAGTAGATACTGAATTTAGTGTTTGGCCCTACGGAAGCTCCTCATAATAAATAATTCCTTTCCAGTCCCACCAATTGCTGGTGGGAGCCTGGATGTTAGTCCAGGTTTTGGCCAACGATTTGAGCTGCTTCACCGCTCTTTGACCAGGATCTTTTCGCACATGTTGTCGTATGTGACCCATTTCTTATCCCCAGTCACCATCCGCTTAAGAAATGGGTCGATTTCATTCCGTTTGGTTTTGGCGCACCCAGATGGAAATTCGATACATCATGTTTTTCATTTGTTGGGTGGCAATGACATCGAGCTTCTTTTTGAATCAACTTTTGCTCAATGACGGGCGCGGGACAATTATGTCTCAAAAGCCGCAGATAGGTCGACGAAACCAAAATTGCATGTAATTAGCTGTTACAGTATTGGCACCATAAACACCATACAGAGTTTCAGCCGCCTGGCTTGGATTTTTGCCTTTATCAAAGAAAAACTGTAAAATGTACCAAATTCCTCTTTGTTAACTTCTATTTTTAACACCCTGTAACTCACAATCGAATGGACCAAACAAAAAACAGCAAATCAATTTTTTAGTGTAAAATGTCACCTTGACAACAAGCATAAATTTGAAATTGCCGATTGATGGCTAATTTTTAGAAATATGGATTTTTCTGAAGAAAATATCCCAAACTGGTGAGACATTGCCGATTTGGTGATTAGTCAAAGGCGTGACTAGTTGGTATCTAATATTTTAAAGAGATATGAGATTCTTTTGGGGTCTCTTATTCTTATAATTAGATTTCTCAAAAATGACGGGAATTTTCTTTACTTCAGTTTGAAAGAATATCTATGTTTGGTGTGAATGGGAGATAAGTTTGTTTTCTGAATATCTTTAAGCCTCAAGGAATCTGGAGGATTTTTTTAAACATTTTTTAGTGCATGTTGTACTATAAATATTTGGTATTTATTATAAAGACCCATGTCGCTCTAAAAAGTTTCAACTACGTAGTAAAGAAGAAAGCAAATTTCTTAATAAACACTCATGAGAAAAAAAACCCAAAAAGTTGTAACTTTAATAGAGAAACTTCTAATTTATTTTTCATACGAATTGTGCATTTATTTTTGTGTTTCTCTTTTAATAAACTGCAAACCATTTTGACTGTAGAGAAAGCACATTTTAGTAACACTCAAAACTTGAACTGCAAAATTTAAAACATAGATTTATTTCTTATAGAATCTTTTTAATGTGGAAAATTTATAAATCCCAAATTAGGTACATTTCTAATACTTGATTTACTGTCAATCGGTGATAATCAACTCTTAAGATATTTAAATTCATATTACATTTCACAGAAATAAGCTTACTTAATTCAACAACTTAAGCAGAATTTATTGACTATTTAATAATTCTGAATATTAATATGAATATTTAATAATTTTCCGCCAAATCGTAAGATGAGCGTTATACATAAAATTATCTTTAACAATTTTAGAGATTTCTCCTTTTCCTTCCCTTTATTTTGAACTATAATGAAATAACTTTTGAAATGCTGCAAATTTAATGCCATATAACATATCCATAATCGCACATTTCGGCTATGATATGTAGATTATTTTAAAGTTCAAATTTATTTTGAAATATAGTCCCTATTATCTGTACACTTTTAACTAATCTATTTTACATATATTGGGAATTGTACAGTATTTGGAAAACAAAACATCACCACTAGCTTGTTACATTTAACTTTGCGCTATGGTTCGCATTCGGTAGTTGCAGTGCTGTAGATGAGAGAGAGCAATGACATCACATAAATGTTATGTTTCGTAAAATAATAACATAAATAAAGTAACATTAATGTAAGTGGTATTTTGTAACATTCTATTATTTGGATGCAATAAATGTAACATCAATGGCAAGAAATGACATGAAGTATTTTGGTGGTTTTACTTTGCTCAATATTTGCAAAAGGAAAAAACTGTAAATCGAAATATTTGGAAAAAACCGCTTTCACTACTGTGTATTGCTATTGAAACACAATGAACCATTTAATCTAAGTAAATTATAATAATGCATGTTGCTTCACTATGGAATCATACTGGTGTGCAATAATTAAGGTATCCGACTAGGTTGAAAAAGTGCTTTTTAAGTGTTTGATGTTTGGTGTTATTTTTTGGGTCATTAAAGGGAAAAAGAAATTAGTATTAGGGAAGAAGGACTAATGCATAAAACTAGAGTGTTTAAGTTCTTTTATAGCATTTTCCCTTATCCTAACTAATAAAAATATTTTTAATTCATTTTTTGAAGAATGAACTTTTCAGGATAATTTGTGCATGAAAAACGGGATATCTTCAAAATAACTTAATCAATTCAATTAAATGTATACTATATATATTTATGGGCCTTCAAAAGTGCATGCTCATACGTAGAGTTTTAAGGCAAAACTACATTTATTCACATTTTACAGCCATTTCAGCTTAGAACGCTGCAGTAATTTGACGAAAAATCATGAGCATCAAATTTTAAATGCTGATAAAATAATTTATTTCTTAAAACTTTTTTTATCCTTAACTTGTTTGTGTCACTTCAGAGCGATCAAGAAGTATATCAATGACGTTAAATTTGCATAATGTGCAATTTCTTTTTATTTATCACGTTTTTCTGCACTTAAAAAGTTTTGCTAAATTTTCATAAAAATAATTTTTATTTCAAAAAAAAGGTCGATGCATGTGTATTTAATAGTTTGGGCACTTTAAAACTGGCCGTGCTGAAACAATGAGAATTTATTCAGAAATCATTTTTGAAAAAGAATTTATCTCCCAGACCTAGTCGGATACCTTAAAACAATGAAAAAAGAATTTAGAAACAACAGCTAGCAATGGAGGATTATGTAAAAGTATTCCATTAACAATTTGTAACGTCTTCCGATTGATGCAGAACCCCACCCTCTGAGACCTAAATACAGAAATCCACCCTATCCATCCAAAATACCCAAACAGATGTTTGGATGACAGATTGCAGAGTGGGCCCATAGGGTCACATTGTTTGTTGACTGGCCTCGGACCAAGCTACCCAGACATCTGGTCTGGAATATACAATGGCTAAAGGAATGCCGATGTCGAAAATAAGAGCATTCCTTTATGAAAAGTTGAATAAAGTCAGTACATTGAGAGTGGGGCTGTAGAGGCCCAGGTGTGAGATGAATAGATGTGAGTTATGGCGCCCTTAGTTCCAGACGGACGGGGAATGTGTTTGTGTTTTCCCGCGTAAATGGAGGGGCAGAAAGGTGGCCAGGGGACGGGGGCGGGCCAGCACTATTTTTGCACCTGCTTAATGAGAAGCAGGGGCGTGTGAAGGTGGACCCGCCCTGGTGTTTTAAAAGGGGTGGAGTGGGAGGGAAGAGACGGAGGGGACGAGAGGAGGAAGCCTGGGGGACTTGGACGGGGAGGAGGGACTTGGAGGAGATAGAGGCCATGGAGGTAAGCTGGGCCCCGGAAAAGCTGTGGACTGAGCCTCGAGTGATGAGACTGTCCGCCCGGCTTTGGTCTATTTTAATGAATATTTTTTGAAGCCTATTAAATTCTATTTAAATATATTAAAAGAGTATGGCTGTAACAAATTTTCTTGTGTACGAATGACTGACGACGTTACAATGTATAATGAACACGCAATTTGAAAGAAAAGAGGTGAGTTTGCAGATATCAAGAAAAAAACGTCATAGGCGACATTGATTGCGCCTGGCCTTAATGCTGTCGGTGTGTGCAGCTCAAGACTACTGATAAAGGAACAGCGGGGCGTGGTTAAGGGCAATCCCTGCAGTGTACGAGGTTCTTTTCATTGAGAAATATAGGTAGAAGAAATATTTCAGACGACTTCACACATGGAAGAATGATTGGGAAGCTAGAGCAGGGACGTAGTTCAAACACAGTAGCTGAAGAATTTGGAATAATCAAAAATGCCGTTTCGTGCGCTTGGAAAGTCTTCCAAACTATAGGTACAATTAACCCTTTAACGAGCACAAAGCTAAATACACATTTCTGTGATGAAGTACTTGATAAATTAATGTTCTCATCCTCTAAAAAATCATTTAGTCTCAAACACAAAAAATATCTGATCAGGGGTTTCATTCCTGGGTGTTGTATGAGCGTTTGTAACCACTACTTTTATTTGCGACATTTCACTTACTTTTCAGGACGAAAAAAAGGAATCATCAGTTTACAATAAACTATTTTATGAAAACTTAACATTTATGCTAATAGCTATTTCAATAAAATTAAATACAAAGTAGAAGTGCAGTAAAATATTAATAGAATAATTGTACAGCATAGAATACTTACTTAGAATATGCATAGAATACTTAGAAAATACATTGAAATTGGTATATAATATATCCACAGTTTATATTTTATTTAATTTTAGTATAAAAGGTTAGAAATAGAGTAATATTTTTGAGGATTTAAATTATAGTTATTTCAAAAATTTGATGAGTTGTTTATTGTGGAACTTTGATAATAGGCAAGCATTTTATCCGGGCAGAAAAGTTGTAATAAAAGAGTTTCGAACCCGAGAATTTTGTAAAACATATTGTAAACAAAGTTTGTTTATATTTCCGACACCAAACACTTTCACGTAATTCTAAGTGCTCTCTCTCAAGTACAGGAAAAGCGAAAATATCTAGGTCATTTTTCTGTTCTAAGTGGGCAGTGGATAGAGCATCTATCCACATATAAAACCTTTCCAAACACCTAAATAAAACATTTTTTTTTTAATTGTAGAATTTCTTAATTCATTCAGATGAGAGAAATGTATACTTAAGGCATGTCGAAATTTTTTCCAAAGATCAGATATTTTATTTATCAAAATACAATTTATAAATTTACACCGAGAAAAACTGTTTTTAAATACCCATCAGAGGACATGAAATGCAAAAAAAAATTTCGTGCTGCCGTATTAATCCGTATTAATTCGTATGCGTTTTAGATTCAATTAACGCATATGGGTAGTCTAAATATCCAACACCCGCTTGAAGAAAAAATTTTCAATATGTGGGCCAACCTATTGGGGCACTAAGAGTTAGCGCATCCTCTCGCGTAGGGGTGTTCTGTACACCACAGCGAGGCCTTAAATCTCCTGGAGTTCTAAAAAGAATACACAGAACCCCGATTTTGTCTGTAGCTGCACATTTTAGGTCATTGAACCTTCAGGCCTGATGCCAATCCCACTCTTTCTCGAACGATTGTTGGAATGTAATGGCCTTGAAAAGTTTATCTGGAGGGGCTAGAGAGAACTCCCACCAAAGAAGTTTTAGCATTTTGTATACAGTCTGCTCTAGAAAAGTTTGGGAAAAATGATTAAAATATTATTTTTTCTGCTTTCTGCTATCATTAATATAAGTAATTTATAAAGAAGTATATTTGTGTGGTATATACGTTGTAATAACTATATATATATATATATATATATATATATATCTCTATATATATAGCAACATATATATATACTATCTTCTTATATATATACTGTTTTTATGTAAAATATAAGGGTATGTGTTTTAAAATGAAAATTTTGTATGTTTAAATTAATGTTAGTCATTTGTTTGCAATAAATTTAATAATTTTATTTGTATAACACAAAACACATCTTAATACTTATAAATATGTATCATAATGACTTAGTGTTTCATACAATTTAAAAGTACACATTAATTAAAAGAAGTTTAGGGTGTTCTCTACACTCCACTTGAGTAACGACGGTAAAGAAAAAAACAGGCCACTTGAGTGACCACAGGTCCAGTAGAAGGGATTTGGCACACTCTAAAAAATAACTGCGAGAGGATTTGATGACCATTATATCACCTTTCAGCTAAAAAGAACCGGATACCAGTCATTGTTCAGTAAATCCGTACAGCAACAGGGCGACAAATGTCACAGTTTGCTGTAGTCTGACGCCTTAAAAAAGATGACCTACTCACCCACCTTTCTAAATGTTGCATTCCTTTGAAAGTTGGCCATCAGCGGCAACGTTCAGAGTAGATAAGCAGCCATCTCCTCAATGAAGTTGAGTCCTGTTTACGGATGAGAGAAGTTTCTGAGCCACGAGGGAATCTAAACACCAGTTGATTTCGAGAAAGAGATCGGAATACGGTTTTATCCCAGTAACATCATGGAAAGAGACCGTTACTGTTGTCCTGGAGTTGCCATCTGGGAAGGCATTAAGCTGTCCTGGTGGAATGAACTCCACGTTTTCAACAGAGGTTCTGTATAGGAAGATCGCTATCATAGGGAGGTGATCCTTCCTCAGGTAAGTCTGTTCCGAGGTGCAATTGTATCATACTTCGTTTCCATGGATGGAAGTACGGGACCACCGGACTGCTGAGGAACTTCAGTTGATACTGGAAAATGAGAATATCACTCTAATGTATTGGCCAGCGTTCTCCCATGTTTTTAATCCCTTAGAACGTGTGTCGGAATCTTTGAGAAGACACCTTGCGGCGTGATTACATCCTTCGTGTAACACCCATCGATTGAAACAGGTGCTGATTGAGGAATAAGAATTATTGCTTCAAGAACGGTTGGAGCATGGAGATTCGTTGCACAGCAACCATTGCAGTAGAGGGAATGCATATTCCATACTAAGGAGCAGCAACTATTTGTTATTCCTCTGGGATCGACAATTATGGAGAAGGATATTATAAGTTTAACAAAACGTTTTTTGTTTGATTTCATACAATATACATTGTATTCCTTTTTACGCCACTATGCTTTCGTCATTTCTTAAGTACAAAATGATTTCCCTCATATCTGAGTTCTGTCTCTCGAATGATTTCTATGGGAGTAATGGGGAAAAATACAACTATTGCTTAAGCTTTGCACACGAGTGTATATTTATTTCAACATATGTCATCTCTTTGCATGGCTTACACATTCTAAATAATGTAAAGATTCAAAATTTATAACACGAACTTATAAAACATTTCTTATTCTCCAAATAATAAATGTTTAAAATATAATCAACTACTCTTTTTCATATTTACATATAACATAATTAATTCATTCCTTGTTTATATATAAATATATATTAGGTTTAGCTTTTTTTAAATTGCATTTTAAGAGGTGAGGTAGCACTAAATATCATTTCATGATAAAAATATATCCGAAGCAATAAGTGTAATGTATTCCCATTGTAATATTCATAGAATTACAATACTTGATAGATATTTTATACAAAGATCTATTTATATAGATTATTAATTATAGTCACATTTTGAAGCTTTTTCGAAACGGACCAAGAAGTTCTAAACTTAAGGTATCCGACTACGTTCAGAACGCTTATAAATGGATAATATTTATGATGTTTAGTCTCACTTAGATTAGAAAATGTATATAAAATTGTTTTCGGAATAGTATTACAATAAAAAACTACTTAAGTACTATATTTGAACAAAAAATGGACATAGAATGACCCATTTTCAAAATATTCTCCTTTTCTGAAAAATATTTCTATAATAATATTATTTTGCCTGTATATAGCTCAGACTTCTCTACAGAGGCTCAACTAGAATTTTTGAAATACGTAAATTAGAAGTTGATTTATCGATGTTGTTCGACAACAGAGGGGAGAAATTTTAAGAAAGAAACACCGATAGTTAACTCTTAAAATAATGTGAAGTTTTAAAAAAATAGTTCAGACTCTCTGGAGAGGTCTTTACTTTATATAAGTACACACACAAAATATTATTATTTTAGAAGCATTTTAAGGGCAGAACATTTTGAAAAAAGGTTATTCATTGTACGCCAAAACATTGTATTTAAATAATTTTTGCCAAAGTGTACTTAAACAATTTTATGCATGTGATACAATCTAAATGACCTTCAAGCTATCAACTGAAATTAATATCCGGTATTTAACGCTATACACTTTACCAAAAATGTATGGATTTCCGATCGTAGTCGGATACCTTAAAATAAAAATGACAAATCACGACACCTAAGCTGGTACACCCACTCCTCCCAAGAAACTTCAATGCACCAAGGCCATTAGAAGCCACTGCACGTTTAAGGTACATCAGATTCGCTACATATGACTTCGGCAGTATTTAATTTAAGTAAGAAAAATTGTCCTCATTCATGTTTCTAATTAAAATATAATTTTATTTGATAATTATATTAATCTGTAGAAGGAGTAAGGAAATGAATTTCAAGTCTTGGCTTTCGGCTTTCTTGTCCTTCCAGTTTTTATGTCCATGATTGGTACTGCCATAAGTTTTCAGAAAGTGGCAACAAAATAATGAAAAATTTATTGCTGAGTATAGAAGAAAAAGAAATTTTGTTCAAAAGTACAAACCAGATAAAATTTCGCGATATTATTGTCTTAAAACAAGAGTTCTATTGAGTGATTGGAGATACTAGTGTTAACATATTACATAATGTTCTTAAAACAGTTGAAAGGGAAATAAACTTATTGGTGGATTGTTGATCTCCAACCCCCGATTTTACGAAACTATACCCACCACCTTCCATCTAAAAGTTATTGAGATACACTTATTAACCCGCGGTCACTCGAGCCTGTTTTTTGCTACCTTCGTTACTCACGGGGTGTAGAGAACACCCCAAACTTTTAACACGTGTATTTAATTATAAGAAATAAAAGGGTAAGTCATTATGATACATATTTATAAAGTACCAAGATGTGTTTTTACGTATTATACAAAATAAAATTATTTTAACTTTATTGCACCAGTAGGACTAACATTGGTGCAGCTGGCCTTACCAAAATTTTCATTTTAAAAATACGCATAATAATTTTATATTTTTTCATAAACCAGTAAAACTTTAATAGCCAGTAATATAAATATACTTTATAATTAATGAGATAAGGATAGTAAAAGTAGAAAAATAATGTTTGTCATTTTCCAAACTTTTTAGAGCAGACTGTATACAAATGCTAAACTTCTTGCAGGGGGAGTTCTCAGCCCTCAGATACTTTTCAAGGAGGCCATTACATTCAATCGTTCGAGAGGGATTTGCATCGCCTGAAGGTTTAATGATCACAAAATGTGCAGCTGCAGAAAATCGTGGTTCTGCACATTCTTTTTAGAAATCTGGGAGGGATTTTTCTTGTTTACTTTTAGGGGTGGCACAGAACACCCCACTTTGTGAGTGATCTTGGGTTAATAATTTGTGTTTTACACTTATAATGAGTATTTTAGAAACATTTGATAAAATGTATAAATGAAATAAGCTCAAATAGCATTTAGGAACATATGTCTGATAGAAACATACTTTTGTCGAATAGAGGCTTGATTAGCGAAGTCACATGATAAAACAAACACATTGAATTCAAAACCGACTTATTAAACTAATTGCTTCTAAGCATTTGTAAACCTCGATAAAATTTCCAAACTTAATATTTGGTTAAGATGTTTAAATATTAGGAAAAATTTCTTAAGATTTTCTTAAATTAAAAAAGTCATATTTATGCTTATACTTTTAAAATAAAATGCAAATTTTTGTATACATATGTGCTTTTTTAAAGAGAGGGGATTTCCTGCGAAGCAAAACTTGGCAGCCACGGAAGCGTGAACTGATTGGTTGGAAACACAAGATAGTTTTTATCGATGTGACTATGACGTCATGAGTTTTAGATGAGTGGCTAGAATCACGTGGCTTTCACTATCATGTGCCTATGACGTCACATGAATCAACCTCATTAAGTTTACCAAATTTATTTGGCAGAATGTAATAAGTAGATGAGTTAATAAAGAAAACCCTGTTTATTTGAATCTCATATAGATGCTACGGAGAAATATTCAAATAAATTCAAAGGTTATATACTTCGAATCCAAACCTTAGAAATTGTCGTAATAATAAATATAAACCAGTGAACTTAGCCACAGTTTTTTTTATTAAATTAAAAATTTTTTTGAAAGTGTCTTAAAATATTTGCTTTAATATTTTATCAGTTTTTTGTAAACTATTAAAAAATAACAAAAATACATAATGAAGTTCTTTGGAATATTTTTATATAAAAAATATTTTTCTATCTATGGGACAGCATTTGTGTTTTATCAACAAATGTAAGTCTACTTTGAATAAAGTGTTAAAGGATCGAATTACATTTGGAGCTCTGTTTAAAATCTTTTAAATTTCTCTAATGTTACTTTACATTTTTAGTATCTCAAATATATTCATACTTAAAATTCTTTTAAAAAGTATTTAGTAAGAATAATAATAATGATAATAATTTAAACATATTTTTTTTATAAGTTTTAGTCCTTCACTTTTTTATTCGAATGATTATTCCATATCTTACAAAACATTTCGTGACACATTCCATATATATGTCTAAAAAAATTAAATTCTAAAAAAAATGAAATTATTTGTTTCTTTCCCTATTGAATAAAATTTTATAAATAAACAGAGTTACAAATTCGGAATTTCTGACATGTTTTCAATATTTTTAAAATGAAATTCTATTATAAGTTTACTGAAAATAATCCTTTATCCTTCTTTTCCCTACTTAATGTCATTAAAATTATTTTTTGTAAATTTCTTTTGCGCAAGTGCATCTTTATCGGTTTTTTAATAAATCGGATTTTAACTATTATCAACTTCAATAAAACACATTTTTGAGAAAACCACTTTTAAACATTATAAAATGATTATTTTGACATTTGTACTAAACGTTTAAACACCTGTTCTATTTTCTTCCGATCACAGTGCTTCTCAATCTTTCAGTGTTTGCGAACCAAATTTCAATCATAATTTCCATCGCCCCCATACGATAACAATGATTTCAATGCAATAATAATGTACTTTGACACTAAATCTATAAAGCGTTCTTTATTGTAATTCGTATAAATTATCTAGATAAGTATTAAGTATTGTCATACAAGATATAAAAGTTACTTTTAAGTAATATAAGTTACTTTTAAGTAAGTATTTTAATAATTTACATTTACGTAGCTGAATAAGTATTAAGTACTGTATGTGTGCAACAAATTGCAAAATAATTTTTTGTTCAATTAAATATTTATTTCCTCAATTATCCAGTTCTTAAATCTAATCATCCATTCCCAACATCCTACTTTTGTGAAACTGAACTTTTCTGCCGTAGTTACTTTGAAGGCAAAATAAAGATATCTGCTAAATAAAGCAATAAAGACGTTAGAGTATCAATACCTGTATTGAATTTTCCTTTGAAAACCTTCTCTGCAATACAAGCCCATAAAAGTCACTAGTTAATGTTAAACTTGTTCTTGATTAAGTATTTATAAATTAATTATCAAATACATTATTCATTACAGAAACATTTATAATTAGGTTATATCAGTAAAAATATGTATTTTGTTTTTCATAATGTCAAAATGTATTCTGTTTCAGTAGAATTAATATTTTCTTAGAAGTAATCTTTCATTTCGACTTTTTCAACATACTCCCATACTCCCCTCCCCAGCCAAGAATTCACTCCGCCCTAGGAGGCAATATCCATACATTGAAAAACGCTGACCTACTTTGAATCTAAACACAGACAAATTTATGTACGCATTTTTTATTGTTTTTTATTTTTAAAATGTTTAATTTATGATAAAATGCAAGTTTTAAACAAAAATGAGATAGAGATTTATTTTGCTTTTGCATGGTTACAACTTATTTACGTTAATATTATTACTTAAATCACGTGAAAACTTAGATATGATTTGAAAAATCACCGCTTGCGAAAGTGTCCTTTCATGTTATCAATTGAAAAAATTTTAAAAAATAAGAGAGACATTTTTGATAGAAAATATAACGCAAGTGAATACCAAATAAGGGTCTTTCATCAGATGTACCCTTCCTACAGGATGTATTACTTTCAACAATTCAAATATATTGAAAGGAAATCGACATTTCTCTCAAGACCAATAAGTTCCTTCTTTAAAATATTGACATTCGAAAATCTTCCCGAATATTTCGACAAGAAAGAGAAAACTACTGAACAATGAGCGAATCGATTCCACGGTTTTCAAATCTTTCAGCATTTATTCAATGAGGAACAATAAAAAAAAAACTAGCCCGGATGGAGAAGAATGCATTTGATCATTTTGAAAATTGAACTGAGAAAAAGAATGAAGGATTTTCAAAAGAATTTTCAGAGACAGACCTGATAACAAATGAAATTTAGAATAGGATAAATGATTTGATAGCAAATGTATGCTGCATGGTACTCCGACCTTTTATAGTAACTTATGGAACCAAAAAAAGAGAAAAACACACTGTTGTAAAATCTAAACCTCTAAATATAATAATGGATTTCATAAAGATCTCAATTCAATAAAAGATGTGTGTTGAAGGAGTTTAACAATATTCTCTTCTTTTGTGAGAAATTTTGAACCTGTTGAATCATTTCTTTTCAATATTTTTGTGAGCATCCAGTGAAGCGTGTTTTGAAAGCTTGGTATGAATTTTTTGTTTAGCTTTCTAAATATATATATATATATATACTTCATTTTCTTTCCAAACTGATCGACCTCTTAAAATTCTTTTTTAGCATACGGGAAAGGCTTAAAGGCATTGCATAATATGTAAAAAAGCAAGGGATTTAAAGAGTTATAAGGTTGCTTTGAGTGAACTTGTATCATAATGTTTAAATCTATCTATATAAAGGAAAAAAGTGACTCACTCACTCAATCATCACGATTTCTTCCAAACTATTTGACACACAGAACTGAAATTTGGCATCCATGTTTCTTTTGTTTAGTTAATTTTGCGAACACTGAGTCCCAAGTGTTTTTACTGGGGTATTTTATATGTTTTATAGAAAAATCCCGTTTCTAAACTGTTTCAGCTACAAACTTGCAATTTGATATACGTGTTTCTTTTGTTGAGTAGATATGAGCTCAAAATGAGTTTTGTCAAATCGAATATCAAGGGAAGTTGAGTGGTTTGGGTAATGATACAGATACATATTTCCCATGTTTGATTGAAAAAACTTACAGACATGAAATTGGGCAAACAAGCTACTTTCGAAGAGTAGAGATCCACTAAGAACAATTTTTGTAGAATTTGACTCCCTATGGATATTATAAGTGTGTTATACATAAAAATAAATGACCGTTTTGTAATATATGACCTATAGACGTGCAATTTGTCTAAAGTGTTTATTTTCTGGAGTAAATATTCGATAAGAACCGTTCTTGTAAAAATCAATTTCCAAGGAAGAAGGAGGGGAAGAATTGTACATAGAAACCTCTTTTTCTGAATTATTTTACCTACAAGCTTTATACTTATAAAAAAATGTCTCCTTTATTGTGTAGAGATCTGCTAAAAATGTGTTTTGAGGAAATCGATTCCGGAAGGTCGGAAATTAGGGTAACATAAAATATAAATATACTTATATTTCAGAAATTCAAGTCATGTCATGTTTAAAGACAGTGAGACGATGGTTATATGGATGTCTTTTAATGAATCGATCGATTTTTTCTATGACACAGAAACAAAGAAATTTAGAACAATATATATATATAAGTCGCAGGAAAATGATGAAATTAGGGATTTCAGTAAATCTCTAAGGCAGATGACTAATTCACGCAAGATGTTAAAATAACGTGTCTTTGAGGTCTTTTTCCTGACGTAAGTAAGTGATTTGATCAAATCGATGAACTATTTTAGTGAAATGATGAAATGAACAAGTCAGCATTTATATAGCTATGATTTCACTTGTTACCACTCCCTTTTACCTCCCCTTTCTCCTCGTCCGTGCCAGACACCGTCTACTTCTGACATGACGCACCAAAACAAAATGACCTAAATATCATCTTTTAGTTTTATATAGTTATGTTCTTTACATTATTATCCTTCGATTAATATATATCACTTTTGTATGGCTGAAAATTAGAAACTGGGTAAAAATTAAATTAAAAATGTAAACAAAGAAATTAGGAAATTCGACCACGCCCTCTTTATTGATAAAAAAAAGCTTTTTTTGATAATAAAAAAAGCTATTTTTTAAAAAGAGAAATAATAACTGAAAAAAACGTGTTACAAATAAAGCAGGATATTTCTGAAGTACTACATTAATGTATAATTTTTTAAAAAAAATGTTTGAACAACTTCAAATATCCTTTTAAAAAAAACAAAAAAAAAACAGCTTCATCATTTAATTATTTTGTTAACTAATGTCGAAAAAATAATTTTTGATTCAATGATAATTGTTGTATTAATTACTCTACTTAATAATGCACCATATTTGCTAGTGAATACTTTTATACTGCTGGCAATATTATTTCACTTAAACATGTTCGGGATTTGATCAAATCTCACTTTTTCCTTAGAGAAATCACCTTACAGAGTTCTTATTTCAACATCTTGTGTTAGTTGATCATCTCCCTTAGGGATTTGATGAAATCTATTTTAATCATTTTCCTTCGTAAAATACCCAACGATGAGGGTTGGTAAATTATAGTAGAATATATAGGATGTCCTTTCTTGTATAAAATTTTTATAAGCTCCCTAATACATAATAAAAATTTTGCTTAGATAGAATGAATATGGATATATTTAGCAGACATATTTTTAAATATAAGTACAAATATATATGGTTAGATTAAGAGATGTCTTTAATTTTCCTTCCTTTAAAACGTAATCTGATTTTAACAACATTTTTATTAACCCAGGGTTCATATTTAATAGCATCGCATAAAAAAATTAAATTTACTTCGAACTAAATTAAATTTGGAAATTCGTAAGTAAAATCCAAAACTATAAATACTGAAACAAAAATTACATTAAAAAACTAAATCTCCATTGTTTATTATTCTACGAAATTACTCTCCAAACGTAAGAACAGCAATTTATAAAGTCGGGCTCTCCTGTAACCATTTGCAGCAGACACTTGATTGAAAACTATAATTGTCTTTTCTGATATGACACAATGCTTAAAATAAAGAAGAGTGAAGAAAATAATTCAATTTCGGAGATGAAAAATTTCATTTCACTTCAAATCTCCTTTCATATTCGATGCAGAGGCTCCATGTCGAGTGAAATGAATTTCGGAATCTCTTCCAAAATAGAATAAATCTCCGGCGTTGTAGCACCTGTGACAAAAGAAAGTTTAATTTTTATATTTTTCTTCATATAATTGAGAATTATATTGCTTTCGCTTGGACTAAAACTGTTTAAGTTAGCACTGGAAAGTATATACCTATATTGCCCAAACGCTATCAAAATGACTGAGTTGTAAAAATATAACTAATGAGTTAATAAATTTGTTTATAATTAATTTTTAATATTTTTTATATTATTTACAGTCATATAACAAGTTATTAGTAAATATTAATGTTATAAGAAATTTACTTCACTCAGAAAAAGAAATATACTCTAAAAAAGTCTAAGAAATTGTGCCATTATATACATCACTGTTTTTCTAATTGAAATTAAAAAGCTGTCAAAATGACTTCTTGGCAATCTAGGGTTAAAAATTGATATATGAAACAGTTAATACTTCCAAATGACATATAAGGATATTATTGGTGTAAGTTTAGAAATAAATATTAAGAGAACACAGTACGATTCAATTGACAAAAATCAGTCAAAATATCAAATCTAAATTTTTAGTACAAATTATGTTCTATGTACTTTTCTACAAACTCACAAAATTTTGAAAGCTCTAAGTTTAAAACAGCAGAGTTGTGATAACTTTTACTTTCGTTTTTATTCACATTCCAATGGCAAACTAAAACTTTCAACTGACTTATCTCAGAAAGATAAAATAACTGGTTTGTCTTCATTTAAAATGCTAAATCTTTTTTTTTCTATTCTTCTTAATACTTGGATATTTTTTTCACTTGTTGCTAATAGTAGATGTAACAAAAGTTGGTACGCAATTTTCAATCAAAACAGTACTTTTTTATTTAAAAAAAAATTGAATTTACTCGTTTTTCAAGGAATTTTCAAGAAGCATTCATAAAAAAGAAATATTGTACGAATACCAATTGTGTTATCATAAAACCAATACAAATGTTTGTTATACATAGTATACCGTACATGTAAATAAAATTTCATATATGTACGCCAATGTTTGTAGGATTAGTAGCATTTTAAAATCACTTCATACGTTTCAAGTTTTTTTCCTGAAAAAATTAATTGCTTAGTTTTTTTATGAAATCTTGCTCCCAAAACCTGTTTTACATTATACATACGCATAGAAGGCAACCAAAAATATTATGAAATAAGTAAATTAAAAAAAATTGTATAAATTGTACTACGTCCCTTAAAAGTTAATAAAATAAAACTCCTTTTTATACTTATAAGAAATTTATCCAAATTTCATATCATTTGATAATATTTTCTTTGAATTAGGTTTCTTTAAAAAAAAAAAAAACATGCTTTTTTTTATTAAAATTTCATTTAAAAAATTTAAACAAACGAGTTACGAATTAAACCTTATTTATATAATATGTGAATAACTGAATTTTGATATAATAAATAATAATGCTTGTGTCACCTTCGAAGAATTTTTTACAATTTTTAGATACATTTCTTAAAATTTAGCAATTTCTCAACAAAAGTAATTTTACTTTGTTGCTTATGCATTAAAGTGAACTTTCATAGGAAAAACCGACATTTGAATTAAAATTACAAAATTTTATAACATTAATATGCAATGAATTATCTCACAGAGTAAACCTTAAATCTTTATAAATTCAATTCTAAAATTCCAAAGCAGACTTCAGTTTTTTAGGTATTTATACTATTTTTTCCTCCACTTAAGATATTTTACAAGAAAACTAAAAATATATTCAATAATGTGAAAAAAATAATAAAATTAAATACCGTATATACTAGAATGTAAGCCGAAATCGATTTTAAGCCGCACCCCAATTTCTCAACGAGTTTTTGTGAAAAAATATAAAAAAAATTGTTTTAAAACAATTATTGATATACGTCATTTAAGAAATTAAAGAAAATTAAAACAATATTTAAGAAGCAGTGAATAATTAATTTATTTAATTAATACATACATACGTGAACTTCTAATTGCTCTAAATTTCAGAGACATGTGTTCAATTTCCACCATTCAAGCTATTTTTCCGTCTACGATTCTAGCCGCATTCGATTTTTAGTAACATTAACTTTGAAATAAAAAGTGCGCCTAGAATTCAAATAAATACGATATATAAGTAAGTAATAAATAAACTAATGAAAAATCATTAATATATTTCTGGTATTGTGAGTAAAAATGGAAAAGATAAATATGCATTTCTGAATGGCATGCAGTGATTAATCACAGATTGTTATATCTTATAATTACAATGGAGAAAATAGATACGGAATATTCCTAAAATGACCCTACATGAAAATTCCACAGGTACACTAACAGTATAAACAGAGAATATTAAATGAAGGTGCCAAAAAATTTGATTATATTGATTTTTTAACACTATTTTTATATTTTGGCAAAATGATCTGAATGTTATTAATATCCGATGTACCAATTTTGTGTTTATTGTCACTTTAAATGATCAAAAAAAATTAAAATTTTGTATTTTTTTATTCATGAATATAAAAGTGTCTGATATGAATAAATTATATCGTAAATGATACATATAGCCCAGTGGCTTTGTGGTAGTGTATCGCGCTTCTCCACCACAGGTCCGGGGCTCAAGCTGGGCAAGGTTGACTCAGCCTTTCATCTCTTCAGTGAGTCGATAAATGAGTACCCCTCTTGCTTGGCAGCTGAACACTGGAGATTTCGCATCAGACTGACCACTTGACCGAAACATCTACAGATACACCCCTAGCGCCTAAGATCACGTAAACTGAGATAAGCACAGTAAGCCTTGTCCCTCAGGAGCTGTTGCACCAGTGATTTCAGTTCAGTTCAGTAAATGATACATATTGCACTGCCATATTACGGCAGAGGCTTTTTATGTGTATTATTTTATTATTGTAGGCTCTAAAGGAAATATAGATTATCAAAACTACAGCTCGAGGTATAATTCCGAGTGACGAGAACTGAAAGAAATGAAAGTACTATTAAATGTAATATTTAGCCTTTGCTGTACCTCCTTTTTTTAAACTGACCCTTAGAAGTTTAGGTTAATATTTCAATTAAATTCACCAGGCAACAAGACAAGATCAAAATATTGTTCGGTACAGTTCAATTAATAAATAAAATGTACAAGATTTATTTTTAATATTCTGTACTAATTTTTACCCAAAAGATTTTAATTAGTAACAATTTAAAGTTGATTGAAATAAGGGTGGAAATTTTGATGCAATGTTATTATTATTCTTTCGAATTAATTGGCTTCTCATTTGCGTTTTTTTTATTTATTTATTTTTATTCATATATATAAATGGGAATACAATTTTATTAAAATGATGTCTATTTTATGAAAAATAAAATAACTTTTTTTTAAGTGAGTTGAAATGCTGATTTACTTTATTGAACAAAAATATTGTTAGTTTAAAACAGAGGTAAAACTTATTTACCATAAGCAGTGGATGGAAAGAGCTGCCGTTTCAAAAATCAAATGCATAGAATGTTTAAATTGAAAACGCTACATTTTACTTTTATTACACTTTCTTACAAAATGCAACACGATTGAAGAAAACATTTCACAAATTTTTATGGCAACTACATAAACTTCATAGCAAATAATTTTTTTAAAAAAAACCAATTTTAGAAAAACTCATTTGCGTAACATTTATTTTTCAACTATTCTGAGAATTATTCAACTCATAATCAATCTTATGTTCTACTCAAGTTTAAGATAACAATATTTAGTACATACTTTTTTATGTGAAAATAAAACAACGTTTCTTTTTCACGCTTTCAAAAGCTAGCTCGAATAAAACAATTATTCTCGTAATCCACAAGTGGATTAGTCAAAGCAAAAACAATTGTTGTCACCAAAGAAACAGCAGGGTAACACATCTTATGTTTAGCCAGATACTTCATCTTTTTCCGTCCGTTGTGTTGTCGTCAACCAAATGAAATTGATTAATGACCACTTGTCGATCCAAGACAGCGAGGTAATTGGGGAATATTAGTGACAAGTATTTTAGCTTCGCCAAGAGACTCAAGCTTTCGCCATATATACAAGCATAAATGATACAAGTCTTGGGAAGAGAAATTCGTGTTCGAATACCAAGTTATAAATCTATTTAAGCAATGTTACAGAACAAATTTTAAAACTCTTTATTTTAGAATATGATAAATAAAATTAAAACAGATTTTGTGTCTAGATGAAGCTTATAGTCCAGATAAACCAAAAATATGAACAAGTAATATAAAAATAATTTAAGTCAATTCCTTCTTAGGTCAAAAAAGAAAAAAAAATTATTTTGTTTACTTTTTATTAAATGATTACTATTAATATAAAAATGTATATACATATGACAGAATCACAATATTAAGTAGCACAATTAACTTTTATCAATTATCATTAAAGCTTCGTATTGTCATCCAAAACAAACGTGAACATAAAATTTCAGTACAATTGAATGCATTAAAACGTGAAAAAAAAAATATTTTTTTGACCCAAGTCACTAAAAATGAAGCTAACGTAGCTGTATCTGTAATGCTTTAAATAATTAGTTTTTATCAATTAATTTTAATTAATTATAATTAAATTACCGTATTGTCATCCAAAATAATACTGAATATAAAATTTCAGCTCAATTGAGCGCCTTAAAATGTATTTCATTAACGATTTAAAATTTGAAAAAAAGATAAAAGTAGATTGTGAACTAATAGTAGGAATTGAAAAAAAATAAGAATTAAGGTAGAGACCATTTAAAAAATTAAAATAACAGAAGCAAAAAAAATATTGTAAGGAACACTCATTAAAATGTAAAACATAAAAATATAACTAAAAAAAATTTGGTATAAATCTTAAAAATAATCCTTAAGAATTATCATAAATAATGCGATTTTTGAGCTGGGAAAAATTATCCGATCTATTACTTTGAACATAATGTTCTTAAAACCGTTAAGTCCTTGGAAAATTTTAAATTGTAAATAATTTTTAAATGGAGAGTTTGAAATTTTTAGGTGGCAAGGCATTATTCTCTGAAAAAGTCTAAGAAATTTCAAATCAAACATTTTTAAAATCTTCCAGAGATAAAAAACAACAAAAGCCTCAATTAAATAACTTGTAAATATTCCAAGTCCCTTATAATCCGGCTTATTACGCGCAGCTATACTTCCAAGCTACATTTTTTTTTAATGTTTAGGTATATTCACCATATAAAGATACCCCCGTACTTACGAAGAAACCTGCAATCCACGTGTGCATATTCTTACATTTTAAATTTCTATTTCAGGTATTATTTAAGCTCTCGAAAAATTTATAGACTTTTGGAAGTGAATAATTTATAAAAAAAAATTTATTTATAGTGTGACTTCTTTTAAATACACACACACAATATTTTGATATGCATAAAGGTATTATTTTTGTATGCTTATCTCTGTTATTTTTAAAACAATCATTTTCATACCCGGTGTATAACGCAGCACCCATTAATTTCGATGCTATTTTTTGTGTTAAAAGTGTGCGTCAAACAACGGATTTTAAGGTACATCTTTAAATTCAATCCTAACTTTAACTGAATAATTTTAAAAGTGCTATTATTAAATGATAGCTTATTAATATTATTTTCTCAAACTCTATTTGTATAAGGAGCAAATTTCATAAAGAAAATTAAAAACTGTACTGCAAAATGTGTCATTCTAATATTTTGTACCGAAAAATTGAAATATCTTCTCTACGGGAAGTAATTGGCTTAAAGAATGAAAGTCAAATTGCCTAGACCCCTCCCTCATTCTAGATTCCCCATTTTATAATATTAAGAAACAAACTTAAATTTAATATTCAAATGTCACCTGAAGTTAAATTGATAGCACTAGCGTTAGCGTGAGTTAATTTATATTCTAATTAAAGACCTAATAAAACGTTAATTTTACATGAATGTAATTTAATGATACCTGATATATGGATTTTGAAAAAAGAAGCTGAAGTTAACTGCAACTATATGATGACCAAAATTTAGTTAATAGTTATTTAGTAAGCCATACTTAAGGGTCTGAAAGATGTTAACTTCGACTTAGGAGGTGAAACTACAAACAATTTTCAAATAGATATAATTCTTTGAAATTTAAATTAAACAGCTCTATAATCTTTTACATATTATTTATAAAGGAACTAGGTTTCAAAAAGTACAAAATGTTTAAAATATAATCACAATTTTAAAAATTGCAAGCATATGTAATTAAGAATTTCTGTAATAAATAATAAGGAAATGTTACGTTGAGCATGCTATTTTCTAAAATAGTAGCCTTTAATGTATAAAACTTTATAAAATTATAAAATTTACCATGCTCTTTAAACCCTACTTAATTTGTATTATATAAATTTTGTGTTTGAAAATATTGAGAAACATATTGAAATTTAAAAAAAATTTAAATGTATTTTGTTTTTTTATTTTTAAAATATAATTTATTATTCTTTTCAGATAAAAAAGCTACAGTGTAAAAAGAATACATTTAACTTTATAAAACCACTTATTGCTAGTGATTAGAGTTACTACATTATGAAAATGTGATGCGCAAAGTAAAACTAAATTAATATTTCTTACAGAAATGTTTCCTATTTTTATATGTTTATAATTTTTTAAATTTTTATTTTATTTTAAACATTTTAAATTTTTAAGGCCTCACTCCCTTATAAACAATGTGTAAAATATTCGATTACAAATTTTCAATTATTTCAAATCAATTTCATATTTTAAATTTTTGAAAATTGTTAACATTTTAAGCCCCAGAGACGAAGTTAACACCCCTGAGATATAATTATTCTTTGAACCCCAATTCTTTGAGAATCTATCTATTGGTGATTTCCAATTTACGAGTCTCAAGCCCTTTATGTAAAATTTTTTAAACCATGTTTGAATTATGTTTTGAATGCATCAAACACCGCAAAAATATCCTACAGGAATTTTAATTTTTGTTAAATAAAAAATCCACTTTATAAGCGATTTCATTAAAAAAATTTTACGGAATGGTATGTATTGAATATCTTGAAAAGTTTCACGAAAGTGCACTGGAATTCTAAAGACGTGTCAAGTTCAGCCAATAAACCCAGAGGGAACATCGGTTGAAGTTAAAAGATCCCTAAAAAGGGGAATATAATGTAATTCAAACGAATATAATGCCTTTCTTAAGAATCGACCAGAATTCACGAGAAAGTTATTTTCAAACATTCAGAATCTAAAGTTGGTGTTTGAGTACGTTCTCTGTTTTTTGTTACATCTTACATTGAGATAGACAGAGGATATCAAACACCCAATACTTCTATTGCAAAGCCCTGTATTGGATTTTCAGATACCCTTTATACTCGAATCTTTGTAAGAGTGCTTTTAGCATCTTCTCCCTAGTTCAATTCTAAGAATGATCAAAAGGATTCATTGAATTTCTTGTTCCAGCTAGGCATTATCTTACTTTCAGTTTTAGAACATTTCAAAACCATGAAATCAATTCGTCCACTCTTTGTGGATATTATACATTTATTGAACAGTACAAAGGTTTGAAAATAGATCTTTTTACAAAGCATTTATGTCTCGCAGAATATTTTTCATTTTAATATATGAAATGCATTTAATAATACACATAAATGCATATATATATATATATATATATATATATATATATATATATGTGTGTGTGTGTGTGTGTGTGTGTGTGTGTGTGTGTGTGTGTGTGTGTGTGTGTGTGTGTGTGTGTGTGTGTGTGTGTGTGTGTGTGTGTGTGTGTGTGTGTGTGTGTGTACACATTATTTGAACGTTTTATATGATGAAATGTGCGTACACGACTATTGTGTGTACAACTAAAAAAGATAATGCTCTCTAGAAATTAAATAAACATAATGAAGATAAAGAAATATTGGTCCTTATTAAAAGTATAATTATATTGCATTATGCGATACAAAGGTATACAATGTTCTTAATTCAAAAAATTCAAGAGATATATCATTATTAATTAATACGACACATTTAATCAAAGTTTTCTTATATTTTCTGGAAAAAAGTATTCCCAAACTAAGAAAAAATACGCAATTGTACTTATATTTTCCGAAACAAACGAGGAAAAAGATTAAAACGTTCTAAAAGATTAGTTATTTTTTACCACTGTCTGTATTTAATAACAGTTCACATTCATAATAATTAAAATCTCATAGAAATCTCTTATCTCATAGTGAGTGTGTGTGCGTATGTGTGTATGTGTGTGTGTGTGTGTGTGCATACGTGCGTGCGTATATGTGTTTTGGTTACCAAAATCTACAAATTTCTAAGCCACGCCAATTGTGGAATTTGACCCTTGACAGTTATAACATGAATTAGTTCCCTGCATGGAGGGACTTCAGTGGTATCAGGACTTGAACTCACGACTCAGCAACGCTTGTCACATGTTTGCTACTATGACCATTAGGGCACACACATATGCGTAAATTTACATAATTTTAACTTGAATAAAACATTTTAAATTAGGATAGGTTCTATTTGTTCAATGTAGCTTTGAGTTATTTAATTTTCGACATGTTAATTACAACAATGAATTTGTTACCGATGATTATTGACAACACATTACACAAAGAAGTGTACACATACATATCTGCAGCAGACAAAACACACAGACAAAGATTATAACGGATAACAGTATTCTTTATATCATTTTAAGTGATCAGGAACGTTCGTTACTCACATGAGTTTAAAGTCACGGCATGTCACTTGGTCACTCTGTATAGCTGGATATCACCACAAAATTATAATTTTCAGACTTTTGAAGAGTTATAGTTGCAGTTGAAATTGTTTCTGCTCTTAGACGGGAAAAGATAAAAAAATAATTAAAAAAAAATAATAATTATCATATGATATTTGGAAAGGTTACAGGCCGTAACCTATTTCGAAAAATTGAAACATGAAATCATTATATACATTATTTATATACTAATGTGCCACACACACACACACACACATATATATATATGTTTATGTACAAATATATATGATTATGTTCTGAGTTAATTAAATGATTTTCAAAAGAAACGTTAAAGCATTTTTATTATTTTTTCACGAATTAATACTTTCACTTGTAATTTTTCTAAAGCATTATAACACCAATTAAGAACCACATTGTATTCTGAAACGATAGCAGAATGTAAATATTAACAGTTATTTTCAACACCTACTTCTCTTAAAACTGGCATTTCGTTTTTTTATAATATTCTTTTCCGCATTATATACTGAGAACAATTATTCTTTACCACAAGGGGAGTTGCCTTATTTTTATCAGTAATTTTATTTTATGAATTAAATTAACGTTTTAGTTGCTTTTAGAAAATGTATTTTTTAAAATGGATTTGTTTTTGTAAACAAATGCTTCATTAATAATCCTTTTTCATAAGACAATGCTCATAAAATCGTGACATTTTTTTTAATACGTTTCTTTTTTATTTCTAAATTATATTACTCCTTTATATTAATTTATAGAAGAAACAAGTGATATATATATATATATATATATATATATATATAAGTAAATTCCTACTTAGGTCAACAAAGAAAATTTTTATTTTACTTACTTTTTTTTTATTAAATAATTACAATTAATGCAAATATGTATATACATATGGCAGAATCAAAACCTTAATTGGAAAAAATATAAAGGTTTTTCCCGGCAATTCGGTCATTTTGAAAAAAAAAAAAAAAGTTATGAAAAAAAAAATCTATTTTAAAAAGAGAAATAATAACTAAAAAAAAAAGAATTTTAATATATAAAAAAAAAAATATTTTCGAGGCAATACAAAAAGTAATTTTTCTTCTTTGAAATGTGTGCATTTAAAATTTTTCAAAAAGACTTTTTTTTTATAAAAATTTTTATAATTTCAGTTCTTATTCCTGATATTTTTTCATAAAATTTAGTATTCAATTTTATGTGAAAAAAAAGTCTAAACTTTCTTTTTGCAGAAAAAAAATTTTTAAACATATTTCTTGGTTTTTTTTCAATTAAACCTTTTTAAAATTGATCATTTATAAAATGTAGGGCTAAAAAAATACGAAAATGAATTTATTTCAAAAAAAATATGTTCAAATATTTTAAAAGTTGTATTTTAATTTAAATTTTAAACTATTAAAATTTTTTTTTCAAATTATAAACTTTAAAGGGGTTTTTTATCCGTTTGTTTTTTTCGAAACATGAGTGCATTCAAATGCTATAATTCCACAACTATTTACCAATCACTTCCATTTTTTTTCTGCGTGTTTCAAAAAACTGTAACAAAAAAAGGGGTCCATTTTTTTGTTAACTGAATACTTTTTTTTAAAAAAAATTTAAATTTTAAGAGATATTGTTTTTTAGATTTTAGCATGTATATCAAATTTTAAATTTTTTTTTTAAAACAATTGTATTGTAAAATCGATCCCAAAATTATTATAACATCCAAAAAATAATACAAAAAAATATTTCAGGTTAAAAAAAATTTAAAAATAAAAAAAGGAGTAGGATTTTAAAATTTTCCCAAATTTTCTTAAAAATTTTAAATTTTTTAAAATTTTAAAAATAAAAATTTCATCTCGTTTCATTTTCTGGAATAGAAACATTATATAAAATGTTAAAATATAATTTTTAAATACACAAAGAAATAATGTAGCTCAAAGGGTATACCAAGTCCTTTTAATATTTTTTCCTACATTTGATTGCTTCTTTAAACCAAGGAAACAATATATAACTGTATTTAAACGTATATTTCTACCTATAGAATAGTTCGGACTCGAAAAAATAATTTTTTTTAATAGAGAACACATTTCTGTAATCATAGAAAAAGAATGTTTCGGGTAATCTTTTAGTGGCTTAGTGAAAAGAACACAATTATCGTCAACGAAGGCATCTTCTGCTGAGCCAAGGGCCTAATTTATTTTTGTGTTATGTTTCAAGCAGCCAAATGAAATTGATTAATGGGTACTTGTCTATCCCTGACAAGGAGTAATCAGAGAACCTTAGTAACAGGTCTTTTAGCCTCGCTTCAGAAATCTTCTTTTTATTTATAAGTGACACAAGTCTTATCAACGAAGGGATGAAGAGTGATGAGAAATATTTAAATTACTATCTATGAGGAATATTTTGCTACATTTTAAATGTTGTAATAAGTTAAAATAGAAAATAATATCTAAGGAATAAGGCTTTTCTGATAAGGGAAATGTAGAGGTATATTTATCAAAATGATAAATTTATACTTGTATCAATAGAAAAGTGAAGAAAAGGTTCTAATACTTAGAAAAAAAAATAAAAATGCAGAAGAGTGTTTTGCATAGTTATTTTCAATTGTTTTTTTATAAAATGCAACATTGTGCATTGTTATAAAATATTTATATTATTTTTCCTTAGAAACTGAAAGAGAATGAAACTTAATAAATAATGATGCAAGTTATTGATCTAATGTTAGTCCATAACAAATATATATTTACCTACAATATCAGACATTTTCTAAAACACAGAAGGTACTTATAAAAAAAAATTTGCTTAAAAATGTATTATCTGTTAAAAAAAGCTAACCCTGTAATATATTTGCTAAATTATACAATGTATTTCTCATTTATGATAAATAAATAACAATCCAATGTTAATTTTAGAACTATTTTATCGTTATTTCAAATGAATAGTTTATTTTATTTAAAAAAAGAAATGACTTTAAGAAGGAAATGCATGCATAATTCGATTCTTCTATAAATGAAACTATGATCAGAAAATTATCTATAAAAATTACATGTTGCATATTCCATTATAAATATTAATATCATTTAGTAAATTATAATTTCAGAAGACTAACTTATAAAGAGTCAAATATAAGTATCCAAATGTGTATGTTTAAAATTTGTTAAGTTTAAATAGTCGCGATGTTTACTGAAATTATTAATTTCCTGATCTTAAGACACTCATAAATGTATAATCCCATAATTCAGTATTGATGAATACTTTTAATATTGACAGTAATGTGATATTTAATTATGTATCATTTAATTATTGTAAAATTGTACAAATTTTAAGCCATGCAAATGTTAAAGATTTTAATATATATATATATATATATATATATATTTATAAACACACACACACATATATATATATATATATATATAAAAACATATGAATATATAGTTATATGTTAAATTAAAAACACATAAAGCTAAATGTATATGTAAAAATTTTTGACTTCTCTCAGTCTTTCTGCGTATATATTCTTAACAAATTTAATTACTCAGCAACTGAAACTGCTTTAAATTAAATCCCATGTTACGTTGTAGTTTTTATCCTTCCAGCCCTAAAAGAACAAGAACACAATTAAACGCAAATTCTCTTTTAAAATACCTTAAAAAAATTACTCTCAATTTATAAATATGTGTCACATTTATTTCAAGACACTAGAAAGGAAGCACGGGCAACTTACGGAACGTGTTTATGAATGAAGCTTCTAAAAGTGTGGATAAATATATATAGCAATTCACAATTTTTTCGTACACTTTCTATAAAAATATTTTTCACTCATACAAGTCTATTGATTACTTTTGTGGGTAGGGGTCCCCTATCCCTCACTTGCTTTATTTTTTCTTGTGTGTCGATTCGAAAGATCCAGATATCAAATAACATATACTTCTGTTACAGAATCCTTTATTGGATTTCCAAATTCTTTTACTGTCGAATCCTCTTTAAGAAGTACTTTCAACATCCCGTTCTTTTTCCGAATCCAATTTTAAAAATGATCAAACGTGTTCTCCAATGTCTCGAATCGTTTCGGGAAAGGAGGCATTCTGTTCCCTTCCCATTCAATAATGGAAGATTTCTAAACCTCAGAATCGATAGATCTTTTGTTTCAAGCTTTTTTTCTTCTTTTTTTGCTTTTTTGCCCACATTTTTGAAGGCGGATATTCTCAGGGATAATTTTTTTTTTCGAAGTGATTTGATTTTCTTCTAACACATATTATTATTAGAATTTTTAAAATTGTGTTTAAAATAATTGCGTTAAGTATTTAATTAATTGGTTTACTGAATAATCCTTAGTAGTTGTTTAATTCAGCTATTAGCCCTTCATTAGGCGTGAACTTCTCAGATAAATAATAATAAGTGCTTCGGTTCTGCGTCCACACGGTGGGTTGGAACATGACCCTCCTTCTTCTATCCGCCTTTCGTCACTCGCTCTAGGATTCAGTGTCAAAGTAGAAGGTAATTTCCTCATATTTCGCGTGGCAAAGGCCCTTGAATCTGATAGATGCAGTGGGCCTAACAACGTCAGTATTTTTGACTTTGTACTATTTCGTTAATTTTGATATTTTTTTTTCCTTCTTGTGAAATAGGGTAGTTTTCAGTTTTATACGAAAATATATCGAAACAAGTATTTTTTAGGTCCTGTTTCACATTTTTTTTTCTTTTGCTGGTAGTTGAGCCAGTGAATGTATATTATTCAACCTCCCCATGTAGTTGGAAAACACTCACAAAATATCTATATAGGAATCAGAATCACTCAGATCGTGGCACCATGAAAACTAGGTCACGGACTTTAAAAAGAGTACCTGAGAAGACTATCTGAGTGTAACATTCACATGCCCTATTCATTTCGACTCCAGATTGAAGAATTATCTGATATACAAAACCCCATTCAAGACGAAAATGCAAGAGAAATATTACCAGGAACTTGGAAAAGATGGTACTCTTCCCTTTTGTCAGGTTATCATGAAGAGATAATTAAAATTTTGTAATGTATTTTACGAAAAATCCATGCATCTTGAACTTTGTAAGATGATTTGTGCAGACCGCAAAAAGGCATCTTAAAATTTAAACAGTGGTGACGCAATGATAACTAACCATTGTCTTTATGATGTTTTTTTTATTGTTTGTTTGTTTGTTTAAATACCTCAATTTCTGATTCTATTTTAAATATTATTTTTCGTCAAATATATTTTAATTTGAATATCCCCAATAAAATGATTAAATCATCCCTTTCTCCCTCATCCTTCAGAGAGGAATGCCATCAATGTTATCCAAATTAGTTACAAGAGCACAGATGATTTCCTGTTATTTGCTATGCTGATGGCAGTAAAATTGTTGGAAAAGTTGGTTTCGCATTTGTTGTGTTCAGGAGTGGTGTTGAATCCGAGAACTCTCAATTTAGAATTTGTGATGAATGGACAGTTTTTGTAGCTGAACTTTTATGTTTAAACATAGCCGTTAAATGGATCGCTAAACAAAATAGTATCGTCTCAGAATATCTCATTTGTACTGACTCTTTTTCTTCCTTGGATTCTCTTAAATGTATTTCTTCATCTAATGACATAATCGTCGAGATCCAGAAGCAACTTAAAACCTAAAGGATAAAAACATCTCAATAGATTTTCATTTGTTCAGCGGACACACGGGCGTTCTTGGGAATGAGAAGCCGATTGGCTTGCAAAGGGTGCAACCAAGCGCAAAATTGACATTGACGTTAATATTCCTAAATCGTTTTACAAGAAGATCACGAAAGAAATAATGGGGAAGTCTTGTAACCAAGAATATCTCATTTCTAATAAAGGGAGCATAACAAAGAAATTTTTTCCAACCATTAATAAGAGACTGCATGCATCATTTTTACACTAACTACAAAATAACCCAATTTCTCACCGGTCATGGTAATTTAAAAAGCTACTTGAACAAATTTAATTTAGTTCCATCATCTTCCTGCGATTGTAATATTGGCGGCGAGGAAAATGTAGAACATGTGCTCCTTTTGTGTTCCAAGTTTGTCAGAGAAAGAAAGATCCTAAGACTGGTTTTCGAGGGACTTAATATAAATTGGCCGAATTTTCACCAACTTCTTTCCACTAGAAATGCTTTTAAAAATTTCTGTGAATTTGTTGTAAATATTTGTAATTCTTCTTAACCTCAATATTTTTTTTAATTTTTTCCCCCTGAATGTGTTTTTAATAATACTTTGAGGTGCATGGGGATTTTATAATGGTTTTCGATAAAAAAGAAAAGAAAAACCGTAAGTATGAGGTGATGTTTCTGAGAGATATCTTACGCCTATGGATGGAATTTTAAAGCATGCCTAGTGGAGGGTTAATATTTACTTCCTAATTATTACCTATTAATTTCAATAAAATTACTAAATTTCTCTCTTTTCTCCTGCTCTGTGTTTGATTACTAAATATCAAGAATGTTTTTGTTTGAAATATATTAATGAATGGACTAAATTCATGTGACCTCATAATCACATCATAACTACAGCCGCGTGTTTCCAAGCATTCAGTATATAATTTCATGTAACCTCACAGTTCCATGATAAATGCAAACCGTGTTTCTAAAGCCTTTCTGTTCAGGATTTTCGCCGTTGCCAACTTTTGATTTTACTGAAGTTTTCTTTTAAATTGTTTATAGTTGTCAGAAATAATAAAACACATAGGTAAGCAAAGTGGACTTAGTAAAAAAGAACATTATTTATGCTTTTAATTTTGAAAATTTAAATTATAATATTTGAACGTCTTTACTGAAATCTCAAATTTGAAATTGTATCTGAATTTTACAAGAAGGTCAACATGTATAAGACTGAAGGCAGCTGTATAAATCAACGAATTACGCATGATTACAATTACCATGCCACTGTCATGAATTGAACTCATTGTTCAGCTCAACAGCTATTCACTTTTTTGATATGTATTATGATATAAAATTGACATCTTATTTTATCAGTATTGAAATTAGTTTTAAAAGAGTATAATTATATTGGAACTTTTTTTTTAAAGTTATATTCTATCGAAGTATGTTTAGCATAGTCTACTGCACCTAAAAATTTATTCTTTTTAATACTAACATGGAACACTTAAATATCATGATTCAAAGTCCTAAAGTAGGGTATCAGTTCAGTTTCCAAAATCTTTTTCTGATCGCAATTTTCAAATTATTTTCTCTTAAATCTATTGTATTAATATATTGACTCTTTTATATGAGTAAGAATATTATCTGAATGTAAAAAGTAATAAATGTCTCGATTCTTTCACCCCAAAAATAAACAGAAGAAAATAATGAGCATTATAAATACAGTTGGGATAAAACAATGCAGTTAAAAACCACAAGAACAAATTGAAACGTCTAATGCTTATCAGGAAAATAAAAATAAACCAGACTTCAACAAACATTAATCTAACAGATGATTAATTTAATGTGTCTAGTATAGATTTAGGGTTCTTTTTCAGGGCTGACTATAAAAGGATATTTATTTTTACTTAAATAGTGGAGATTAAAAATTTTACAGGAATAACCTTACCATTTTAAAGTATTTTATTACATTATGTGCTAATTTTTTATCTTCTTTTTAACGGTCCATTTTAAAGGCACATATCAATGGATCAAACATGATTTTAAATTTATCATTTAAAAATCGAAGTTGTTCATGAAAGTAATGCAGTGTTTCTCAAACTGTGGGGCGCGCCCACTTAGGAGGGTATGATAACCCTACAAGGGGGGCGTGAGCATATCGAGGTCGAAAATAAAGGATTACTTAAGAAATTATCCATTTACTAAAATGAAGCAAAATAAAATATATTCTAACATAATAAAAAAATTATACATTTTCTCTGATATACTATGTAATATACCATTCTTATAAATGTATCAGTACGGCCCAATATACTTGATACTAAGTTAAGAGCGAGTTCAAAAATTACTAGTGATTTTTCCATAGGCTTATTATATAGAAAAATGTATACAAAATTTAATACTTACGTATCTTTATAATTTATACGGTCTATAATTAAGACCGTATTGTAGCTTTAACGTCAAAGTATGATACATTATTACTGCATTAAATAAACTGTTATAGTATGGGGGTGGGCGCAATGAAATTTATGATTGAAAGTTGGGTCGCGAATATCAACAGTTTAAGAAGCACTGAAGTAATGCATATAAAATAATGTTATTTCCTATTAATTTTAGAAAGTTTCTAGCATTTCTAATGAATTCTTAGAAGTATATTATCTGGAAACTTAGGAGGTATTTATAACATTATATAGAACCGTAAACAAATTTGCTAAAATTTATTTTTGGTTTTATATTTTTACGAGCAAAACTTTTAACTATAACTGCTTTTAGCCTCTTTAAAATTCAATTGAAATATATTTACCAACTCAACCCACGCTGATTTATAACGTAGCTGAACATTTTTATTTGAAGACATGCAAACACAGGTCCAAACATATTTAAACCTATAGTAATTAGAATAAACATTTGCTTTTATAATTACTAATTGGAGTAGAAATTTTACAAAATTATAATTAGAAAAGACTCATTTTTGATACTTGCTATATATTGTTTTTAACTTCATTGCTAATAACCTTTCTGCCCATTAGAAATTCACTATATTTCTTTCTTTAAGTCTGCTAAATTATGAAATACTTCTAATTTGTCTCAATCACTTTTAAGTTTTATTATAACGTTACTAAAATCGTGCGTTTTATTTCGTTTACTTCTTTTGCATGAAAATCAGTACGCATTGTCGAGAACTTTATAATTGACCCAAAAAATCATTTCAAATAAATTTATAAATTTGTCACAGTAATCTATAAATTGTTATCCACGAAATCTTAAGCAGAGAAAAAATACTAATAAAACCCATACAAAATAAAAGAGAATATTTTTCATCCCCGTACAAACCAAAATAAGTTACATACATCTATCTACACATGACATTGTTGAAATGAGAGAAAAAAAATCTTGGATCTTCCACAAAACATTTAGTTCTCCAATGCATTTACACTGCGACAACTTATTTATGCTCCAGTGATGGAGTCTGGAGGAGCGAGTAGAGAAAAATGAAAGGCGACATAACCCTTTGAATACAACAGTATCAGCAGAATTCTGCAGCATTCTTTCGAAAGAGAGGAAAATGACGATAAGCCCATGTCATTTGTTGTCGGAAAGATGCTATTCAATAAACACCACAGGTATTGAAAATATCCAGGTAAAGGGAAATGAGGTACGGGAGATGGAATATTTTGGCCTTTTCAAGTACCTCAAATTGTAATCTATATAACTGTGCTCCGAAAAATTCATACATACAGTTTCTTTTAAAATGACAAACAGAAATGTTTATAAATAGTGCGATCATAACGAAAATCGCACCAAAGATTATATTGCATTATTAATTGATATGTAATACCGAGAGTTTATAAAAGAATATCGGAGTTTTAACGTTTTATATTATTCATTACATATAACATATTAGTATGATTCATATATCGAATGATAGAGCTACTAAAACAGTTTTGTTTGCTGGAATGTGTGCGCGTGTGCACGAAGCGTATGCTAATGTTTTCCCCTTTCTCGCTGATCAAAGCGATAGTAGAAAAATGGCGACAAGTAAACAAAAAGCGTTTTGTGTTCTCCAGTTTGCAAAGACAGAATCTGCAATTACTGTGCAACGAGCGTTCCATATTGAGTTCGCTTATCGACCTCCAAATGATAAGAACATTCTTACATAGTTTCATCAGTTTGAAATAATTGGCTGTCTTTGTAAAGGGAAAAGTAAGGGACGACCAAGGCTGTAACTGGTAACTAACTGTAACTGGTTCTACCAATCTGGATGCTCTACAACTATGGCTATTTTCTCAATTGGAAGAAAGTGAATCAAATTACTTCATTTGGCAGCAAAAAGGTGCATCACCACACTGGCATCTCTCAGTACACGATTAGTCAAATATTACTGTACTCAACCAATGGATCGACCGCAAAGAGCCTCTCAATAAAGCTTGTATTGTATGGCCTCCACGTTCACCCAATCTGACGCCATATCACTTTTATCTGAGGGAGTTCATAAAGGGTTGCGTGTACGTTCCTCTACTACCAGCTGACCTTTCAGACTAAGGACATAGATTGAAGCAACTGTCGCAAGAATTTCCTCAGACACACTGAAAAAAAGTTTGGGATGAACTCGCCTATCGACTTGATTTGTGCCCTGTGACGAATGGGGATCACATTGAACATTTGTAAACTTGTAGGTAAAACTGTTTCAGTTACTTTTTCATTCAATGTATGAATTACACTTATAACTTTATAAGATGAATACTATAAAGCGTTGAAACTCTGATATTCTTTAGAAACATCCGTATAATACCAGGTGAGCCAAAAATTCGTTCATACTAAAAATTCATTAAAAAATAAAGAATTGATGATAAAGAGTGTGGTTTGTAAAAAAGTGTTCACACGAGCGTTGGACTTTTTTTTAAGGGTAAAAACATTTTTAGTCAAAAATACATCGGTAGAGGACGTTAACAATTCAAAGTACAATGTAAGGGACAAAAGTACTCTCCCTTTACTTAATCTTGAAATGACGATTTTTAAAAATGACCTCCAAAATATAATCGATATAACGAAGAAGGCACAAATCGCCCGTTACAGCTGAATGCAACATATCCTTATGAATTGCAAAAAGTCCCCACTAGATAAAATCTCTTTTCAGTCAATGTTGTCATGGATAAACAATACACTAATGATTTCAATTAGATCTATAACCAAAAGTTGCCAGAAAGAGGTCGGACAAACATGGTAGACAAGCGATGAAACAACCTTGGAAAGCCACTCTATTCTTATCAAAGGTAGTCGATAGTAATTGTTTTACTGGATTGGAATAGTACGTAGAGTGCGATTCTGCATGAAGCCCATTACAGATAACACACCTCTTTGGTTTAAAGCAGGTCCGTCTAAAATATTTCTGCTGTTAAAAAAAATCGATTTCCTTATGAGCTTATTCATTTAAATTGTATTTTGTATCATCATTGTTTGCGTTTCTAAAAATTTTAAGAGTTTAAGCAAACTCTTTGGCTTCCTGGTATATAATTACTATGTTCATTTATTATCATCAAATTATAAGCATCTCTCAGGCAAATTAAGAAAAAAAAAGTCTGCTGTATTCATATCAACAATGGCTCCTTCATAAAAATTAACTTCCAAAGTAAACTGCTTTTCTTCTTTTTTGTCTACAAATGTTGTGTCATCATGGAATCGTTTCCGTAATTTTACAAAAAAAAAGAATAATCGCCAGAATTCAGGCTTTTAATTAGTTATTATTATGTTAAATTCAACAAAATAACTGTAATTCAAATACGTTCTACGTTTATAGAAATATAATATGAGTTGAGATATTTTGGATCGCGCGTTTAACTGAGGAAATGAATTTGTAGATTAGAAAGTAACCTTGGAAGGAAAACTTAAAGCTAACAACCCCAGACCAAGTGCTCATTTAGTGATACTCTAAAACCTAACAGAAACACTCTGTACCTTGCAGATATAAATATATAGAGAATATCGTACCTTAGATAATGATAATGATCAATTCAAGTTTCAAATACGAGTCCAATAACAAACATGGAGGCAAATACGAAACAGACTAAAATTCACATCATTGACTAGGTTGATTCATAATTAGTTTAACCAAATTTAAAAGCATATAACTGATTTATGGTAAATTTCAGTCGCTTTATTGCCCGTTTTATTTATAAAAAAGGAATCTTTTTAAATTGCCAATCTTAATATACTTATTAGACGGAGTAAATTATGGCTCCTAAATTTAGTACTCAAATTCGAAAAGAAATTATAAAGATTTTGAAGGATTGTTGCTAAAATTCTGTTATAAATAAAGTATTTAAAAATCAGGAAAGACATTTTTCTGATTGATTACTAGTTAAACTTTGAAAATAAATAAGATTTGGCTGGCAATATGTAGCACCAGGGGAAAAAATAGAAGCCTGGCAAGCTGATTAGCACCAAATTGTCTTTTTAGATAAATCACGCTTCAATTTATGGGACCATGATGGCCGCATTCATGTTAGATGCTTTGCCGGTGAACACTGCCTTTCAGAGTTCGTTATTGAACGATATAGTGGCCTAACACCTGGAATTATGGTTTGGGGTGTGATTTCGTATCATGGACAATCCACTTTGCTATGAATTAAGGGTAATCTCAATAGCAACAGGTACGTCCGTGAAGTGCTACAGCCCTTAGTCTTTCTCTTTCTTCAAGGCATCTCTGGATCTATCTTTCAGCAAGATAATGCACTCCTACATGTTGCAAAGACTGTTAGATACTTCTGTTCAGCCCAACACATGCAACTTCTTCCTTGGCCAGCTTATTCGCCGTGAGCACGTGTGGAATTTGGTTGGTCAGCGTCTCGCTCGTGATCTACGTCCTACTGCTTCAAAAGACCGGCGCATACAAGCAATATGGAATTTTCTTTCACAACAGACATTCAAAATATGTTTTACTCCATGCCCCGTCGTACAGAAGCATTTATTGCAGAGCGTGGTGGCTACACAAAATACTGATTGCAGACACTTAATGTTTTTTTTTTTGTGCTTTTGAAAATTTCGTCATTTATTTGGACTAATGCAAGTCGATAGTGCATTAAATTCCATTTAATTCTGACTATTCCTTCATGGTGTTGCACTTTTTACAAACAGCAGTTTATATTGTCTTAAAAGAGTTTTAAGTAGTAGGATTGAACTTTCACGGTCTGAGTCTATAACTTAAAAATATTACCAATTAAATGGCTGAAATACATCCTCATTCGAAATAAGACCCTTGAGTAACAACACACTTTCGTCATGGCTTATAAAGGTCATCGAAGCATTTCTGAAATCAATTTTTAGCCATGTCGTTTAATTCAACCTGCAATGGACTTTAAAGATCAACTTCAGATTGGTCTTCGTTGAACGTGCATGGAACGATATGTTGACATAACCTATGCATGTTAAGATCCTTAGTTAGTATCCGTTGACTTGTGACCGTCAATATCCCAATTGATTCTTCTATTGTTTGAAGCTTGTTATTACGTACCACCTCAGAAGCAGTTTGATGTTTTCAACTATGAGGGAAGTCTGTGGACGTCCCGAGACGTTTGTCATCTTCCACACTTTCCCTACTTTTCTGAAACATCAGTGCCCCTCAGAAGCTGGCGTTCACGATAATGTATCACAGCCTTAGACATGCTTCAAAACTTTGTTTCTCTCCGAAGCACATTTTAAAAACGAACATAAAAATTACTATGCATTATAGGCTCAATAAACGCAATTCCTTCCAATCGCCGTCGACTAAAAACACACGCCAAAAATATACGCCATGGTGACCCACTGACCACGTATTTGGAACAAACGTTTTTAGAAAAGGGAAGAATGCAAAAACACACAAATGTAATTGTGGTTACTCTACGGCAAAAGTTGTCCACGTTTTTTGCTCAGTCCGGGATATTTTTAATTCTACTAGTATATATATATATATATATATATATATATATATATACGGTTTTCTTTTATTATTTAGTGGAGTCTGAAAACTAACATATGATTTACTTTATTTCCGTTTGAGAAAGTAATTATGGCCCCGGAAAAAATGAAAAATCATTCAATCCTATTCAATTCCAATGAGTCAGGGATTGCAATAGCTAAAAGATTTATCTTCAATAAAGCAGTGAATTGTTTCCCTCTATACTTCTAAAACTCTCCTTCGTTACAGAATTAAGGCAGGGATATTCTTCTTTATGCGAGGACAAATTAGATGCCTCGCAGAGAAACCTCTTCAGAATATCCATTGTTATACATTTTATTTCCCGTGAAATTGGAGAATGCTTCAGCAACTTCTTCCGAGAGTTCTCCAGGATACTCTACTGGCATTACATAAAGTATGACTCGGTGGCATTGTAAGAGTGTTTGCTTCATAATCATTGAGTTCTTTAATAAAATATACATGAACTCTCTTACATTTTTAGATTTCCTCTTTTAATGTTAAAGAGAAGATTTTAGAGACATTAACTGATAGCTCAAGATACTTATGTAAGGATTCCTAAGAAATAGTGCTAAAAAAATGCATAATAAAATAGCTATGCTATTTTATTTATGTAATATAATTAAACATTAGAATTCAATAAAGATGAAATAAATAAATCATTTTAAAATATTTGTTTTACAGAAGTTGATCGTTAAATTGATAGATTATATGCTTCGAAAAACTATAAATTGAGAACAATTTTTTTTGGAATAGAAAGTCATGTGAACACTGGATTTAAGAAAAATATAAAGAAAAGCAACTAATGTAATAGGAGGCTTTTGTTGCTTCACACAGCTAAAATTTCTTTAGAAACGTTACCTCTTTTTATTTAAGGTATCCTACTACGTTCGGAACCATGATTTTAAAAAAGCGCATAAATGTATAATTTTCTTGATATTTAGTGTCACTTAGATTAGAATACATGTATAAAATTGTTTTAAGGACATTATGACAAAAAATTTATTTAAATACAATATTTTGGCAAAAAATTAACTTAGAATAACCTTTTTTTCCAAATGTTCTCCTTTCGTAAAATTGCTTCTATTGTATTAATATTTTGCCTGTATATAGCTCAGACCTCTGTACAGAGGCTCAACTATAACTTTTGAAAAATTCACATTATTTTCAGAGTTACAGCCATTTGAAATAATTATCAGCGTATTTTCTTAAAATTTCTCCTTCTGTATTCGCAAAATATGGATAAACCGACTTCCAAGACATACACTTCAAAAATTGTATTTGAGCCTCTGTACAGAGGTCTGAGCTGAATACAGGCAAAATATTAATATAATAGAAGCATTTTTTACAAAAGGATAACATTTGGAAGAAAGGGTATTCTAAGTTAATTTTTTTCCAAAATATTGCATTTAAATAATTTTTTTTGTCATAATGTCCTTAAAATAATATACATGTATTCTAATCTAAGTGACATTAAATATCATGAAAATTATCCATTTACGTGCTTTTTTTAAAATCATGGTTCCGAACGTAGTCGGATACCTTAAGAGAAGAGAAATAGTTAGAATTTAATGATGTACTCATTTAAATGTAGCAACTTTATCCATACAATTATAACAAATGGTCATACCGAAAGCAAATTTGCATTTTTTATAAATAGTCATTTAAGAGAAAAAAATTTAAGGTATGTGACTACCCAAAATTCGCCGTTTTAGTGAAAGGTTTAAAACTTGTTTTATGTTTTTATTTTATAGCCCATATATTTAAGAATCCAAAAACTCTGTTTTTGTTTCTACGATATTTAGATGCAAGTATATAGCACAATGAGTAAACCAGAAATGGAGCTTAAAAAATCGGAAGTACATCGTTACACAAAGTATTTTTAAGATATTGAATTGAAATTTTCAGAACATGTTTTATTTAGTTCTATTGTTTTATGAATCAACTCTAATCCCCTGTGTATATATTTATGTACTTAACTGCTTTTTTATGAAAGAAAAATCATTAATTTTTTTTAAAAATTCTAGTTTTTGCATAAACTGTGGCATATTAAAAAAACTTTCACAATTATTACAAATCTTTAAATTCCCAACACATATAAAGATGCTATTTATGCACTGTATAAATATTACTTCATTACATTTATAACAATTTTGTATAAGAGATGGCAATTGTAATTTTTCATCAAAATTTCACTAAAACGACAATTTTATAGTCTATAAAACTCTCCAGAAAATAGCAAAATGTTAAAAATAAGCCGGAACTAGTTAAACATGAAGCTAAAGAAAGAGTGAGCTATAAATATGGTTTATTTAAAAAATGTAAGATTTGTAGAAAACTTTTCATACTGTATTAAAATCTTTAAATGCGTTTTCTAAGAAACTATTTTTTCAATTTTTTGCTTCATGGTAATGTTTCCTACTGGATTTCTTTTTAAGGTATCGAATTAAAATTTTCAGGAAATGTTTTACTTGTTTTATCTGTATTATGCATTATAATCTAATCTTTGTGAACATATTTATGAATTTTGTTGCACTTTTTGTGAGAAAATAACATTAGGGTTTTGTAAAAAATTGTGTTCTTGCATAAAAAGTGACATATTTCAACAACTTCCAAAAGTGTTACAAATCTTATAGCTCTAAGCACTGATACTGATGTTATTTATGTACTTATAAATATTATTTAAATATATTAATTAGAATTTTCAGTACAAGGTTTACCGTTACTGCAATTTTTCATTAAAATTTCATTCAAAAATCTCTATACATATTTTTATTATTTTTTTTAATTTTGGGAAATTGTACTTAAATTCTTAACTTAATACTCCATTTCAAATTTAAAAACGTGTTTATTCAGTTGAAATTTTATATAGTTCAAAAAATTGCTCCGAAGGTATTCACATACTTTAAGACTTAATAATCCAGCATTAAAATTGAATCATATTTTATTAGGAACAATTAAAAATATCAACACAATTACCGTTTCTAAATTAATTATTTAAAAATGCAATTATTACATATAATACAACTTACATATTATATTATAACTGCTTATTTACACCTTTAAAAGCTCAACACGTCATACGAACATTTCCTTACAAAAAGTAAAAAAAAAATGCTCTTACAGTTAAACAATGAAAAATGCATTAAATCACAAATTAATTATTCAAAAGTGAATATAAATATTTTTTAAATACTTAAATAACATAAATTAAAGAAATTTTAACAGGAAGAAAAACAGTAAACACATTTTATTCTTAGACGACTGTGAATATATATTAATAATTGATTTATAAGGAAAATGAAAATAATTGCAGAACAATCGATTACGATATTCCATTACAATGCATGGCAATTTTTTATTTTTTCCTAATTGATTTTGGAAATTTATCAAATTATTTCAAACAATTTTGTTTTTATGATTTCATCAAATTATTTCGAACAATTTTGTTTTTATGATTTCATCAAATATTAAATGTAAAACTGTTTTCCATGTGTTTAAAATATAAAATCTATCTATTTCTAGCAAGGCTTCAATTTGTAGTACCGAAGAATTTCAAATTACTAAAGCTAATTATGAATAATTTCGGAAAAAATAATATCCTCATAAAGAATATCCAATAGAATCTCCAAAGAATAAGACCAGGTTTTGTTTCGATTATTTTGTAATTTAATGTTCATTTTAACGACGTTTTAAAAATTTTATATTTCGGTAGGAATACATTATTTACAAAATTCATATATTCTAATCTAGAATGTACAATGAAGTTTATAATTCAAAAGATGTAAAATGCATTTACAAAAAATGAATTAAATCTTTTGTTTGTAGAACTGTCCCATACTCTGAAATGTTTGCCTCAGTCAAGATAACCAGTTTTAGATTTTTAAAACTGACATTTTACTGTCAATGCAAAACACTCCATTGTGCATTAATATATTCAATCAAATAAATTTTTTAAAAAAAATGTTTTTAATTTTTGAACATTTAAAGTTTAGTTTTTTAATTATAAATTGACAAAAACACTTAAGCCTACAGTCTATTGATCAATTTGATTTCCTATGCTTAGTAACCTTGATGAAGATGAAAAATTATTATTCCACGCAAAACATTTTTAAAAATATTTTGGAAAGCATATTAAAATTTTTGCTCGTCATTTTTTTTATTTATTTCCTACTTTTCCAGAAATAAAATATTGGTAATTCTGTTATTGAAATATGAATGCAATTTTCACAAAGAGAAAATGCATTTTCCCATCATTTCATGAAACGAGTTATTCGTGAGAAAAATATATTAATCATTAAACACATTTTCCCCCCGAAAATAAATTGCAAATTTGACAGAGTATGAAATACTAGTTTCTCAGACATAACATACAGTGCATATATTCTACTTGCGTTTCAAAATTTGTTTTTATTTTCAATTTGATAAGTAAAAATGATATGATGAATCCTTTACATACTAAAATACTTTTGCAATAAAATCATTCTATTTTACTATACGTTTAGACAGTGAAACCAATTATCCGATGTATTCTGTTAGAAACTTTACGAAATAATTTATGTTACTGAATACATAGAATTGGAAGTTCTGATTATATTTGTTAATTTGTCAGATTATAAGGCCAATTTGTCTGGGTGAATGAAATTAGTAAATTAGTAACTACTGCACATTTGTTGATAATACATAACATTGCATAACATTAAAGAGGACAAGATGAATTCATTATTAATTTTAATTAGAATATGAACTAAGTAGTTACTCGAATGGAGTAACTTTATCTTTAAGTATATGTATTTATTTTGTAGTTTTCTTTCCTTAATTGTATCCACAAAGATACATATGTATTTAGTTTCCTGTATCCTACAACGCATACTAAATTTTTAGTACTTTTCCATTTGAAAAAAACTATCTTAAATAAATTATAATTGTTTTTCTTACAAATTTTGAAAATAAAATATAACATTTAAAATGGATGACGTAGACGAGAAAATCTTAAAAATAACTGAAAAATTACTTTATGAAATACATATACATTGTGATGGCTCTATCCGTGACCTTCTCACTAACAAATCCTCTTGAGGAATCTTTGGTCTTGAAAACTATTTTATTAGAACGCCCCTCTGAAGAAGATAACATGAACATGCAAGCTATAACTACTATATAAAATCTAGGCTTTCAAGTTAGAAGGAGAGAGATGGGATAGGCTACTATCAGGAATAGTGATTAATCAAATTTAAAGTGTATTTCAGATATTTAGATTTTGATAACTGTAATAATTAAGGTGATAATTTGTCACTGAAGATAGCTAGGAAGACAGTGTACTTGAATTGAAGTAAGTGTTAATGGTACTTCTTCTCATACCTCTTCATAATGCTTAAATTGGGTGTATATCTTTGTGTTGATTGATAGAACTAGTGTTGTTTGTGTTGCAAATAATCTACACGATTTTGAACATGGTTAGTCTTTCTTCCATTTCTTCCCTATTTCTAGACGCGGAGGCGAAACCCTTACAACATATAAAATAGAAGAAACATGTTCATATAAAACGGAGAATATAAAGGAAAATATTTTAAATATATCAATGAAAATAACGCTACGGATTTTTTTTCTGTTATCATATAGAACACCTGTATATGTGGTCATAAAATAGAGGAAATAATAATTTCCTACAGATTAGTTTTGTATAATTGGCATAAATTAGTAATAGCATATTTAAATAACTTTTAAACATAAAAATATTTTATTTAAAAATGCAGCTTAAAATTATTCTCTCTGAAAGATAAAACTCATAAATAAGTAAGTAACTCATGCTATATTTAAACTTATCATTTTGGTCATTAAAGTCTATAATAATAAACATAACAAAAGGTAACTAATCGATAAATACTTTATTAAGCAGTACCATTTAAAAATAAAGTAGTTTTACTTTATTAAAAAGAAGTAGAAGATGTTATAGTTGTGTTCTAAAAGTAGGTTTAGACAATAATTTAGAAATTCCATGCAATTTAACTCTTATTTAAATAGTATTTAGTTCATAAAACTAATAAAATTTTTCGAATTGTTAAATGTTTCATCATACACTAAAAAATTTTGTTATAAACATTTAAATAAAAAAAAAGTAACTATGCTAACTATTTGCCTAAGTAAACCTATTCTACTTACGGAAATTTGAAAAGCTCTTTTAAATTCACTATTACCAAAAGCAAGTAATAAAGAGAATCTCCTCGGAAATTTTCCATAACGTCTTGATCATAAAAGTATTAAATTATACTTATGTTTTGCCGTTCATGTAATTTAGTAAGTCACTTTTCAAAAAACGAACTTTTAAAGAATGCTAAAAATTCACGGTATCAGAAGCAAAGAGTCATTAATATGTATCCCAAAATAACAAAATGTACAAAGTTTGTGAAATAATTGAACATATGGCACCTTCCTCACATTGATTGAATGATTTTTAACATACATCGCATTGTAAAGCTATTGGCGATAGACCTCACAATTTTGAACCACGATCAAGTGACAAGGATGAATGCTGAGCCAGCACCCCTCTCTAAGAATCCACAACAAACCAAAAGAAGATTTTGAGTATTCCCAGATTTAAAGTGAATCTGCCCCGTTCTAAGATAAGTTTTCATAGGCAATAGATTGAGACCTGTGTCTTGATAACACAAGACAGGAGTTCCTGCATACGAACATTCGGCTACCACGGCACTACCCTTATATCGAAGGAATAAAACTCTTAAATAATTTTATATTTTAAGAATATTCAAAATTACTTTGAAACCTTGAAAACCAAAAACCCCTCTAATCCATATTTCAATTACTGTCTATTTGATCTCGATTAACACTAGAACGACCGAAATTTAGTATATACCTATATTGCCCAAAGCAGGCAAAATTGGGAGAGAAAAACTAATGTGTAAAGAAATTTGTTTAAAATTTTGTTTTAATACTTTAGCCTGCTGGGATGAATGGATAGATCATGAGATACGATTAGTACATCCAGGACTAAATACAGTTTATTTACTGTATATATGCACAGCTATACAGCTCTAGGATATACATATATAAAATTATAGGAACACATGGGGAAGGATTTCCCGCGCGATGCGTACACCAGCAGATCCACCGTCTTACTGAATCAACTACCAATTTCCCGCCAGGGGAAACCCTGTAAGTCTGGTGACGCCATCTAGTAGTCATTACAATAAATAATAAATATTACCATTTGTTACAATACTTTTTTTACATTATTTACAGTCATATAACAAGTTATTAGTAAATATTAACAATAAAAAATTACTTCACTTGGGAAAAAATGCATTCTAAAAAAGTCAAAGAAATTGTGTCATTATATACGCAATTCTTTTTCTAATTGAAATTAAAAAACAGTCAAAATGACTTCCTTAGGCAGTCTAGTGTTAGCTTTACTCGCTGGTATAAGTTTCAATAGCGAATAAATATAATCTTACATAAGTTTAAATAGCCGTATACCTACATTTAAATGAAGAAAAACATATCAAACATTTCATTTTCTGAGGATATTAAATAAGAAATTATTCCAAAGAAGCTCTGATGTCTTATTCTAAAAATGTTTGCACAAGAACAATGCTATTTATGTATATATTCAATAAATACATGTATAGCATTACATATACATGTATATACAGTGACGTCTTAAGCTATGGGCTAACTGGGCCGGAACACAAGACATCGGCCGTAATGGGGGCCTCGTCTTGTTCTCGACTCTACCTTCATAAGATCCTAGTTCGAATAATTTCAAAGGTTAAATGTTATTTCCGGTTTTATTCTCCTAAAACTCGGAATTTCGGGCCATGTATCAACTGGCTACTTTGATGATCGTCGTCCACATACAGGTCAAAGCCCTAATCCATACATCATCATTACTTATGCAGTCAAAAGGCGGCAGTCGGTGGAACCAGTTTGTGCAATTTTATGGCATGCACATTTATATGTTTCGGGTTACTGTTTGTACGAATATTTGACAGCGTATGCCAGCTACTGTCTACTTTTATGGATCATAGGAAGAGACTACATTTGTGTACGGCCCACAGCCTTCTTCTGTGTTGGTCTCAGGGCCTCAAGAAGTCTTAAGACGTCCCTGTATATATATATATGTATATATATAGGCCAATTCTCTACTAACAAGAGATAACATCCAAACAATAACATTCGACAAACACATAGACAGCAGGAAAATCACACAATGAAGGACAAAAGAGTAATCGAGATAATAAATATAAAATGGATGCTGCAGTGTTATGAACATTACTGACTTAGGACAGTTATATAAAAATAATTTATATAAAAGTGGGGTTGAACATGTTTTTTGGCCAGTATATTTGATATTTATATATATATATATATATATATATATATATATGTGTGTGTGTGTGTGTGTGTATGTGTGTGTGTGTGTGTGCACATTATTTGAACGTTTCTTATTAGCTGAAATGTGCGTACACGATACATACAATTTCGGTGCCTGCACGACACTATTGAGTACAATTACAAAAGACTCTGTTCTCTAGAAATTAAATAGTCGTAGTGAAGATAAAAAGAAATATTGCTTCTTATTAAAAGTATAATTATATTACATTAAGTGGTATCAAGTGATACAATGTTCTTAATTTAAGAAATTCAAGGGATATGTTATATTAATAATTAATATGAAAAATTTAATCATATTTTTTTAATCTGTTCTGAAAAAAATATTCACAAATTAAGAAAAATACATAATTGTTCTTATATTATTTGAAATGAATTAGAAAAAGATTGGAACGTTCTAAAAGACTGGTTAATTAATTTTACCACAATCTCTCTGTATTTAATAACAGTTTTCAGTTTTAATAATGAAAAACTCATAGACATCTTATTAAAAAAAAAGTGTCCACTTTGTACTCTTAATTAATTTTTAAAAATGAAATAAACATTATTAACTTTATTAATTCATGCAATTCTGCCTTGAATATTATTCAATTAATACCGTTCATATCTTTAATGAATAATGCAAAGATTTTGCAAAAGAATTACAATTTTATAATATTTTTACCATTTGAATAATAGTAATAACACTTTCAAAGAGTTAATTAAAATATATTTTAAAGAAGGATTTAAAATGTCTTTAATTTATCACATGTTTCTTACAAAAATCGAAATTTATTTATTTAAATGATTCCTTTTAATTAATTTATGAATTGAATTAGAAACATTTCCCAATAGGAATAATATGGCATTTCCATTCAAAATAACATATCAAAATTTTTGATTAATAGTATCACATGGACTTAAAAATTTCATCAAAATTTTCTTATTAAACAAAATTTAAAAATTATTATCTTAAAAGTAAATTAGTAACGAATTTAGTGTTACACAGTGCACATTGAATTTCCTTTTATGGCTGTAAATTGCTATCTTTTATTTGTAATGGTTACATGAAAAATGATATTGGTCAGAAAAACAATTATCCCAATTAAACCAAGGCAATATAAAGATAATGTACAAACCTCCTTATATTTCTAAATATAGTTACAAATGTTAAGATCATTTCATTTAAGAAAATTTAATGACAAGGAAATAGATTCTTTGACAGTGATTATCGCAATTGGCTGAATGTATGGAAATGAGTTTTTGGAAGCGGGAAGCTTAGTTTTTATTCGCATATTTAATTTACTTATTAATTCAATTTAATCAAAGGAAATTTATCGATGAGCACGTGTACATTCTTCATAAGAGTATCGCTAAGCTGTGGCGTGATGTTTAAATTTTAGAAGTATATGAAGGGATATATGGTACAATTCTTGTCAACGAGTGTCTTTCATTCGTACAACTGTCAAAATATTTTTAGAAAAAATATTTGCATATACATAATCCAAAAGTAATCTGCATTTTTTATTAAACAATATCCATTATTCTTTGTTTTTATTGTAAATGAGGCAAATTAAATCTCAAAGAAACTTTGTAATCATTAGTAAAGACAGGTGTGACAAATGTTTAAGTATTTTATAATTCTTAATGAAAATATTAAAATTATATTCACGCGTAGAGGGGTTTATCAAACCAAACCCTAACGAAATACAAATTTTACTTCATGTTAAAAGAAGTTCACATGCAACTAAAGTTGTATGGTGCTTACTTGGATTTACTCAGAACGCTCTCCTAGCTGTGAAGAAATTAAGCAAATTAGAACGCTGATAATTAGCTTTGCAAACCTTTAAAAGGAGCTTCTTATTTCAAACAACAACAAAAAGAATCTTGAAAGGTATGTTAAGAGAAAACTGATAAGTCGGCTCCTGTGCTTTAGAGTTAGCGTGCACGTTAGAGTTAGTGTGCACGCTAGAGTTAGTGTGCACGCTAGAGTTAGTGTGCTCGCTAGAGTTAGCGTGCCCAGCTGGAGTCGATAAATTTTCTGGATGCGAAAATAGTAGGCACGCATGTCATATGATTATGGAGCATGTAAAAGATCACTTGAGTATCAATTTGGCTCTAGTACTCTCGGCAGTATTTAGCATCTAACGAGAGCTTGAATTAAAATTAAATCAAGCGTCCAAATCTGATAGAGAGCCACCACTAGATTGTGTCACGATGGTATGGTTTTCACATTGGGGGACTTGCCGTGTTTGCAAAGGCTAAGTTGCTAAAATGCAGCCCTATTGAGAAAAGAAAGACATGAAAATCTATTACAAAGCTGTTATCTAAATGATTGTAATTTTGATTTTATTCAATTAAAATTGCAAAACATATTGAACGCATTGAAAGTGAATAAGTACTATATATTGGTAAATATATATGCACAATTTAATAATACCAAAATATATATATATATATATATATGTACAAAATAGCATTTCTTTTCGAAGAAAAAATTTATTAGATTCATACAAAGGGTTACTCTTATAGTGAATATAGGATTTATATGGTATTTAACAATTATGCAGAGGTCTTGAAAATTAGAGGTAGTGGTATGAGAGAATTTGTAAAAGTTAATTGTGAAACATAATTATAATATGCAGATTCTGCACATCCATATAACTAGAGAATAATATTTTTGGCAATACATTTTCATGAAATTTGAAGTCAATTTATGTAGTAAAAAAAGTTTCATTACAGGAAAGCTTCTGTATATGTTAAGAGTGAACATTTTCAGATTAAATCAAGTAAGTTTTAATATAAAAATTAAATTTTTAGTACATGTTAGAAAGTAAAAAGGGAATATTTAAATTTGAAATAGTTATGCGCAATGTAAAATGCTGCAAATGACAAATTATTAATAAATTATATTGAAATATATGTTAACTTAATATTTTCATATTTAACGTCATATCTAATGACATTTTACACTTATAATGTGCAACAATAGATGTATAAATTCAGATTTTTAGCAACAGATGTTCATTTATGTTTTGAAAATCTATTCAATATGTTGTATCTAATATAAAATAGATTCGCAAAATTAAGGAACATCTAAAAGAAAAAAATGAAACATAAAAGTTATGAATAGTTAAGATGAAGAATTAGAAATTCTAAGGACAAATTTTAAGAAACAAAATAAAATTATAATGAGTTCATTTATATAAAAAAAATTCTATCCAAACTTTATTTGTGTGATATTATATATTAACTTAAAATCCCAAATATTGTGATAATCAAAATAGCTATCTTATACGAGATTTATATCCAGTAGTATGATAGCAAATATCTCGAACCTTAACATCTTTTCTAAGAATAATGTGTTAACCCAAGATCAGACACGCAGGGTGTTCTGTACACCCCAGCAACCAGAAATGCCTCCCAGGATTCCAAACAAAATGCTGTTAACCAAGAGTTTTACTGTATCTGCACATTTTAGGTCATTAAACCTTCAGGTCTAATGCAGTGACTCTCGCTTGGACGATTGGAACGTAAGGACATTCAAAAGTTTATCTCGAGTGCTGAGAAAACCTCGTGACTGATTATGTTAAATTCTTGTACTATGTTTATATCAAGTATTATTAGGTTCTGGGGTGTAACATTTCATGTGACAATTGGTGTACTATTATATTACTCGAAGAAGAATTGTTGAAGCAGAAATTAACAACAGTTGGCACTCTACGAAAAAGATGAAAGAGAGATAACGTTATCCTTCCTCAGTAAATAAAATACTTGCAAGTCTACTTTAGGCGTTCATTATAAAATTCCAATGACATTAGTTTCTTATTTTAGAGAAAAGAGAAAAAAAAAATCTCTACTATGCATGGAAAAGGTGATACTTTAACAGAAACCAAACCTGGAGTGTTGTTGTCGTGTCCTTCCCGAAGGGAGGGAATGAATGTGGCCAAAGACTGTGAGACAGGTTGGACTTCTTTACGATAGATGGCACCACCATCTATCTCCACCTCCACAATTTAAACATGGATCTGGAGGGGAGGGAAATATTCTCCAGCCCCCTGTACTCGTGATTCAGCCCACAAGACTTTCGGACCCACTAATTTAACGAGCACGTACTCCATGTCTACTCGGAGGGTATTTGGTGGCATTGGGCATCGAACCCAGGCCTTGGTCTGGAGTCCGATGCTCTAACCACTAGGCTACCCACGGCCCTACATGGAGTGTTGAAACCTGAAATTGTGAATTTTTACAGGTCCAAAGGTGGTACTGACATCACTGATGGAATGTGTTGTGTATATGATGTGTCGCAAATATGTAACCATTGGTCACTGCGAGTATCTTACAATCTACTTAACACTGCTGGAATTAAAGCTTAGATAGTCTATCATTCTGTTTTTTTCTGATAAAAAATTGAGATGTTCAAGATTATTAGAAGATATTGAAATGGACCATGTGAAGCCACAGTGTGATATGAGATCAGAACTCTCGAACCTTAAAAACTCTAAAAAGAAGAATTACAGACTTACTAAAAAATAGTATTGATAAACCAAAAACAAAGGGCTCTGCGCTATTGCCAACGGGTAAAAGATGGAAAATTTAACTTTTTTTTTATTTTCATTGAAAGAAAAATATATGCTTAAGGCGTATGAATAAAATCTGCTCTGAATGTTTATAAAAAATGCTTAAAATACTATTTTTTTCTACTTTCTACTATCCTTAACAATAATTACACAGTAAGTTCATTACTGGTATATATGTTTTACCTATATCTTATGAAAAAAATATAAAATTAAAATATTGTAGATTTGGTTCATATCAATATTAGTCTCATCAGTATGGAATAAGTTTCATAATTTTATGTGTAGAATTCAGAAAAAATTTGTACTTTATAAGCATGCATCATAATAGACTTGAAATTTTTTCTCAATATAAAATAAATCCGTAAAAAGTTTGGAGAGTACTCAACACCCCGCGAGCAACGACGAAGCAAAAACAGGCGCGAGTGATCCCGGGTTAATCAAAAGTTTAAATCTTCAAGATATCCAATGATTATATTCATCCATAAGTAAGAAACAAAAAAAAAAAAATAAATAATCTATTTTGGAAAAAAAAAATTTCTTATCCTAGGATATTCGAAAAAAAAAATTATCTATCCAAAAGTATTATAAAACGTACATTTTAAACTTAATTTGACAAATATTCTACGAATTTTTAAAATACTGATTCATTTATCATACATGATTAATATACGAACGTAAGTTATTTTTTTTATCAATACCCGTCTCCAACCTTTCGTTCATAAGTCGACGAGCTGCCCAATACAAAAGAACGATAAAAAGACTTCAAAGGCACTGTCAATAACTTTTAAAGAAATATAGTTAACAGTAGGGCATATTTTCAGTTGAACCTCAGTCATATTTACGTATTTTTTTTCCAAAGTGAGCAGGAGTTTTCTTTTTCCATTATATACTAATAATATTTCAAAAAGTCATGAACAGTAGCAAATCTAAAGCATGCCGGACCAACTGCTCTAGGCAAGAAACAAGAATTTTTTGTTGACGCCCAATTTTTTTCCTAATAAGTGAAAATGAAGTTATATAATTTTATTAATATTACGCTGGTTTCCCAAGCAATAACGAGCAAGGTATTAAGCATTTATCGGCATTTTTTTAAGTTAAAAATTATAAATTTATGTTACTATTTTGCTTAAATGAAAAAGATTCTTGTTTAATACTTAATCGAAGATTTAAAAATTTAAAAAATATATTTATAAATTAAGTTTAATAAATTAAAACAAAATATTTTTGAAAACAGGAGAATATGGAAAAAAATTGCCGTCCATTGATAAAAACGTATAATTCGCACTTGCTTGGCTTTTAACTTAATTATTTGATACTCTAATTTCATTTGTCTCGTAATTTTTGCTTTACTTTTGTTCTGTTTTGTCTGTTTTATTTATTTCTGTAAAGTCCAAGAAATACTTGTAGTTCAAGGGAGCTATTTTTTCTGTCTTGAATAAAAAAGTCATTTAAATATTGTGGTATAGCCTGCTTCTTTTTAAGACTTATAAGATTTATAGTTGTTACATATGTCGCAAGTACTGCATAAACGTCTCAATTTAAGTTTGGTAGTTACACAATATAAAAAAAATACTTCAATTATTTTGCTAAATATATACACGTATATTGTGTCATTATCACAATTGTATCAATGGAAGACAATTATGCCTATAAATTCATGTTTACTAAAATTAATTGGTCCCAAGATAGTTATAAATAAATTACAAAAGTTATTAATCTAATGTCGTTTTATATTCACCAACAATATATCACTATTAGGTGATTTATGATAATACGAAAGATCAATAAAATTTCCTTAAGCGAATAATTGTTTCTCAAGAAAATATGTAACTTCAAAGGTAATAGACACACTGTACACACACATAATATTAACCTTATGTATTTTTATATGGTGCATATATATTTGTAAATAAACGAAATAAAAAAAATGCTGCTTATTACAATAATAATTCCTGTCTCTAAAATAAATTGGAAATTTAAAAGTGTTTCTGATAAATTGCATTCTTATAAAACATGTTTGCTTGAGAAGCCAACAAATACCAATTTCACATATAAAAAATATTTTATATGTGAAATTGGTTTTTACTGGTTTCTCAAGGTTGTTATTGGCTTAAGGTACCCTCAAAATGACCGAACTATCGTTATTTTTTATTTGTATTCAACCATAATTCTTGCATTAGTATCTTTCGATTGATATATCACTTTTGCATTTCGGAAAGTTAGAAGATGGAGAAATTGTCGTTAGAAAAATATAAATAAACAAATTAGGCAATTCGACCACCCTCACTTTTTATTTTAAAAAAAGCATTTTGATAAAAAAAATTCAACTTTAAAATAAAAGAAGGTACAATATATGAAGCAGGATATTACCGTGGCATTACAATAATGTAATTCTCTTCCTTTACGAAATGTGTGCATGTAAAATTTCTGTATTAAGGCATTTTATATTAATAATTTCATAATTTTAGTCCTTATCCCTCACATGTTTTCCCTACAAATATAATACTCGAATATTATGAGAAGAAAAAAACTAAATTTTTCTTGAATTTTCTTGTGAAATTAACACTCTGAAAAAATTGATCGGTTATAAAAATATATGGGTTGAAAAAACATGAAAATGCTACTATTTGAAGGAAAATATACAACTTTTGTCTTAAAGAGGTATTTTAATTTTTTTAAGCATATTGTTATTATTTTTTCAGAATTATAAACTTTAAAGTAGTTTTTCTCAGTTTGTGTTTATTGAAACATTAATGCATTCAAAATGCTTCTCCTTCCACAAATATTTAACAATCATTTCTATTATGCTCCTGTGTGTTTTTATAAGCATGTAAAAATATTAGGAACCCATTTTTCTGTTAACTGAATACTTTTTAAAAAAAAAAAGAATTAAAATGTAGGAAATATTGGCTTCTTCGTAGAATTTTAGCATGCATATCTACATTTCATTTTTTTCACGAAAACGATTCAAGTTATTGTAAAATCAACCCAAAAGTTTTTTTGGCACCAAGTGTTAAAAATTTTCAGGTCAAAAAATTAATAATTACAAAAAGAGTAAAATTTTAAAATTTTTGAAACTTTTTTTAAAAAAAATAAAAATTTTAAAATTGTCTTAATAATTAGTGAAAAACTTCAACTACTATCATTGTTCTTGAACAGAAACATTATATGAAATGCTAATATATAATTTTTAAATAAAAAAATAAGAAAAAAATTTCAAAGTGTACCGAATCCTCTTAAATATCTTGCTTTAAGAAAAATTGTTTTTACTCCATTAATCTGTCAAATTCATCTGATTTTAAAAAGCATATTATTTAGTTTTGAAGTTAATGAAACTGATTTTAGAAGTGAATAATCAATAAAATTGGAGTAAGAAAGTGTACACTTAAAATGTGTCTCATTATTTGAAAAAAAAATTGTTTCATTGATTTATACGTCATATATAACTTTTAAAATATCCTCTTTTGGTTAAATTGTTTGGTATTCATCTGGATTTTCAGATTTTGTCACTTAAGTGTGATATTACTATACCAGGGATGGCGAACCAGTAGCACGCGTGTTATCAATGGCACGAGCCCAAATTTTGGGGCCCGCCGGGGGGTAAAAATTCTGAATTTTATTTCACAATGAAAAACCCTGAAGGTATAGAAAAACCGGGGGGATCAGTCGTGGGACGGCGGGACTCGTTTGTTATTATTTACCAGTTCAGTGTTTCTCAAACTTTCAATATTTTGGCCCCCCCCTTTTCAAATCCCTTTTTTATCGCGCCCCTTACATTAATAAATTACTGAATGAAAATAATAATGTCCCGGACGCTAAAGCTACAATACACGATCTTAATTAAAAAAACCGTACAAATTAATAACATAAGTATTAAATTTTTTTGTGTTATTTTTAAAAAAAAAAAATAATTAATAGGATAATTTTTTGTTTTTTTTCCTTTCTCTGTTTTTTTAAAATTGGAACATATTGAAAAATGCGGTGGCTGTTAAAAGATTAAATTAGATACCCAGCTAAATATAGAAAAGAACTCAGGGGTCAATTTCAAAAAACTTAAAAAACTTTTGCTCTGCAAGATAAGCCCGGAAGCCCTTTTAATTTTAATTAAACTTTTTCTTCATTCAGTATTAATAAGAAAAGATTAAATTTTTATATATTTTTATCTTAAGAAATAAATTTGAAAAGTAAATTATATATACTTTTAAGTAATGGGTTTAAATTATTTTATTTTTCTCCTCAAATTTTTTTTTAAATTGAAACAGTTAAGAAATAATTTTTTAATTTAAAAAGATTTATTTCCTTCAAGATTCTTTTCAAAAAACAAATGTCTTTAAAAAATAGCCTAATTTTATTTGCTTTTATCTTATCCATTACATCTGGCACCCCCCCCGAACGTTCATTTTAGTCTAGGAAAACCTAACAGACGTCTGCAAAAAACATGAAAAAATGCTGTACTTCTTACAATTCTAGCCAGTCTTGGCCGAATCGTTTAAACTACCGAATCACTCTTGAATGTACATTTCATGATTCATGCGTTAATTAAAATTTTACGGTTTTAAAAGGTATTTCAGCAGTAAATTTAAAAAACAAATCATAGATATTTTTTTTAAATCACATTGAGCATTCGACGATAAAAAAGCATCAACAAGTTTTAAAAGACGGGGCAAATTGATTCCCAAAAATTTACGAATGGGTTAGGGATCCTTTTTTAAAAATACTTCAGAAGGGCTCTCCTCCAAAAGAATCTTCATAGATTTCACACCCATGACAAAAATTAAAAGGGGGAAATTTTTTGAATAAATCCTCTTTGAATTCTGAAAAAGGGGTGGATGCTGAATTTTCTGCACTGAAAACAAAGCATTTCGTATACTATTACCTTTTTTAAAAAAGCATACCTTTGTGAACCCAGATTTTCTGCGATTGCTACTTTGAAGACAAAATAAAAAGACCCTGAGCTAAATATAAAAAAAAATAACTCTGAGTGTCAATTTCTAATTTTTAGCCTTCCTTTGAAAATTTTGCTCTGAAAAGAAAACCCATAAGTCACTGATAATTATAAAATTTTGTTCTTATACTGGCTGAAGTACCCATTCTTAACACGGGTTTTTTTTTTTAAAAAAATGATAATATATTATTCTTGATATAAAAAGCTTAATTGAAAGGAAGAGAAAAAACCAAGTGCCTGACAATGTATACAAAAATAAAAATGATTTATTGAAATAAATCATATTTATAAAGGGTTTTTTGAATGTTTTTGTAATTTTAAGCCCCCAAGAATTAGCTTTTTAGAATAAATTTTAAAAAAAATTTAAAAAAGAATATAAAAATTCTAATGAAAAAATTGTGTTTTTTTTTTAATATTTAAAGCGAAACCCCGGGGATCAGATGTGCACTAAAACAACGTTAATTGTAAAAGGGGTGATGCACCCAATTTTTTTTTATAATTTTTTTCCAATAAAAACATGATAAAAATCACGATTTCAGTGAATAATTTAACTAAAAAAATATATTTACCCTATTTCAAGGATTTTTCTATTTGTCTTTCATAATTTGAAAAATACCCAAAAAAAAACTGAACAAATTTTTTAAATGTGCGTGCCCAATAAAGGACACAAAGAAAAATTTTTTGCTAACATTACAGGGAAAATTTTTTTGCCCCCTTAACATTTTGTTCTCGTTTTTTGAAATTTTTAAATTTGATGATCGAAAAAAATATCTTTGAATTTTTCCTTGCTTGTGTTTTTTTTTGAGAGGGTGAAGTGCATTTTGCGGTACATTATGGCTTCATATTTTTTTGGGAAAGTTCTTAATGTAGCTATTGAAAATTTTCCTTTCGTTTCATGTTTATTGCTTTTCTAAAAATTTTATTTTTTCCGCTAACATGATTTTGCATTATTTAAACAAGTTTTTCCCCTTTGTTTAAATCAGTTTAATTTCCTTTCAGAGATCCCAGATGCCCAATTCTTTTTTTAGTTTCCCTGCTCTTTTTGCATTTAAAAACCCTTTCGTCTTTCCTTCAAAATTAAAAACCACAAAAAGTTATTCATAGGGAAAATGAAATGTTAAAGAAAATTTTTTGGGAAAAAAATAGTGGTCGTCCCGGGGAACTCGGTCTAAAAAAAGTCCCTTTAAAAATTCTAAAAAACGTTTGCCACCCCAAAAAAAGGAGATATGTTATCAATTCTTTTTGGCCCCCATTAAGCCCTGTCATATTAGAGGATCCCTGTAAAGGGTCACATTGGAAACAAATAAACATTTTTCCCAGAATTAACGTTTTTTGCATTATATGTTTCAGTATCTAAAAAAAATAAATTTTTAAAATCCTTCAAAGTGCTCAATATCTTATCCATGTATAAAAAAACTCTTTCACATTGTGAAAAAAGCGAAACAAATTATTTTAATTTTTCCCTTTTCCCCAAAAAAAAAAGGGGTTAAGGGATCCATACCAAAATTCGAAAACCCGCAAAAAATAATATTTTTAAATTAAAAAAAGTAATAAAAAAATTTTCCCCATCGTAGGAGCAAAGCAAACAAAATATTTTTATTTGGTTAAGGATCAAAAATAGCTAATGAGGCATTCAAAAATAGAATCTTTTTTATTTTTGATGACCTTTTTCACCAGATGATATATATAAATCATATCAATGTAAATCTGTATTTTTATTATATCAAGAAAGTATTTTTTGTTTTTTTTATTGGGGGGGTTAATTTTTTAACCTTTTATTTTCGAAAATGCTCCCGCCCCTTTAAGGGGGTTTTCGCGTCCCCAGGGGCGCCCCTTTGAGAAACACTGCCTTAGTTACATCCTGGTTCATTTGGGATGATGTAAAAATTAGTCTCAATACCATAGTCAATTTCGTTATAACAACTGAATTTTAAGTTTTGCGTTATATTTACGATTTTTAACTGTTACTAACATGGCTAGTTCAGCAAAAGATAAAAAAAGGGCAAGATAATAAGTGTAACAGAGAATTTCAGGCTTGGTGGACATAGAACTATGCATTATTAGTAAAGGTGGCAAAGCGGTGTATGTTTTATGTTCTGGAACAGGGCTAGGCAGAACATCGTCTGTAAAACGGAATTTTGAACCAAATCACAAATTTTCTCTGGTCAAAAAAGTGAACCACAGTAAAAATAATTAATTGCTTAGGAACCATTTGGCAGATGACTCCAATTGAGCATGCATTCTACTAAAAGTAACATCTTACAATCCTAATATAAGTTATTTTTTCATCCCCAATCTGCCCAAAAGAAGTCATTTTTTTTTAAGATATCCGACGGAACCGGGATTTTAGAAAAGCGCATAAATGGATAATTTTTTATAATATTTGGAATTTTCTTACATTAGAAACCCTGTATAAAAAATTTTTGGGAAAGGGTATTTTGACTGAAAAATAATTATTTTAAAAACAAAATTTTGGCAAAAAAATTTAAATTAAAAAAATCTTTTTCAAAATTTTCTCCTTTTTTAAAAAAAGCTTCTAAAATAATAACATTTCGCTTATATAAAAATAAAAAAACTTCTCCAAAAAGTCTGAACTAAGATTTTGGGGAAATTCACATTATCTTTTGAGTTACCACCAATTTAAATAATTATCGGCGTTTTTCAAAATTTTTTTCCTCTGTAGTCGTAAAAAGGTAAAACACCCATTTCTAAGCCATATATTTCACAAAAAATCTTATTAGCCTCTCTAAGAGGTCTGGGGGCTTTTACAGGCAATATATTATTAAAAAAAGAAGCATTTTTCACAAAAGGAGAAATATTTTGGAAACTGGTCATTCTATGCTCATTTTTTGCCTAAAAATTTTTCTTTTAAAAAATTTTTATTGTAAAGGGTTTTTTAAAAAAAATTTTATATACATTTTCTAACATAAACTTTAAATTCATAAATATTATCCCATTTTTTTTGCAAAATCACGGGTTTTAAAATTTTCGGGTACCTTTAAACCCGGGAAAACACGTTAATAAAAAAATTTTAAAAACTATACAGCAAAATGTATTTTTCAAAAAGGGTTTTAAATTTTCTAGTATTTAATTTTTTTTAATTTCCCCTAAAGTAAATATTATTTGACGGCACGTCTGTACCTTATTAAACACTTCTTTCGAAAACAATGGCACTTGAATCCATAAACGTTCGCCATCCCTGTACTATAAATTTCATTTGTATTTAAATGTTTGATCGTGGATGAAAATTAACAGTTTTTCAGTAGGTAGTTATCATGAAAAAAAAACTTGGAAAAATTTGGGAATTAAAAACAACGAAAATATTTTTTTTGGTTTTCTGTAATTTTCCCAAAAGTTATTTTTTAAAATGTAGGACCAAAAAAGCCGTAGCAAAAAAAAATTACTTAAGACTACACAGTACCCTACAAATTATATATTTACCGATATTTTTTTTTTTTTTTTTTTTTCATTTTCTTGTGGCGCATATACCATTGAGAAGCTTGTCACCACATTTCAAATTTTAACAAATTTGTTTTTTAAAAAGGAAATTTTTTTCCCATGGTTTTGGTTTCGGTTTCATTTAAAAAAACTTTTCCCCCCTCTTGGGTTAATGCAGCGTTTCTCTCCCAAAATGTGGGGCGCAACCCCCTTTTAGGCGTGGGGTAACTCTATGAGGGGGCGCGAGCATATTGAAAAAGAAAAATAAAGATTATTTAAAAAATTTTTACTGAAATTAAACAAACAAAATACTTAACGACATGATAAAAAATATAAAATACACATTTACCTGATATAATACACTTGTAAAAGCATCAGTACTGTTCAATGTATTTTATTAATTTAACAATACTAAGTTAAGAACAAGTTTGATAACTACCAGTGACCCATGAGTTGTATTAACACTTATCTTAATTTGTACGGTTTATACATTAATCCTAACAATTTGATTTTTGGGGGAGGAGAAAAGGAATAAATAAGCAAATCCTATGAAATAAATAAATACTTTGCAAACACTGTAAATTCGTTTTATTGCATTCCAAAGCCTTCGGAAAAATTTTTATGTTAGCAGTACAGAAAAGATCGTATTCGGAAAGACGTATAATACGTCCAGAAATTAATGCTTTGCTGAGCGAGACGTTTATGTACGTCGGTCAAAGAGGTTAAAGTCGTATTGTAGCTTTAATGTAAAAGTATAGAATTATTGAATTCAATACATTGTTATTGTACGGAGGGGGGCGTGATGAAAATGATGATTTAATATTGGGTCACGAGTATTGAAAGTTTGAGAAGCACTGGATTAATGAATTAATAATATTTTTGTGCACAATCAACTTTTTTATAAGTGTGAAATGTTTATTAATTCTATTTGTCCTTATTAAAAAATAATTCCTGTTTGATTAAGTTTTGATTTTTTTGAATTATCATAATTAATTAAATAAAATTTATTTCAAGAACAATTTTTGCTTTAAAAAATAGTTTATATAACTTAGAAGCTTTCATTAATATTTCCTGATGAAAAAATACCATGACCAGAAAATTCTCAAGTTGCTGTGAGAAACAATATTTCTAAGAGATGGAATACTACTGAAAATGATGTGTCTAAAAATCAGTCCTCAGCTGATAGCAATTAGAGTTTCGAATACAAGTATTCTGAATATAAGTATTGCAGATAAAACTGAATATTTCCTTGATATACCAAACTACATTATACTAAACATATTGTAGTACTATATTTTAGTATTTTAAAGTCGTACAACAAGAGCTAAAATTTCCTAAACGGCCCGATTTAAATTTAAAAAAAGAAAAGTTATGAACAAACCTGGCTTTTTGTGCTTAATTTAGCATCATTATTATTTTCTACATAAATATTTTGCGTTTCAAAGCTTTTGTGAAAGTATTTTGTTAAGATTAAACAGAATTACTGGTATAATCGTAACAAATACAATCATTGTTATGCATTAACATATTTTGAATTTAAAAAAATAATTTCTGTCATATTTAATTAAAATAGTGTTTTAATGTAGAACACATACGTTAGGAAATAACATATTGAAAATCAGCTGTATGGGCATTATAAGTTTTTGCTTTCTGCCTTTATAGACTTTAAATGCCTTTTTCTCATACTTTCTTTTTTGAACGTAAAGTGTTTTTTAAACCTTAAGGCTTTTTTCCTGTTCATCATAGAGCCTTTAAATTTTTTGTATATTTTCTCAAACGTATGCTCTATAAAAGTTATTATGGATTTAGGGATGATATCTCTAGTTATTTTTTGAAAACATGCTCAATTTAAAATTTTAAAAATGTTTGTGTTTCTTCCAGGTTTAGCAAGAAAAATAATTATTAAAAATCAACAAAGGAATAGATTTTCAAATCTATACTAAATTTATTCACAATAATTTAAGAAATATAAATAACTTAAAATGACTAAAAAATTTTAAAACGTGAGCATTTTATAAAAATTTGAAAAAACTTCAAAAATTCTTAATTTTTTTTAAAATTGTAAAACAATGGCTAGTCCAACTGACTTTTAACTTTCAGAATTACCTTTATAATATAATTCGAATATAAAACAAATTATTTTTACTATTATTGTGTCCAAAAATCTTTTTTGAAAAGGATACTGTGTAGCCTTGTTGAATAACTGCAAATTTAGAGGATAAAATTTAAATTTTTAGACTTAATTTAGATTAAAAATTTATTCCTTAGGGAAATATTGATAGGGAAATTTTTTCCTTTAAGTGAATAAGGTAGCTTTATCTGATATCCAACCGAGAATGTGACTGTGTAATATTCTGCAACTATATTTGTTCAATGTTCGTTATATTGAAATATATGTCTTTATGGTTAATAGATAATAGAAAAGTTCAATGTTGGCTTGTTCATTGCACTAACATATCGATTAAAGAAAAACACTTATTATAGAGAGATTACCTATCTCCGAACTTACATTCTTTGTACCTAAAAAAGACATATATATTTTTGATATTTACATAATATTTTATATACACAAAAGGGTTTTTTCATGTATTAAAAAAGAAAAATAGGGGAAATTTTTTGGAAAAACCCCACCAAAAGATCTGAATATTGTATTCATTTTTTAAAGCAAAACCCTGTAGCAAATTAGGTGTAAAAAGAATTCGATAAGCAGGTAGCATTTTTTTTTACGAAATGAAAGTATAGGGAATTATAATGTAACGCGATAAAATGTAATAATGCAACAATGGACCTTAACTTAAGAATTTATTTCCAAATGATATTAGAACGAGAGGTATTTAAGTGCAGTTATATGATCCTACTGCATTCATAATTTTATGGTCATAGAAACAAATACAGTTCAATCAAAACAGCATTTCACTGTCCAGACAGAAGATGGCCCTCCAGAGAAATGACAAAAAAAGTCAACTGTGACTCAAGGACGTAAGAATATGATATATATTCGTAATTGTGATAGGAAAACACATTTCAAATGATGGAATAAACTGCTCTCAGCTAAATTATAGTTATAGATTCAGATAACGAAAGAAAAACATTTCAAAACATGTGGCGCTATTATTAATTTACAACTAGCACACCACCCTTCATCAATTCACAAACCTTTACATCTACAACTATATTGTAATTCTAAACTAAATTATATCTTGAAAATTTTAACAAAGGGTTACCAATGCCCCCCAAAATGAATGTTCCGGTATAATATTTTAAAAATTTAAAGTAAAAAACAATAAATTCTGATAAATATATATTTTTAATAATATTCTATTGAAAAAATGTTTAAATACTACTCGGATTTCATAAATGTTTATTTTAATGCTAGTTTTATTTTGTCAAAATTATTAAAAATCTATGGGATTATTAATTAATATATAAGCCAAAGTATTCGCGATGCAATAGCATGCATTCACAAAACCAAATTCTATTTCCTGCATCCTTATCGGAGAACATAAATACAGAAAATAGTATCATTTCAAAAAGCATAAAAATCACTTCCTTTCGTCAGTATTTTCTTTTTTCCTTTTTTTAATTTTATCTTATTTTTTTCCAGTGCTACAAATTTTGCCGAGATAAATACTTCATTCATTCGAAAATATCATGAGAAATATATACATTGTCGGAGATGGTGTAATATCTGTTTCTCCGAACAATCACTGACAGTTTTTTCGTGTCAATTCGAGTGGAATGATGAGTGAAAATCTCACATTTTCTCTAATGTGAAAGGCAGGATTTTCTAATCTGTATTTATCTTCTCGGCATTTTTTTTCCGTTAAAAGACATCTGGAGATACGAAAAAAAAAAAAAAACGAAATTAAGATAATTGAAAATAAAAAGGAATCTACTTTTGATTCATCCAATTTTTAAGGACGCTCAAAAGTAAAAATGCCCACGAAAACAAAATGATTTTACGTGAAAATGGTATTGGGAAAGGTTTTTATGATAGTCCCAAACTAAAAAAAATTTTATTTGATAAAAACTCTAAATTTTAAAATTTTGGAGTCGAATGTATTTGAAAATATTAAAAAATATAATAATAAAGGAATGTTGTTGTAATTCGAGTATTCTAAGATAAAGGAATATAATTGTGTTTTCTTGATAACACTTCTTGCTTTTCTTGTATACATCATTTTGTATACACTAGTGCCATTTTATTTATATTTATTACATTTTTAATTTTAGCAATGGTTTTACGAAAAAAAATATCTAATCATGTTTATGTTAGTTTGATTATCTTAATTTTATATCTAAGGCAGAGAGAGATAAAAATATTCCCTTTAAATGCAAAATGCAAACATTTTTCCAACAAACTATATATAGTTTATGTATAGTTTAAAAGTAAGAATCAAATTTTTTCATCATAAAAATAAATGAAATTGTTTTATATTATCTAATCTAGAAAATACCATGCACCTAAAATTAAAATAATAAATTTAAAAACATCGAAAATGAAATCGTGAATTTATTTAAACCTACTAAATAATTGTACACAAAAATTCTCATAGAAAAAAAAAAATGATGTCAAATTTTGACCAAATGAGATTCATGCAAAAATAGTCATAAAATAAAAAATTTTGCCATTTTTTTAATTATGGTTTTTGGGTTTTTCATTATTTGGGGTTGGGGGTTGCATGCAATAAAAAAGTGTGCCTTTTTTAAAAGTTTTTGGGGAAAAAAATTTTTTTTCTTAAGGGGGGAAAGCACTATATATTAAACCCAATTATTTAGGGAAAGCGTAACTCCTTCTGGAGTGTAAATTTGATATAGGAGTGCTACGCGCCAAGTTGTTGCTTATGTTCGCCAAGAGGGCCGGTAACATTAACGCTAGTCCGCCTTCTTGGATTCCACGTAACTCGACAACAGCCCCGTTTTGGGAATTAAAAAACAATTCCCAAAAGCGGTGCGTAGCACTCCTTTTATCAATTTTAATTCCCTTGTGGGTTTCGCATTCCCGGGAAAATTAAAAACGACGGTTTTGTTATTTTTAAAATCGCTTTTTATTTTTCCCCGCTCCAAAAACAAAATAAAACATAACAATGTAAAAATTCCCTTTTTTGGTAATTTATTTTAATTGGGAAAAAAGTGTACTTAAGGATGATTGGGAAATGGTTTTTTCCCTTTGAGGGGAATCATTCAGTGCCATATTAACGTCGCACTATAAAGCTTCACGAAAACTATTTTTAACGGATGTCATAATTTTGAGCCATATTCAAATGCCAAGGACGACACCTGAACTTGCACTTCTTTTTCCCCCTCCTCTTCTCGGGACGACACTTTAGGGGAGTTCACCCCGTATGGATTCAAAAAAAACATTTTTTTTTCCTTTTTTTTTCATAAATTACTTTCTTAACATGTCTAGAATACGGTGGTAAGGTAATTTTTTTTTAAAATTCGAAGTCGTTATAAAGAAGCGGATGTTGGAAGAGCAGCTGTTCGGTGCGTTCATTGTTTTAATTGGACTTGAACCTTTTAAAAAGTTTTTGGTTCAAACTTTTGTTTTTCAAACCCTTTTCCCCTTTAAAAATCGTCTCCAAGAACAATTTTACCAAATGACTTCAAATTTATTGGGTAGACTCAGCACAAATATACGCCTGATCATGCCAAAATTCAAAATATTTCTATTTTTCATAACAAAAACCTAAAAAAACCCATGATATTCGAAACTTTTTCTTTAGAGGTCTACCAAAATTCCTTTTTTGATATTTTTAATTGAGTATAGTTCATTCGGTGCATTTAAGCTTATAGATTAAAACCCCGCTGTTTTTTGTTTTGTTTTATTTTTTAATTTCAGATAAGCCAATCGTGGAGGAAGTGAGTGTGCATTTTTTCAGAGGCGGGTGTGTTCAGAGCGCTATAACTTACACGTTCTATTGGATATTTTTAGCTAAATTTAAAACTTACTTTTAAGATACATATTAATAAATGATAAAAAAGGGTAAATTCTATCATTCTACTGGTCATCAAAAAAAATTCCTAAAGATGAAAAAAACAGGCCGTCACATGGGTGAACCCTTAAGCATTCACGTGTTTTGTGTGTATCGGTTCAATTCTGCACAGCGGGTGTTTAACGTTACTAACTCGAACTCATAACACGTTAGCCACGATCCAGTGACCTTGGCACTAGGCAACCGCAGTAATATTTGAAGTGGAAAAAGACGGGATGAAAAGATGTCTATAGCAAGTCCTAAAATTCTATGTTATTAATTTTTGTAAGTAGTGATGCATGTTTTAAAATTAATAATAAAAGATTAAAAAAAATCGGTAAATGGTAGTTATGTTTTCAATTTATGACGTTACCTTTTAACATCAACATATGCGTTTTGTTCTCCTTTCTATTTCGTGTGCATTTATTATTTCTAATCCCATTTCTTAGTGTATTTTAATTCATTAACTATATTTTCAGCATTCCATTTAAACTGAATAGTTAAGAAGTTTTAAATGGATTGTTAAGGGTTTAAAAAATTCCTTCCTGCAACGAAATTTATATCAAATCATTTTTATGTAAATTGGAAATTGGTATAGGAATATAAAAATTTTTGATTCATTTTATATTCTGCCAGAAGACTTACTCTAGATTATTCCAAAGAAGAAATTTTTCTTGCCTGCCTTAGTAATTCATGAAAATAATATTTTGAAATACGGGAACTAATGAAATATTTCTAAAATTTGAAATAAGATTGAAATATTTTTATGAAATTCTCTTTGCATCAAAAATTTTAACTAAATTTTAACAAAATATTGCATATAAATTCAAAGTACTAAAAATTTTGGTTTGTATATATTACATTTTTCAAAAATGTATCATATTGTAGGGAAAAAAAAACTTTTGACAGTAAATATTTTTTAAAAGTGTAAAATATTCAAAATAATTTTCTTCCTGGTTGTTATATTTTTATTTGAATCATTCTTTTATAACTGCAGCATTATGAATGGCAGTGATAACCAAGTTATTTCCCTTGTATATTTATCCACTAGCTATCTCACTTTCATAGTATTTTTCTCACTTCGTACTCAGATAAATCTATACCTCTTGGCCTAAATCTTCAAATAAATCGTAAATTTCATCAAAACCTGTATGATTTATTCTCAGTTAACTCTGTCATAAAATTTTAACGCATTCATTTGTTAATTTATCTGGGATTGATGTATAATATGAGTATTTTTCCTCAGGGGTAATCTTTAATTCTTAATTGACACCTTATTTAATTTTTAGATAAAGGTGAGTAGAATTTAATTTAAGAATTTTAAAGCTGTAAATACAATGAAAAGTATTTCAAGATCACTTTTTAATATATACGGTGAAATATTCGTAGCATGTCTTTCTCTATAAAAATGCAAAATTGGTAAGTGTTCTGATAAATTTTTAACATATTGTACAAGTGAATAAGGCATAATTTTACGAATTATTAAATATATAAAATGTTTGAATCACACACACACATGCTTAATTAAATGTTGTCGAAGTTAAATTACCCTTACAGAAAGTAAACAAAACTATGTTTTAACGCAGCAACATCTGGAAGGATAAATTTATAAAACAGATGTTTCATTTCCGCATGGATGAGCATACATTTTTAAAACAAAGTACTATTTTTTTTTTGTTTTATTTTTTTATACAACATACCATGGAACTAACTATTATAAGTAAACAAAATTTTTGAAAGACGCAACAGAAACTTTCGTATGAAATTAAATTAGTGTGGTTATATATATCCAGCATCAAATAACTGTCTTTAGTCAGTAAATAAGTGGCAGAAATATATATATTTACTTTATGGTCCATTGACAATTTCCAGATCCTGATACAAACTTACAAAATTTAATTTAGATCATATTAAACAATATTAATAACTTTATTATTTTCAAAAGTAGCAAAGATGTAGTTAAATTCATTAAATATCAAAGCAAAATCCATGAATTTGACTTTGAAAACTTATTTAATTCCTTTGATGTAGAAGTTATGATTAAGGTTCTCAGTCAAATTTATTTTAAATATTCTAGAAATAAATTGATAAACTTTGAAAAGTGTAAAACAGCACTTTAACTTGTAAAAAAATAAAGCTTTATTTCTCACAATGGTTTTTATTATCAATAAATTAAGGGGGACACCCTAAGGCTGTACAGAAAGTAATTGTGTACCTAATATGTATTTTCTCTTCTATGAAATTAGTAATATACACAAAAATGTTCGTCAAAAATATAGATACATATATGATTCAAATATGTCTCGGAATCATTTAGATTACGTCCCTAATTTTAGTTTGTATGCTGATTATTTGTATTTAAGATAAACTAATTATGACACAAACCAGTCTTTTAGGATTTACAAATAAATATATATTATCTATTTTTAAAACGCAATGTTTATGATAAAAGAAAGTTGAGCAAGTTTTGCATTTTTGTATGCTTTTTGGATCAGTCACTTCCATTCGTCTGTTTATAGAAGCAATACAATTTACATTCTAAAAACAGTGATCTAGTTACTAGTCGTGCAGAAACACTCATTAATAACGAAAGGTTCTTTAATCATGGTTTAAAAAATAATTATCTTACTAATTTACTTTATACATATACTTATAAAAATAATGTAAAAATTAGATTATAGTATAATTTGATTTTTATATACTATTTTATATTATATTTTTTACTTTGAATTTCTTTTTTTTAAAATTCAGTTTAAATCATTTCAAATAGATTCAGATTCTTACACAGAATTGACCGATTCGCTTTCTTCCTCCATTTCTTTATTTTATTTTTATTTAATTTTTTTGCAAAACTCCTCATGCTCCGCAATGCATAACATGAGGCTTACAGACGTAAGTGGTAACTCAATTAAATCATAACAAAACAAATTTGGAAGAGAAAAAAAAAAGTAAAAACAATCAAACAAGACAAAACAAAAATAAAAAGGAAGAGTGGAAATATACAAATATAAAAAAAGGGAGATACCAATATATATAAAACTTTAAAAATCTATACAGTAGACAAATTTTCTTAAGACATTTAGGCTCTCAGTACATTTAACCAACAAAGACAAAACAGGTGGCCAGGAAATACCTAAGCGTTTCAACTCCTTTCTAAAATTTTCTCTTTTACAGAAATAAAGTTTACAATACAACAATACATGTTCCACAGTTTCAGCATCCTGACCACAAGAACAAATATCACTACCAATTAAATTAAATCTAGATAAATAGCTATTAAAATTTCCATGTCCTGTTAGAATCTGGGATAACTTGAAATCAGTAACAAAATTCTTACATTTAAGCCGTTGATAAATGGTCGGAAAAAACCTTTTAGTCCACAAAGCTTTAGGCGAGGCCAAGAATTCGGTGTTCCAGGAAGAAACAGTTCTTTCCCAAGCTAAATGCTTCCAGTGGGACAATGGCACAGACATCAAAAGGCTCATATCTTGGCAAGTTGCCTCTTTGGCCAACTGATCCGCTCTATCATTGCCGAGATTTCCGCTATGGCCCCGAACATAAGAAAAATGGATATCACAGTCTATGTAGTACAGAATAGACTGAACCTCTACAACAAGTTTTTCTGTAGAGTTTACGTCGAGCAAACAATGGAGTGAAGAGAGTGAGTCAGTGCAGATAAGAAAGTTGAGCGTTCCACCATGGCGGAGAGAGTCCTGAATCAATTTTAGGGCAAGATTAATGCAGAGTAGTTCGGCTTGAAAAACAGAGCATTCATCTCATTTCTTTAATTTAAATGTATTGTTTTATAAAATAATACTTTTTGAAATCTTTAGGTATTTTTTTTTTCAAAATTCTAGTTGCTCTTGTTTACTTGATTTCCATATGTGCTAGTACAGTTTCTAATTATAAATAATATTCTGCTGGATTTTTTTAAAATTATTTTATTAGCAAACAGTTCGAATTTTTATGTTAATTCCACTCATAAATGAAATTTGACACTTTGACTTTTCTTCATTCATTATATTTCTGGTATCATAAATTTTCTGCTGAACTGAGAGTGAATAAGCGTCGTCCTATTAAGCTACTCGAGAGCTTTTGGTAACGGAACTCGTACCTGTGAGCCATGGTGAAGTGACGAGAATGATACCAGAGCTGGCACCCTTTCTACTAAATTACACACTACACCAGCTGTAGGACATTTGAGCTTCGTGCATCGTCACCTTACACGACGGGTCTTTAAGCTCTAACTCATTATACGGTGGCCACGTGCCAGTTACATTGACCACTAGGCTACCACGGGCCCATTTCCGATTGAAAGTAGAAAGTTAAGATTCAGAAAAACACATCTAACTGCATTAGATCCTCTGTGCAAGATTAAAGATAACACAATAGTTTTGGTTTTTTAATCATTGATATATATTTGACATTATTTTTATAAAGACTGCATACTCGAGTTCCAATTTTTAGAACTTTTTTTCTTCTGATTTTCTGGCCACGGTAACCGAGTGGTCAAGGTATCGGAACGTGGCTGGCCTTGTCACGAGTTCGAGCCCAGTACCACTAAAGAACCACCCTGTAGGAGAAGAGCTCAAAAATCCTCCCTTTTGGTGTGGTGAGGCAGATAGGAGAGGGGGGTGACAGCTCAGGTGTCGTCCACTTCACTTGTGACCGTGCTTCAGAACTACGTGGTCCGTCGCCAAAAGCCATCGCGTAGCTCAACAGTGCGACGTGAATATTCACTCATCCTTCTGATTTTGTAACGTATATCAACCCTTTATCCACCGCAGTATGATTTACTGCAATTTTTTTAATACAATATTTTTTTTTAATCACAACATTGAAAATTAAGGGATATACATAAACAAAATACTCAACTTTGGGAAATTTAATTCGTTAGAGCTAATTAATTAATTAAAGATAATCAAATGTAAAATTAGATATATACTCTGTTCACTTAAAATAAATAGTCAAATAGTTTTCTAAGATCTTTACTAACATACAAAAACAATAAGACACTTAAGTTTTGACATTAACTATTTTTTCGGGACAAAAATGATAATCTTTGCAATCCGCTGAATACTCCGTCTGCAGAAAACGCAATTTCCGCTATAAAACTATTCGCCTTCCCCGCTAAAATATTCATCATAGAATCCGTGCTGCCATATATCTTGGCAGAGTGGGTTTCAAAGAATATTCCTGCTATATATATATATATATATAAGTATCGTCAGAGTTTTCGTAAAAATGGTTATTCTATGAAATTCTAAAGTGAGTGGTACTTATAAGTACCGTCGGTACATAAAGGGTTAACACTACAACGTTCGTTGGTGTCAATTTGACACTGGAAGCGGTTTAGTGTAGTTTAGTGTTGTACTCCATAGTGAATACACAGAAAACTTTTTGTGGTTGTAGATTAACTATGAGAGATTTTACAACTAAATATACCTAGATGTCAGCTGGTGTCTTTTCGGCACCAATGATCCTTTTTTTAGCTGCGTTCAAGAAAAAAATATTTCACTAAAAAGATACCATCGTAAAACAAACTTCCGTAAATAATATCGCACATTTATTGGACCTTGAATGCAATTGTATTGGGTTCACAGCGAAAATGACTTAGTTATACTAAAATCGTTGTGTCCAAATAATTCGGTTTTCGAAATTGTGCAGCATAGACACCCTGAAATAATGACTCATAATAAAGATCTAAGACTTGATGAATTTGCTAATTTGTTGCAAGAGTTTTTCTGAGACAGAATCGTTTCAATCTTGCCAGAACATGTGATTTTTCGTGAATTTCGCTACTTTTAAACTTTTTTTTATCCTATTGGTACTTCGCGAATTTTATGCTACTTCATTTGAAGATCCTTTTTTGTTACTTTCAACCTTATGTTAACGACTTTAGTCACCAAAGAAAACATGGAGTGATGTATGTTTTTCCAATCCGAAACGACACGGAACGCTTTAATTCCCCCTCTTTCCCTCTTCGCTACCACGAATCGGAGCCGATCAAAAAGCGAGACTCCCCCCTTCCGCCACTCCTTTCCACTGCAATGGCGGGATTCTTTCTAATCCTGATAGGAAGCATGAGAATGAAACATGTAATATTCTTAAGAAATAGGCGTAGAGAATTTCTACATAAATATTAAACTAAAAACGTAATTTGAAAGGACAAATTCTTGCAGAACTAAGTAAATACTTCCTTCTGAATCACGCTTTTAAATGATGGAACATTATTTTGGTGTCACATTTTTAATATAATAGACTCAATTGGAAAACCATTTTAAAGAGATTTAGCTATATATGCGTTGAAGTTTTACAGCCCACCCATAAGTAATGCCACTATGGAAAGGTTATTTTCCAGAGCGATGTCAACAAAGACAAAATTAAGGAATCGAATGTGCCTCAAACTGTTAGATTGAATTCTCAGGAATCAAAATAACTTCAAAAGAATGAGGTACTTGCTGCGTTGATTTCATTCCATCACCACAAATGTTTCAATACAATTCAGAAATTTAAAAAAAAAAGACACAGCAGATCAAGATACTGAGCAGGAAGAATTTGAATGTCATTTCAAATAAATTAAGTAATTAAAGCATTTTATATAACTTTTTAAAAAACTGTTATAAAATTTTAAAAAATATATATTTATGAATTGCAAGTGAAAATTGATTCGCTACTTTTTGCTACTCCCCCTCTTCGTGCTACTTTGCATAAGTTTCTGGCAACTCTGAATCGGTTGGTGGTGAGCTGTGTGTGTGTGTGTGTCTTGTTCAAATTTATATTCCGGTGAAGACGTAAGATTGATTGAAAGAGACTGTGAAGAATCTGAAGCAAATGAAATTGATAATATTCCAGTAATTCCGGATATATATGTCGCTAGGGATGGCACAGAATAAATACCACATAATAATAATGTAACTGGCAGGTATGCGACTCGAAATGTTTTGCGCCAAATCAGAGGTTACACAAGTTTCACGAAATATGTCAACGTCTATTTTTTATGGTATTGATGTGAAGTCATTAATATTTTCAATCCAAATAAACCCAAGTTCAAACTTACTTAGTAGCATCAAGGCTAATGTTAAATCAACAAAATTAAACTAGCTTAATTACACAAAGATTAGACGATCACTATTATACGTTATAATTAAATTCATTATTGCACAGTTAAAAATTATATTTACAATAAAAGAAAACTTAGCTTTAAAAAGGGGGGAGGACTGGAAAGGGAACATGGCTGGCCGGTGTCAATGGGAGAGTTTAGCTACTTTCACCCTTCTACATGGTAATTCTGGTATTTTTTAGATAAAATAAATCTGACAAATTTGGCGCGCGTTTCTTTAAATAGTGAACCGAATCATTTAGAAATTCTGGGGCCAGACTCACTACTGTCTCCCAAGCTGAGGTCTCTGATTGGATATTTCCAATTGTGCAGAGTTACATTTTATAAAATTTATGGGAATTTCGACCCCAACAAGGGAGCGACATACCCTTGATGGTCCCTTTTCGAAAGAATGTAACGACATCCGTTCAAAGAGGCACATATAGAAATTACCAATTAAACGGGGGGGGAGGGCGCCCAGCCTCTTATCAGTATTGAAGGTCATAATATATAATTACCTTAAATAATAAAAAAATTAAAACTAAAACTTACTGAACAGTAGTCCTGCAATTATTCAGTAAATAACAATTGTTTTACTTATTTTGTAACGCGGTGTCGAAATGACACCGATCTACGTTTTAGGGTAATCGAAATCGTTTTTTAGTGTTAACAACTAAACATCATTCTACTGTGTTTTACTACATATTTATATTTCCTAGCTCCTTCTACTTCACTATTCAACTTCCGATACATTCAATATTTAAGAACGCCTTCCACACAACAAAGACACATCGGTTTATCATCATTTGTCACCAGAGGAAATATGTCACCATGTATTCTTTATTCTGGATCTTGAATAGCATTTTCACTTCTCATCTTTTTTTTTTTTGTATCTTCCTCCACCGGGACCAGTTCCTCATCACTGAAGCATGAATAATAAGTTGCTACAATGTTATGTTCTTGAAATATGAGAGGAAATATAATTTTTTGGAGCATAATGCGCATATTTTTCGGGGGCAATTCTTTCTTAACGATTTCTTAATTTTTAAATAATATATATGGGGGAAAATAAAATTTGCTTTTGATAGGATAAAGTAAATCTGACTGTTTAATTTTATTGAAAAAAATGGTGATTATCAATTTTAGTTTTGATGGCTTACAGTTCTATCAAATATCTAATTTATAACATTTTTATAAACCAGCGCTTCTCAAACATTCCACTTTACGCGATCCACTATTCAATCATCATTTTCATCGCGCCCCCCTTTATACAACAAAGTATTGAATTCAATGATACTATGCTTTAACACTAAAGCTACAATACGACTTTAACCTAATAATGTGTCACCGACGTATCTAAACGTCTCGCTCAGACAAAGCTTTAATTTCTGGTACGTATATATACGCCTTTCTGAAGTATGATCTCTTGTGTGCGGTGCTATAATTATTCCGAAGGCTTTGGAATGCAGTAAAAGGACCTTGACAGTGTTTGCGGAGGATTTACTTATTTCAAAGGATTTGCTTGTTTATTTCTTTTTTCCTCCCCTCCCCAAAACGCTCATCTACGTGGAAAACGGTGACATTGGGAAACGAATCGCGTAACTTTAAATTGGCAGTTAAGGACTTAATTATAAATCGTACAAATTATCAAGATAAGTATTAAGCCATGGAGTCACTGATAATTATCAAACTTTTTCTTAACTTAGTATTGTTAAATTAATAATAAAATGTACATTGTACAGTACTGATACATTTATAAGTGTATTATATCAGTAAAAATATGTATCTTTTATTTTATTATACAAAAAGTATTTTCTTTGTTTACTTTCAGTATATTAATAATTTTTAAATAATCTTTTGTTTTCGACTTTTCTAATATGCTATCACCCCCTCGTAGATTTATCACGCCCCCTAAAGGGGACCCAGCACTTTGAGAAACGCTGTTATAAGCGGTCAAAAATAAATTAAAACATTTTTTTTTTGACAAAATTGATAAAACACATTTCTATTTTAAAACATTTATCATAATTTACACAATTTGGATAAGCTATTTAAAACGTCCATTTTTAATTTTATTGTTATCAGTTATAGTATTATTACGATTATTTAATTTGCTGTTTGGTTGAATTTTTAGTTAATTTTTTTTAATATTTATAAATGCATCAGAGAACTCTTTATTTTCAATTATGATTTTATTTGATTTTGTTATTAAAGATATAGCACCTTGTGTGTGTTAGAAATTTTGACTTAACGTTGACTCATTTCAGGTTAATTTATCCTAAACATTTAGAAATAGAATGGCAACGGCGATAAATAATGTATTTGATAAAATACTTTTTTATCTTGAATAAATTTATAATATATTTTTTTACTAAACAGTATCTTCTAGAAGCAAATTGAATGTTAAAAGTCCCAATATTACAAAGCATACATGCGTGAGTGAGTGAATATTAACGTCGCGGTATTCAGCTGCACAAAGACTTTTAACGACGGATTAAGTAATTTTGAAATGTAATCAATGGCCGACGACGACACCTGAGCTGGCATACCCTCTTCTAACTTCCATGCCCCACCAACGAAAGGACGTTTGAGCCTCGACATATTTAACGTGCATCAGCCACTCTGCATGGTGTGTCTTCAGTTCTGCAAGACTCGAACTCCTGACACACCAGCCACAAGTCCATTACCTTGACTATTAGACTACCGCGGCCACATACCGGTACAACAATTGCAAACACGATGAAAGAAATTATTGTTCCCTTAATTGCATGGTCGACTAACACCCTATGACAGATTACGGAATCCTAATAAACAAACAACAAATTGACACCTAATTTCATTACTGCTAGCTGTATCTACCATGCCTTGAAAAAACAGTGAAGTATTTATATTTAACCCCAGTTTTTTTACGTTTATCCTATCAGCTTAAAGCAGCGTTTCTCAAACTGTGGGGCGTGCCCCCTAAGGGAGGGGAGCGAGCATATAGTAAAGTCCAAAGTAAATGATTACTTAATTTTTTTTAAATTTACTCAAAGGAAGCCAAACAAAACACATTCTGAACTATGCAAAGGAACATTACTTATTCTAATATTTAAAAATAAGATAATAATTACTTAATGCATTCAACTGGGTTCGGAACCGTAATTTAATTAAAACGCATAAATAGATAATTTTCATAATATTTAGTGTCACTTAGATTAGAATACATGTACAAAATTGTTTTAAGGACATTTTGACAAAAATAAAATTATTTAAATACAACATTTTGGCAAAAACTAACTTAGAATAACCTTTTTCAAAATGTTCTCCTTTAATAAAAAAAAAGCTTTTAAAATAATAATATTTTGTGTGTGTGTGCTTATATAAAGTAAAGACTTTTCCAGAGAGTCTGAACTATTTTTTTTTTTTGAAAAATTCACATTATTTTCAGAGTTACAACCCATTGAAATATTTATCGGTGTTTTTTTCTTAAAATGTCTCCCCTGTGTTGTCGTAAAACATGGATAAGACCACTTTTAAGTTATGTATTTCAAGCATACTAGCCTCTGTATAGTGCTATATACAGGCAAAATATTATTATAATAGAAGGATTTTTTAGAAAAGGAGGATATTTTAAAATTGGTCATTCTAAGTTCCTTTTTTGTCAAAATATTGTATTCAAATAATTTTTATTATAATAACATTCTTAAAACAATTTTATATACATTTTGTAATCTAAGGGACACTAAATATCATAAATATTATCCAGTTATACGCTTATGCAAAATCATGGTTCCGAACGTAGTCGGATACCTTAACATCAACATATACAAAATTTAATATTTATATCAGTAATTAATTTGTATCGATTCAATATTTTTATCGATTATTCAGGTCGCATTATATTTTTAGCATCAAAGTACAATATTATTGTACACCACACATTGCCATTCTTTCCGGGAGGGCGATGGAAATTATGATTGAAATTGGGTTGCCGATATTGAAAATTTGAGAAGTACTGGCTTATAGTTAAGCAGATTTAAAAGTTTACCTAAAGAAATATATTCAACATTAGGAAATCCGCGGAATAATTCAGTTCATCCCTGTTTGGTAGTATCATTACCCCCTTCGCATTCGATAAATATATTAAATTTAGAATTATTTGATTGTTTGCTAGAAAGACTCCCCTTCCTTAATTTACAGCACATTAAGCATTACAATATCTGGATAGTTGCCATTACTAAAATTTCCAGCTAAATATCAAGAAGTTACATTCTATCCCAGTAACTATACCTCCTATTTATCTCCCACCACAATTAGTATTATTAACCCAAAGGAAGAAAAAATACAGTTTCTTTATGATCATCGAAAAAAGTCTTAAAAGTCAATTTCGCCACAAATAATACCTTTCCTGTTTTATTGCCCCAATACATTTATGTTGAGCACCGACCATTCTTTCCAGTAACCCCTTATTATTTTTTCATGTCTCCCGAGTCGGATCATAACTGGGCAAAGGGCTCAACAGATGGTGAAGCATAAAATGATGTTTAACCGCACTTTCTGCAATTGAATTCTGGCTTCTCCCGGGGTCTTCATAACGAAGGATAATTCGGGAACATCCGCTCCCGGAGTCCTGTGTTTCGACCGAGAACTTTACGAGCTCATAAAAACACCCATGGGAACACTGACCAGGGGCACCCCGGTGAAAAACGGTAGTAGAGGATGCTCTTTGATGAGGTTGTGTTATGTTTTGTTTCTTGGTAAGGTGGGTTGTGTTATCAAGTTAAAAAGATTCTCGGAAGGGTTTTTTTGAAAACTGAATGGATTCAGGGCTAAATGATGTCGTTTGTCTTCATATACAGTGGAAATAAGTTTTGAAACAAAATAAGTTTTCACATATAATTTTTGAGTGTACTCGTAAGTTTTTAATGGGAATCTAAATGCTTTTTTGTGTAGCATTGTAGTTTATATATCACATTAATGAATTGATTTACTTTTATAGAAACTGGTATAGAAAAATATAGGGGTCTCAGGGGTGTTAATTTTTTCGAGGGGTGAAAATTTTAACAATTTTCAAACAGGTATAATTTTTAAATTTAAATTAAATAATTCGAATCTTTAACACATTATTTACAATGGATTGTAGCTTCAAAAAATTTAAAATGTTTGAAATATAATCATGATTTTGAAAGTTATAAGCATATGAAAATTCTGTAATAAAAATTAAGTAATTCTTGCGTTGCGCACGCTATTTTCTAAAATAGTAGCCTCCAGTGTATAAAACTTTATAGAATTATAAAAAAATATAATACTTTTTAAATCCTACATCATTTAAAATAATATATCTTTTGTATTTCAAAATATTTGAAAAATATTGAATTTTATTTTTTAAAAAAAATATAATTTATTATTCTACTAATATAATACTATTACAGTGTATTAAGGATACATTTAACTTCATAAATAAACTTATAGCTAGTAATTAAAGCTTCTATTTTAGAAAATAGCATGCGCAACGTAAAACTTAATAAATATTTCTTATAGAAAAGTTTCTTATTTTCATATTCTTATAATTTTTAAAATTAGGATTATATTTTAAACATTTTATACTTTTCTGAAGCCCTATTTCTTTATAAATAATGCGTAAAAGATTTGAATTATTTAATGGAAATTTAAAATATTTATACTTGTTTGAAAATTGTTTATATTTTCAGCCCTCTAAAGAAATTTAACACACCCCGGTTACCCCTTTTAATGAGATTGACTGGTAATTTATAAAGCATCATATAAATAAATATTTATTATATTAAAATCTGGCATTTTTTTTCTGTAATAGATTACACATGTTATCAGACTCATAGATTTCTTTTTGAATAAAAAAATATTACTTTTAAAATAAAAAAGCAGCATTGTTTTTTATTTAAGACTTTATATTGATTTCCACCTTATTTTACTTCTAAAATTAATTTTCTGCAAAGTAGAGTACCTTTAAGCATTAAATTGTTGAATGTGATTAATTTTTAGGTAGGAAGGTCATTTTATAATATTAATAATTATGTATATAATTGCATTCTTTAAATAAAAGTAATCTTAAAATGTTGTGTTTATATCAACGTATATTCTCGAGAAAGAGTTATTCATATTTTTAAAATAAGATAACATTGACTTTATTTAATTGTTAAATAGAATCCTATCAAAGCATTCCATCATAAAATTTCAGTATATTTTGCTGAAAGTTCAATTTTATAGATTTTGATAATGAGATGTGATTATATAAATAAAAGTTCATTGAAAAATTACTAAACTGAAAGTTTGTTTTTCAATATTAAATCAGTAAAGACTTGAAGGAAAAGTTTAATAATCATATACATGGAATCAATGTTTGCAAATATGGTTAAAACAGTTAATAAACCTTGAAAGAAAGAACATCTTCTCGACAATATATTTCTGAACGAATTTGTGGTGGTCTCCGCCAAAGAACTGATTTCCTGTTTGGGAAACTAATAACTTCCCAGATTACATAGTTCTGCATGGGAGAGTGTCAAAGACAGGACAATTCAATGCTTATGTTCTAAGGCAAGTCAACATTTGACTTTCTTTTATCTAAGTGACAAATAAGTGAACAGCACAATTCCCAATCCAAGCTTCGGCTTCAAAGTCCACCGTATGCGGATTGACAAGGATGAATGACCGAATAGTAATCCCGGCTATGCCCAAACAGAAGTGATTTTGCGTCACGTGTCACTTTTGGAGGCTTGACATATGTCAACTTTAAAGAGACGAAAAGGGAAAACATACAAACAATCTACGACTCTCCAACACAAACTCTCGAAAGACTCCCAGGCCTTCTCTCAACCTTGTTCCCAAATTTGCTAATACGCTTTCCCACCTACAGTGATTTCTCAAAGGATCCAGATAACGCGTATCACAATGTCGCCGTAACGCTGCTTTCATATCAGTAATATGAATTACCAACAACTCAACAGTGCTGTGACTTAACAAATTCTTAATGTGAGGTATACATTGAAAAACGTTGTTATAAATTTTTACATCGAAAAACGTTTTTACTCTAACTTGAGCTTGAAATTTACATTTAATTTTGAAACAATATCTTTCAAAATAAGAATGACATTATTTAAAAAAAAATAGTACGTAAAAGTTATTTCTTTCGATTTTTATCAAACGATAAATAATAACTAAATATAATATTAGTAAAGTAAATAGAGAAGCGAAAATATGTCTCATTAAAAATGCTAGTGTTATTTAACATTTGAAAAAAATTCCCCGATACTTGAAGAAATAAATCACGAGTTTGGATGCAAATATTTTAATATTTCATTTCCATGTTCGTTCCTGGGAAGAGACGGAAAGTGTCAATAAGAAATTAAATGAGAAAATTGTGCAAGTTTATATATCATAGCTTAATTCATTTTATATGATGATGCATATTTTAAAAGACTAACACACACACACAGAATTTAGGTGCGCATTTTATATATTTTGTATTTACCAAAATGATTTCTTTACAAATATAAATGTGGTCTCGGTAACCTGGTGGTCATGGCCATGGACTAGAGAAGGGCTTGTTGTGAGTCCTAGCCATTGTGCCGTAATTTGGAGAGGGGTTCCAGCTCAAGTGTCATCCTTGCCATTTGACCGAAATTCGAATTTGCGAGGTCATTCTACAGTAACTCCCATGTTACTTTATAATGTATGGTTAATTTACACTTTTCACCTTACAAATATTAAGTTCTCACTTAATTAAAAATTAACATTTTTGGTTATTCTAAAAATCTAAATCTATTTTATTTGCAGTAAAGTGGCTTTTGTTTCTTAAAATTTAAAACTTAGAAGCACCTTTAGAATTGAGTTATCCGAATAATGGTATATGGAAACATCATTTTTCCGATACATTCACTTCTGAATTCTAGTTATATAACAGGACAATAGAGTAGCGTGAAAGAATTTTAACATGATTAGTTTAAACTTATTTTGTCATTTAAGAACTGTTATTAAATTTAAGCATTTTCTTGAAGTTTCTTTCCTGTTTACAATAAATTTAGCTCTCAGTCCGTTAAATACACACACACACACACACACACACACACACATATATATATATATCAAATACTTTCTCTATGTCTTGTAAAAGAATTTCTTCTAATTACTTCATGAGGAATATAGCAGAAATTTGAAATAGTTCGTACATATAAAGCATAATGCGCTAAGATGCAATAAGAAAAAATATAACCCAATAGTAATAGTATTATATTTTATAAAGAAAAATGAATTTGTAATTTAAACAGAACTTCAGAAATATTAGAATATTTATATAAATCAGAATATTTAAGTGGACCATAGAAAAATTTTATAAGTTACCTTAAAACAGGCAAATGTAAAACAGTACTCTAAAATCATAAAAAAATATTTTCATATTTAAACATATGGCACTAAGTGTCTCTTTTATGTTTATATTCTTTTGTAATTGCTATTTTACTGTCAATCCTCTGCCATTGGAAACTTAAAAAAAATATTTTAATCGTAACCAATAGTTGAGATGAGACTTTAGCAAGCCTATTTATTTTGGTAGCATAATACCCATCTTTGAATGATAGAAGTGAATATCTTGAGACCATTTGCTTATACATACAAAATTCTGATGTACGTATACAAGAAAATGAATGTTTGCGGAATATTGTTACGAATCTATTCAATATAAACTTTTAGAATTAACTAATTACGAGATATATCCGGTATTATCAGAGTTAAAATTTTTCATCTTTGAAGACATTTTCAAGGTCAATTTAACATTCGAAAAATATTATTGCACATAACTCACAAATCATCTTTGTTTTCATTATGTTCGCATGAATAAAAGTTCATTTTTTATCTGGCTTTTTTCTAAAGGTTTTCACAATGCACAATTAAAATTCAATAAATTTAATTAATAGAGCACAGTATTATATAACGTTAAGTATAACAACAAAAAACAAATAATTAAAATGATTTCCCTTGTATCAAATCATGTTGCAAGACAACTATACTTAATAAATTTTAGTTTTCGGCAGCATTTCTTTTTAACACATTTCTATATAAATTTCTATTTGTAACATGTTTAACGTACAAATAGGAAACATATAATTAAAGAGTATTACGAATGTTCAGGACAATCAAAATTATTGATTTGTAATTATTTGTTTATTTAATTTATTACATTGATCTATGTTTCACTAATTAATTAGAATTTCTGATGTTTTACTTCATTAACGCTACGTACTGTGAATATTTGATATAAGTGGTGGAAAACTGTATCACCATAAGAAAAAGATAAAGTTTTCCTCAAATTGTAAAACTCAGAATCGTTAGTAAAATATATTTACGATACTATAATAAAATACGATTAATTTTTCGATTCAATACTTTATATTTTGAAAATTGTTAGTGTTTATGCAAAGCTATGTTTTTCAGTTATTTATTATTACTATACGATAAGCGAGAAGACTGAAAAAACACATAATCTGAATTAATTATTTATACCTTTTAACACATTTTTCTCAAGCTGAAAGAAATAAGTTGTTTTCATGCATTGCCGTAATTTTATTTCGCTACTCGAAACGCCGATTTAACAGTTACTTTCTCGGCTAATAGATGGCACCAGTATGAAGCATGAACAGTAAAAATTATTAGCAGACAGTTTTCATTGAAACATAAATCAGGTAATTACATTCTATATTATTTTTCTTTCAATAAAAATCACACAAATAAAACAAAAAAAAGTTTACAATCACTTCTTCTGCAAGTGTTTCGAAGCAAATCTTGTTTTTTACAGATTCAGCCATAATAAGTCAATATCGTCTCCTCCTTAAGTGATTGAAAGATAATGACTAATTTTTTATCATATATATTTTCAGTCATAAAATATTTCTTATTCATTTTTTGAGCATTAATATTTTTCTGAAATTGAATTTTGATTAGGTTATACTAAATGTTTGAACTTTTATTGAGTCAAAAGACCAAAAACATATTTTGCATTCTAATCTATGCAGCCTATGTATATCATGAGTATATCGATTTCAATACTAGCAAGTTGCCTACTTCATTGTATAAGTAAATAACATTTTAAATTGTCAAAATCCTAGAATGCACCTATTTTTTTTTCTTATTTATTTTGCATTTTTTCTATTTTCCTCATCGTCTTGATTCACAATGTAATTTTTAAAGTACTTAAACGTTGTTTCTAAAAGCAATTTTTTTTTTTTTTTTGCCAAACACCAAAATTGTTCAAATCTGCAATAAATTGTTTTACATAAAAACTCTAATTTGCTCATTTGTAACTTTGTTTACTTTATTAAATTTTAATTAGAACAACAAAACTACTAAATTTCTACAGATTTCATAGATCCAAAAGAGAAAAAAAAAACATTCCATTAAAATAATATCACTTTCTTTTCCAAAGCTCAACTCTTTGCTGCTTTTATGTTTATTTCTGTACAAAAAAAAATCGAACATCCATCGTTATTTACCGAATGATTGTTTCTGTTGCATTCGCGATTTAAATCCGAGGAATGTGTGTGTTGCATTCCATTTAACTCTTTTGTTGGAATTATCTTTCACCAATCATGACCGTGATAGCTGAGTGGTTATACAAACAAACGATTGGCTGGTAATTATGCTATCGAGTCACAAAGCCACTAAGTTTGAGTGAGTTTGAGTGAATATTAACGTCGCACTGTTCAGCTACACGAGGGTTTTTGGCGACGGACCACGTAATTTTGAACCATGGTCAAGTGACGTGGACGAAATCGAGCTGGCACCCCCTCTCCTAACTACCACACCACCCAATGGGAGGCATTTCATCTGACAGATTTAACGTGCATCGCTGCCCTACACGGCGGGTCTTTAGTGGTATTGGGCTCGAACTCATGACATGCCTGCCATGGTCCGATACCTTAACCACTGGGCTACCGCAGCCCTCACAAAGCCACTAAAGACTCACAGTTAGTAAGGCTATTGTACGTTAAATTATTAAATTAATGTCCTTATGTTGTCATGGTGGTAAAGTTTGAAGGGAAGGCTGCCAGTTCAAGTTTAGTTCTCTTCACTTTACCGTTTCAGTATTAACAAGTTAATCGGCAATAGCTCTCGAGCTTCGAGATACAATGTGTCTAAACGTTTAATACGTAATAAAATGTCTTAGCTTTTAAAAAGCTACTTTTATGAAAACAATAAAATATTATTATTTTTTTTTTAATTTTAACAATTCAATTAAAAATTTTGAGTAAGAATTATTTAACATTATTTATGTGATATTAGAAGTAATGAATGATTCTTTGTGAGTAAATGTTTTGAAGTAACACTGGTGTTCAAAAGAGAATTTTTAGAATGTGTTGATTATTTCTAGAACTTTTGGAATATCTCCAATAAATTATCGTCATACTTTCATATGGAGAGAACCAGGAACCCTCTACTTGCCCTCCAATGTCCGTAGCAAGTATCACTTTGGATGGCAGCACATACCGCTATGTCTTTGCAAGAGGCAGTGTGATTGCTGTGAGGTATATAGATGGAATATTAGAGTCCTGTATCCGCCTTTTCATGGGTGGAGTTAGAGCTGAATTTATTTTAATGGATGACAAGGAGAGACACATAAAGCTCTTCTCGTCGATGAATTTCTGGAAAGTGTGGATATTCGCCGAACAGATTTGTCAATTAGATATCCAGATCACATCCATATACAGCCGGGATGGGCATAAAATCAATCGCGATCGACCGGTGGATCTCCAAAATATTTTGGAGTGACCTCCCTACTAAAACGTTGGCGCTATAAGAGAATAAGGTGGCTTAAAGATAATGAAAAAAAAATAAAAGAGACCCCATAAAACTCCCCAAATTTTTGGAAGTTTTCGAATTTTATTTCAGTAGAATCAAAAAGTTCACTTTGGCTATTTTTGGAATGGTGTGAAAAATAGAACTAAAAAAGTTAACGGAAAAGAATTTTTACAAGTTTTATTTAACCCCTTTAAAGGGCCCGTAAAACTGCAACCAATTTTTGAAGAGTTCAATATTAGCTGAAATTTCGTTACCCATTTTGGCAATGATGTTTTATATTTAATTTCCAATGAATTTTAAAAAGTAATTAATAAAGTAATTTGTTCGGGTGAAATCTTGCAACTAAATTTTTTTGAAGCTGATGCTTCAACCGATTGAACTGAACTTTCGTATCCCCTTTTGGGTTTTGGGATGACAATGTATGTTTTGCCCATTTATAATCAATATCGCAATTAGAAAAAAAAGATATTTAGAAATGTAATTTGTTCGGTGAATCTTGCAACTCTTTTGAAGCGGTTTTCAACCGATTGAGCTGAAATTTTGTATACACTTTTAGTTTGGATGACAATGCATGTTTTAATTATTCATTTTCCCTATCGAGTTATTTAAAAAAGATATTAATTAAAAAATTCTTACCAATGTTAGAAGCTTACTTTACTTCTTTCCACGAGCCCTCGTGGCCTAGAGGTTAGCAAAGCTGACTTCAATTGAATTGCTTCGTTTCGATTTCTGGGATCTCGCTGCTTTTGAATTTACTTTAAATCCCTTTAATTTCTCTTCTAAAATTATTCCTCTTGATCAAATTTAAATTTCACAGTTCTTTCCGGTTTTTACAACCTTTTATTTAACTTGCAATGTAAAATGTTCGGGTGGAATCTTGCAACTCAATTTTGAGGCTGAGGCCTTCAACCGATTGAGCTGAAATTTTGTATGCTCGTTTAATTTGGATGACAAAAAAAAGTTTTGATCATTTTTTATACGATACGATAGTTAAAAGTAATTAATTTGTAATTTTTTCGGGTGAATCTTGCACCCCAAATTTGAAGCTGATGTCTCAACCGATACTGAAATTTTGTATCCTTTTTTTTTGAAAGACAAGGTGTTTTTACCCTTTATAACCAAATAATTGTTAAAAAAAAACAAAAAGTAATTTGTTTGGTTGGGAAATTTTTCAACTCAATTTTGAGCTGATGCCCTTTAACGATTGAGTTAAATTTTGTATTCCCTTTATTTGGGTGCAAGATGTTTTGACCCTTTATAAACCAAAATCATAATAGTTAAAATAATTTAAATTAAAATTTTTGATGCTTTTTTTGCCCAGTATCATCGGATTGAGCTTTTAAATTGGGTTTAAATTTTTTAAAAAATTTATTCCCTTTTTTCAAATAGAAAAAAATTTTTAATAATGGGTAATTTTTGCCAATTTTGGTGTTTTTTTTTAAAAAATAATATATTTTTATTTTACGATTTTTCTAAAATCATTTCATAAAATATTTTTAACTTCCCATGAATTTTTTTTTCCTGTTAAAAATCGAAATTTGCTTAAAAAGTTCGGTTTTCGGGCCCCTTTTTTAAAAAACTCCCTTTTCTTTTACCAAAAGGCAAATTTTTCCGAAAATAAAACGGGGACAAATTGGAAACCTTTTAAATAAGAATTAAACTAAATGACCTTTAGGATGATTTTTTCCGGTTTAACCTGAACTGAAAAGAAAAATGCATTAAAAGTTCCGTGACAGGCATCGTCAAATCTTTCCCGGGAAAAACAAAATTTTTAGGATTCAAGAAGGCGGGTTAAAAAAGAATTAAATAGAAAGTTTCGTTACTATTAGGATGTTATAAATTGAGTTAAAAGGGTGGAATAAGGAAAATTTCCCCTTATTTGGTAATACGTATTGTGTGTTTTCCCCCCCTCAGATCCGGGGTAAAAATATAAATATTTCTTTTTAGGGTTTTTAAGTTAAAATTAAAAGAAAATATTAAATCATGGAATCCCTGGTTTTTTCCCCCAACCCCTAGGTAAAATAACTTTAAATAAGGTAACCCCCAAATAAAACATTACAAGGCTTTTTCTTTTTAAATCAGTCAAAAAATAAAATACCAAAACCTTTTTTTTTTAAATTTTTAAAAAATACTAAAATTTTTAAAAATTTAAAAAAAACCATTTTTAAAGATTTAAAAAACTTTTTTTGTTTCACAATGTATTATTAAATTCGCACAAAGGGTTTTAAAAAATTGCTTAAATTAAAGATTAAAAAAAAAAATTGTGCTTTCGTTTTGAATATATAGTAAAAGTAAAAAAAAAAAAATTTTTAATTTTGAAATTTTAATTTTTTTTCCTTACAGTGTTTATCCCCGTACCCCATTATCCTCTTTTTGAGGCTCGGGAAATATTTTTCAATGTACGGGTCCGTAAAAAAAAAATTCAGTACCCCCGATAGCCTGTTCAAAAATTAACCGCAAACGACATTGCAACAATGATGCGTTGAATGAGATGAATAGACGGAAAATGTCCAGCGATAACTATGTTAAAAATAATTTTAAAAAAAATTTTTTAAATAAAAGCTTGTTTTTAAAAAAGTTTTTTTTTTTTTACTTTTAATTTATTTATCCTTCAAAAGAACGTAATTTGTAAAGAATAACTTTTGGAATCTAATAGACGAAGTAAAATATCCCAATTTAAAAAAAAAAGCTGCAATTCATTTAACATATCGTTCTTTAGCTCTACCTATCTGTGTGAATCTACATTTTGAATGAAGAATATAATTAAGACAACATATCATTCCCGTTTCACAAACGACTATTTAGAATCCAATGCAAGATTAGCAGTTAGTAATTATATACCGTGATATTCAAGATAGAGGTGGGTAATATAAAGACTAAGTCTTCTACTGAGACTATAGATCCAAGAAATGATTTTAGGTATTGTGAATTGTTTGAAAATGCATCATTTTATATTATTAAATTTATGAGTATCATTATTATGTTTGTATTTTGCATTTTACTTAAAACGTAGTTTCAAAAGAGTAAGTTTTTCTACTGAAGTTATTTAGGTAAGTAAACATATTATGTATTAATTATTAATAAAATTTAAATATTGTTAAACTTTTTTTTTCTTTTTTGCTTATTACACCTATGTCACAAGGTGGACCGCAACTTTTTGAAAAAAATTTAAAGTAGACCGTGCCATGTAAAAGTTTGCCCACCCCTAATATACAGCATGGCTGGGACGTCCTGAAGAGGGCTATGGCAACTCGCGAACCCCCTCCAAAGATCATCTATGGCCTGAAAAGAGAGATGTTGAATGAGTGGGATAATTGCCACAGAAACTTAAAAATTCCCTTATTCCCGGTATAAAATCATGATGTGAGGTGTGTCTATCTGAAAGAGAAGACCATACCACCTATTGACTAATTTTTTTTAATGTTCTGCAACTACTGTTTCAAACCTTCCGACTTTTATTAGAGTTACGCATAATCACGAGTGTGTATTTTAACTATTAAATTACTATTTTTTGCATTATGTCAGTCCTATATGCATACCAAATTTTGTTAAAATCTGCCGAGTAGTTCCAGAGATAATCAACAACACATAAAAGTTCTCTTAATTTTGAACAGCTCTATATATGAAAACTATTGGCGATGGGTTTTGTAAATTAGAAGTTCTTGCAAGTTGCATAACACTTGAGCTGACAATCCACCTGTTCAAACTTCTATCCACGAGAGATTTACAGCACATTTGACAAATTTACAGTACATTGGTTTCTACACGATGGGTCTACAGTGGATCTAAGTTTTCGACACCCCCACTCACGAGTCCGGGATTATACCCATCACGACCACATTTCTTATTTGTGATCTCATACCAAATTAACATTTATTATAATTTATTTCAAATACAAGAAGAATATTCAGTAATATAGGGACTAAAATTAAAGAGCTTTTGAAGCATTTGAAATTTTTCCAAGGAAATAAAACATCGAGAAATAAGAAAGGAATATGGAGTTACTTCAAAAGTTTTATTTCATTAAATAAATAATAATTGTTCAATACCATGTTTTATGCAAAGCAGTTATAATAAGTGCAATCACTGTGCAATTCTATAAAACTCTTATAGATTAAATACATAAACATTTCCGATAACTTTAATAAACGCAACATTGCAAACTTGAACCAATTTAAAACTCCAGTAAAGAAAATCCCTAAAATTAAATATTTTCTGCTACAACATATAGCTAAATAGTTCAAAATTGGAAATAACTATTCACGAAATATTAATTCTAGTCTAAAAATAAGTAAACAAGAAAAAATGGTTTTACAATTATTACAGCTGAGAAATATTTCACGTTCTACCAAGATGTAATCGACTAAAAAGAAAAGGTTATTTATGCATCATTAAAAGTTGGTGGAGTTATCATGAGCAGGAATTAAGAGCATACTTTCCACAAATCGTTGTATGACGACATTTTGTAATTTTTTCAGCTTCTGTTGGAGAAGACAGTTTATACACCGATTTTTGGATGGCAGTTGCAATATTTTAGTCAAAGTTTCATTGCGTCCTCTTAGGGTTCACATAACCCTTAACAGATATCCGTGCATTCGAAAAAAAACATCCTTCTTCAAATCAAAGTAACTTAGCAATAAAACAAAACACTAATTTGAAATTTTTACCACATGATTATCATATATATTTACAATATTTTTCAAATTATCAGAGAATTTGAGAAACAATTTAAGGTATCCGAACACGCTGAAAATGACCAAATTCAGCCAAGACAGATATTTTTGTTTTTTATTTTATTGAATAGAGCTATCATTTGGCTTTACAAAACATACTTTGTTTTTATTCTACGCTACCTAGAGGCCAAGCTACAATCAATTTTATTAAGTTAGAAAAACCGGAAGTGGGTCTTTGATCTACCAGAATTGGACGATTAAATTGTTCAAAATCTATCATGGCGAGTTTTATAACAAATAAATATTACAAATGTATTTCTATAAAACTTTTTCAACCTGATATTTATGCTATTTCTAGAGAATGTACTAAACTATTTCTTATTGTATGAATACATTTTGAGTTAGGGCCTGTTATTTAAATAATGGTCTCATAAGGAATGTGACTTTTCTTATAATGTTTACTCAATCAGCTCTAAAATTTTCAAATTTTAATAAAACATTAAAATTTTAGTACATTCTCTAGATAAATGTATCTTATTTGTTTGGGTAATACTTTTACTAGAGTATAAGTTAATTACTTTTTTCCTCTAATTGTTTTGAAGTTTTACAAGAATATTGCTAAAATTTCACTTATAATTGGGATTTTTGTGAAATTTAGGCATTTTTTTTAATATTATTGGTTAAATATTAGTATTTATTGCTATTGAGCCCTAAAAAACCATTTATTATATTTAAATATGTTATTTTGTCAAAAAGTACTCCGAACGTGTTCAGATACCTTAAAAAGTGATGAAGAATTGGACAATTTTTCAAAAGTAAAAATCAGTATCTTACACCTCGCAGGATTCTGAAGTACGAAATTGATCAAAATTTACAAAATTAATTTTACTTGGTGTAAAAATGTTAACTTTTGAAGTTGTACTAATTTTTAAGAAACTTAGAGAGAAAAAAAACCATTTTTAAGTACAATAATAACGAAAATTTTAAGAGAAAAATAAATTAAAATTCAGATAAAAAAAAATTCTATTATTATTTTTATTTTTATTTTAAAATTGATATATAAGTTATGAGGAGCCTTATTTCGAACACTTGTATAAAATTTCAAATTGAAATCATTAATAGTTTCTGAGAAATCCTACGCGGAAGCTGAAATTTTTGGTTTTGCGAAAAATGAAGTTCAAGATAAGAAAGAGATAGGGCTTTCGTTTAAATTTCACTACTTATTGCTCAATAACTTTACAGTATCATCACAATTTTGGTACCAAAATACTCAGAAATATTGCGGCTTTAACATACATTTTTTTTCAAAAACATTTGTTAAATTTGCAATTTAAGAGTCCTGTGGGCCCTTAAGTTCTGGATAGAGTTATGGTCCAGACTCTGAATTGAACAGAACAATCACTCAGCTATATTGTCATCCCACCAAGCTTAAAAGCGATATAATGATTTAAACTGCTTCACGATAGAATGCGCAAGGTCATTTGGAAAGGCACAGATGTTTTGGCTTTGAGTTTACTCGGTATTGCGGACAAGAATCCCAGACCATTCTAAGAGAAATAAGCTCCTCCTCCTCTCACATCATTGTTAGCACAACATCTTCAAATAGGAGGATTTTCTATTTAGACCAGTTATTCCCAAAGTGGTCTATATAGAGTCCTAGGTGTCTAAGACAACCTGCAAAGAGTCCACACCAGAAAAAAAAATTATTTGGGGGTCCATAAGGTGTAAATGGTTGTCTATGATAATGGTTCTCTTTAAACCAGATCATGACTTTAATATTCAAAAAAAATTTTATCTAGTGGAAACCGATTTTACCAATTTAACATTTACTAAATTTAGTTATGTTAATTTGAGTTATACTAGGTGACAGCACAAATTTAATCAAGAGAAGGACCATTTTAGCATTTCTTTCCAAAATTAGGCCGAAGTATAATAATTGATGTAGCAAATTTTCTCAATTTGTCACAGACATTTTGTCAGAACATTTCAACCTGCGTTTAACATTTAAATGCCCTAACTGAGATTTTGAAACTAGGTTTGAGATTGTTTTTTTTTATAGTAATTCAGCAGTAGACAATGATTTCATATAGTCACATTGAAAAAAAAATATGTCATATTACAATAGGAATTTATCAGAATAGGTCCTAACGAAGATCTTTAAATAAAGTTTAGAAATGGATGTCAGCAATTTTGGCTTTAAAAAGACGCACCTGACATTTGTCGCAAATTATGGAATATCGTGACAAAGTTGCTTTTCCTTGTGAGAGGGAGTTTCACTGAGTTAACCAATCTCAAAAACAAAAAAAGAGAGGGAAAGAAACTGAGCACTTACTAACAAAAGGAGATCTAGGGTTAAACCTGACTAGATTGATATTAAATGTAGAAAAATTGTTATTGAGGCAACAGATTCATCCCTCTCATTAAAAGTATTTGTTTATTGTTCAGTTATTTTATGTATTAATTTGATTTTAATTTTAATTCCTTAACATGCGCTCCTTAACTTTTAAACGCTTACTTCATTGCAGTTAGAAATTAATTTATTATTTTAAGATATCCGACTACGTTCGGAACCGTGATTTTAAAATAGCGCATAAATGTATAATTTTCATGATATTTAGTGTCACTTAGATTAGAATACATGTATAAAATTGTTTTAAGGACATTATGACAAAAAAAATTTTTAAATACAATATTTTGGTAAAAAAGTAACTTAGAATAACCTTTTTTCCAAATCTCCTTTTGTAAGAAATGCTTCTATTGTATTAATATTTTACCTGTATATATCTCAGACCTCTGTACAGAGGCTCAACTATGATTTTTGAAAAATTCACATTATTTTCAGAGTTACAACCATTTGAGATAATTATCGGCGTATTTTCTTAAAATTTCTCCCTTCTGTTTTTGTAAAACATGGATAAATCGACTTCCGAGTGATGCATTTCAAAAATTCTAGTTGAGCCTCTGTACAGAGGTCTGAGATATAAACAGGCAAAATATTATTATAATAGAAGCATTTTTTACAAAAGAAGAACATTTGCAAAAAAGGTTATTCTAAGTTATTTTTTTGCCAAAATATTGTATTTAAATATTTTTTTGTCATAATGTCCTTAAAACAATTTTATACGTGTATTCTAATCTAAGTGACACTAAATATCATGAAAATTATCCATTTATGCACTTTTTTTAAAATCATGGTTCCGAACGTAGTCGGATACCTAAAAATTGAAGGACCAACTATCAAACAAACATTCAGGTTGATAAATTTGAAAAAATTAAATATTAGTTATGCACGGGTCTACCCGAAACCGAAAAACTTGCAAGGGGTCTATGAGACAAAAAAGTTTGGGAATCTCTGATCTAGAACCTTGATTTATATCCTACTAACCCATCGGAAGAAGGTGAATTTTGGTCCTTCACTCCAAAGAAACTGATTCCTCTAGTCTACAGCTTACTTTGATCGGACATTAAACAATGGTAAGGGAGCCAAGCCGTTGAAAGTGATCAAAGACTTGAGGCTTGTAGGTGGCTGCGTGACCACGATAATTGAGAATATGTTCTTCGAAGTCAGAGAGCTCCAAATTGTGCGGGACAACTTGCTCGTGGATAACAATAGATTTATTTTCTTCACAGCATATTATTGGGCGGATATCGAATTTTGAAGTATAACAGTTAACAAATCTGAAGGAATTTTTTTAATCACTTGTGGGTGGATTGTGTATTTTAAATAGCGAATTGGGTATTTCCCCCCCTACGAAATGATCCGCATTTGATATTCCAAAGCATTTAATAAAATATTCTCAAAGAGTATAAAAATAACAATAGTTTCATGAAATAAACAAGAGAAGTCTCGAACATGGCTTTACAAATATCAAATGTGAAATAAATGAAAAGATGATTTTGTTGGAAAACCTTTTAAAAAATTTCACAGATTTACTTTAGTAAATAGAAGAAACTTGATTGCCAGAATTAATAAAAGAACTTGCGCATAGAATTACTTCTATACATATCTGCTATAATTTGCTTGTCAAAGTATAATTAAAATGAAGTTATTACTAATGCATTATATTTGAACAATTTTGTCTCAAAAATTGATTTAATAAAAATTCACAATTGATCTCAGAATGGTGATGCAAAATGCATCATATTTTGAGAGAATATAATGTATATACTTAGATTAAAGTTTATTGATGTGATTTCAATTATATGTTCTAGAACAAGGGTGTCCAACACGGCCCCCGCCATTACGTAAGCTTTGACCCACCGACTCTTTTTAAAAAAATTTTAAATCTCAGATTTTTAAAGTTTTTTTCTTTTTGAAATTTCTTTGAGGAGAAATTTATACATATATATCTATCTACAATGAACTTGCCTGTTACCTGTTTTTGGTTTAAAATAGATTTATATTTTATCAAACAGTTACATTTGACTTAACTATAGTAAATTACTTTTTTAATAAATTTCGAATTGCATTATGCATATCCCTTACTATGGATGGTACATGATTCTCTGTGTGTTCGACTTTCGTTTCACCTCTTCCTTTTTCTGTTTGGAGTGCCTAAAAAGCAAGATGCAGTTAGAGATGTTTTTTAAATTTTAAAAAAAATATTCAGGACGGTAAAGATAAAGAACAATGTATACTTAATCGTTAAACATTGTTTGATAATTGCATTATTATATTATATAAACATTATTATACTATCTATGTATGTATACATGAAAGATAATGAAAACAATAATAATAATTCATTCTGTTTTAAATGTTCACTCCAATAAATGTTTTTTTTTTGTTTCCAAATCTGATATAAAGGTACATATTTTTATGTGTGGCCCGCTAGATTATAACGTTTTTCCGAAGTGGCCCGTAAGGTCATTTGGTTTGGACACTCATGTTCCAGAACAGGAGGAAATCAAAACATTCACAATCTAAGATTTAAAAAAAATGCTATTCAACTTTTTCCCAAGTGCTCCTGTTTATGAATTTTAAATATCAAACTTATATCATATGTTTTAAATTTATATCATATAGCTGAATAAAATTATAGTATTTATTAATTTTTTTATTTATAAATAGAGTACATTAAATTGAAAGTGTATCCTCAAAGATTTTTAAATATTTCAAAGAAAAATAATGTGCACGAATTTAAAATTTAGCATTAAACAGACTTTAAGGTAACCATAATGTTTACATTATATAAAAAATATGCAAAAGCTGAAAGGATAAAAAAAATAAATAAATTCAGCTATAACCATCTAATTTTTTTTTCAATCTTCTTACTGAAATGATTCCGGTAAATAAATTGACTAACTTTAAAAAATAACATAAGGAAGAATTAAAATCAAATATTGAAATATATCTTATAATATCATAGCACATAATAAGCAAAAATTATTTCCATTGATGTATGTGTGTTGTTTTTGAATAAGACTTTTTTTTAAATACATTTATTTTCCACAGGGTGAAGAACAAACTTTTCTCTTTCATTGAAAAATTTTGTTGAAATCTCGTGATAAGAAATTTTAAAGTATCACAGTGGAAATTTAAAGTATTTGTCAGGAATATCCGACGATATCAAAGTATTGAATAGTAAACTATAAGTAAGAATCGTTCCAAATGTTCCTAGAATAAAACTTCTGTTAATCGGCATAATTTTCCATACAGTGAAGAATACACTTTTTTCTAACATTGACAAAAACCTTTTTTGGACGCCCGTGAGATCTCTTCTAGTGCTAAGAATTTTTTGAGCTTTAAACCACACTCTATCAACTTCTTCATGCACAAAGGATGCGGACAAAGTTAAACCAACAAACGCAATTGAATTTGATATAAATAAACAGGAAACACTTAAAATGAAGATAAAAGTATTATTTAGGTTTTGATACGGGTGCATGATAACCATTAAACTACTATACATTGTACCTGCATTGTAGATACTAAACATAAAAACTAAAAGAGACAGTTGATCATCTATATCCGCCGCAAATTCTTGGATGCATATGTATCTTCTGAAAACGCAGTCGTACGCAGAATCCCGATTATAAGGTAATGCTTCACCAAAACCTTTTATAACTTGCTTTAGATTGATACATATAGTTGCATAATATATAGAAAAAACATTTATAGGCAGTAATGAAAGGAAATAATTTAAAATAAACATGAATAACAGAATCCACAGACAAACTGATTCGGGGACGATCATGAATATCAAATATTTCATTTTTGTTTTGTAAAGCAAGTTCACAGTTCCAACGAATATAGGTAGATACAATACGGTAATGGAAATGCCATATATGTATATAAAATAATTTTTAGTGTTACGTGTCTCGGGCAGTTTGTAGCGTTCTGAAAACTCCATAAGTGAAGATGAAATTTTTTTAAGTTTATCTATTCGTAAACATAAAATCCATCTCAATATTACGGATGCTACAGCCATTATCATATTAGCTGGTACCATTGGATGTTGGCTGATATATGTTAACATAGAAATATTAGTTATTAAATTAAACATGGTTATACATGCATTTAAAATATGAATCCAAAATTTTTGACATGGAAATTTCGTTCGGTTCTTCAGTTTTCTTTTATACTCTCTTATGAAGGTAAGTTGAAAAAATATAAATATATACTTATACAAATTTAAGAATTCATTATGTGATTTCGTTACTGTAATTTTATGTTTACTTAAAATATATGGCATATTTTCGTTTGTTTTTAATAACAACTAATTCTAATTCAACAAAATTTCTTCGAAATATAAATATTTAATTTTTTCTATAATTTTATTATTATGCTTTACACATTAACTTCTAAGTGGAATACTCAAACATAAATTTTTATAGGACCTTTCTCCATCTAATCCCTTATAACTTCTAAATAGACTTTAAAACGTTAAAATATTCTGTGAATTTCAGATTTAATTTGCCTAACCATGGCAACCAAATTTCATTCTTTTTTAAACTTTTTTTTTTGCTTAAATCGCTTTTTATTAAATTGCCTTTGAAACAGAACAAATAATTTAATTTTATCATGATAAAAAAATATCAATTTATGCTGTTTAATCTCTGAAAATTGACATGAATCGATAGAGATACATTTTTTAAAAAAAATTTTAATACTGCATGTTATTTCCTACAAAACATTTCTAATCTATGCACTTTACTAAATTACTATTATGTTTGAAATGTTGAAATTTGGGTGTATATGTTAACTGCTTTATTGTCAAGAGAATTCAGCAATATTAAAGAAAGTAATTTTATTTTTTTTTATAATTGTGTTTTTGATATATCTCGAAACATTATGGCTTAAAAAGAGAGAATAACATCACATTTTTTTTTAATTATCCAATATCTTATAATATGCGTTAAGGTGTCCGGCATGTCTATAGGAGCTCATGTTAAATTGTGTAAGTGTATGTACCTTTTTCTTAGAAACTACTTACTTCTCATGGATAATATTTTGACAGTAGATTATGTAGACTATTAGTAACACTTTAACATAGGGTTTTGTATTTTTGTTCAAAATTAAATTAATTATGAATTTTTTTAAAAGTTGTCCAATCCCCCCTTAAAATTTAATTTCAAAAAGCCATATCTAAAATTGTTTGCTAAATATATCAAATTCCCTCCATTAAAATGTGTAAACATGTTAACAGTTCTCTTACTGAAAATTTAAAGATTATATGATAAGTTATTTTTGAGAAAAAGGTTCATCAAGTGAAAAATATTACATTTTGAGAAAACGGCCTTTTAAGTGTTAATTTGTAATTTTTTTAGCATTTACTTTTTTTAATACTTTCCAGAAGCATATGAAGCATTGTTTTTACTCTCTGCTCGTACAAAAGACTCTCATTTTCTTTTTTTTTCATTATTTATAACAATTTTGCCTTTATTCATTATCTAAAGATGCTTTCTTTGAGGTTTCACGAATTCTATGTGTATCTAGTTTTTTGAACCATGACACACATTTATAACTTCTTTCAGCATCACAATGTTTTAAGATCATTAATTTTACTATATAACCCATATTGAACTGTGCTATAGCCATATTTACCCCTAAAATTAAAGTTCTTAATTCAACAAATGTAGATCTTGGAATTACTTGACCGTATGGTTTTATTAACTGACTCATTTGGGTTCTGGGTCTTTCCATGTAAACATTGTCTAAATAACATGGGGTCATAAATTGGCTTCATTTAATTCCTTATGGTATATAGCACGTGTGTATGTGTTTTTGATCATAGAGTCTTTCATTACTTTCAGCTTCGGTCTTTTGAAACTTGCACCAGAAATTTATAATCGCAGAGTACAGTCTATATAGAAGGCTTTTGTTTGAAGATAGAAGACGAAAATAAACAGCCCAAATAGCAGTTTTGATGATGTGCAGATCATTGATATTATTTCTAATAGCCATACTATAATATCTTTGAATTTTTGGTAATAAAATGTCGGTGAGTCAATTACGACCACATAGACTTTTTCCATCACTTTACTTTTTTCCCCTGTTTCGCTTTTAAGATCCAAAAGACGTGTGTACCCATACCCTTTTGGATAAGCCCAATACACTCTAATTTTTTCCACTTGAACTTCATATAGAGTCGCGCTCATCAGAAATCTATGCAAGGGGAACCACAGGTGCCCTTAGCAGAGCTCATTTGATGCGCGTTAAGGAGTAGCTTCATTAATTATCATATTTACTCATCTTATATATAATTTTAAACAGAAATATTTGCATTTTTAAAAAATAAATTCAAGTGTCGGACCGCTTTAATTAAAAAGAAAACAATCTTATTTAAGTCAAAAAAGCTTTTTACAGTATTCAAGTTACGATGGAAAATTTTTTAATTTAAATCATTATAGATAGTTAACTAATGAAAATCAATATTCAATATATATTCCTATTTTTACATTAAACGTATAATTATTCATATTAGGGAAATTAAAATTATTCTCCCATATTAATATTTCTCTATTCTACTTTCGCGTAGTAGCTAGAAAATTCCTTTAATTTATTTATCATATAAATAGTTGTGTTTTAAATTAGAGAGAGAGGTAAATTTGAAATATTTTCATTTAGCATTTCTTTCAAGAAAAAACTAGCATTTTTTACTAATATACGTTTTTAACTAAAAGTATTTGTAGTTATATTTTGATGATTTTATTTGATTTCTAAAACTGTATTTATTATTTAAAAACATATTTATTTCATATACAAAATTATTTCAAAAAAATTTTTTTTTTCTAATTGACAGTTCTAATTCTTTATATATGTTTATATTTAAAATATAATTTATATAACTTTCTCAAAACTCAGAACACCTCTACATCATTGTATCATTACAGCACTCAATATATTAACTTTCTAAGTCAATTATATGGGGGTTCGGACCAATTCTACAACATAAAACATTTCGTAAAAATAGTCATTTAATTTATCTTTTCCTTCATAGAAATATAAGACTCACTAAGCAACTCAATAAGCTTTACTAAGTAAAGATAGCTTAGCATCAAACATATAAGCAACTGAAGCTTGCATTAAAATTTTTGACAATTTTTAAGGACAACTTTTACCAAAAAACTTCTAATTCTGGTCTTGATATATTATATATGCTACTGTTAGTGTAAAATCCGTTTTTTCATGGCACTGAGAGGGTCAATCAAAGCATGGAAAACATGTTAACAACATGAATAAAGACAACTAATCTGCTTCATGGAGTCCTGACCTTCAATTTATTAAGTTCAGAAAAATCAGGGAGTTTCATTCTGGTATAAAGAGAAAGCATTACGATGCTGTTTGGCTGTGCTCCTAGAGCTGGGTTATCGATAACTCCTATGATATCAATATATATCGTGATATGAAATATTTCAATCGTACAACATGAAAATTTGAAATTGGTTGTTATTTCAAATTTATATATATATATATATATATATATTCCATTCTGTCATTGAAAAAATTGTATAGTAAATGAATACCGAGAGAGCTCACCTAACAAGAGTGTGGTGCAATCCAGGTGTCATCGAAATTATACTTTAGTAAAGAAATTTAACAATATGTTTTTAATAGAATTACTATGAAAGATAATAATTTAGAAATCTAGTTAAATTGTTACAAATAAAGATAGAAAAGCTCCCATATTGCAGATATGAAACATTTTTTCAAATATTTCTGCTTATATATATACTATACTGTTCGAATTACTTAGAATACGCATTTTGTTCCTTGTCTGAGTTGGTATGTGACAATCAGTGGTTTCCAGAATCCCCTCAAATCCATTATATCTGCCTAGCGGTAATGTGATTGATCGACCTTGACTATTATTAACTCGTTTGATTGGTTTTGATTGGTTGCATAAGTTGTCATGCTGTGAGTATTTCAGTGTGGCAAATGGTGGTAAACATTTTGCTTTCTGTGTAACACGTATTACTTTTATTTGTTCTTAGATGGATATTACTCTAAGGAAGCGACCTAGAGTAATCACTCTTAATGAACACACTTCTATGACTGGAAGAGGTGACCATTAGTTGGTGTGGGCACTCGATTATTTCAAGAATTTTAAGAACATTTCAAGATTCCGTATCCTCGGCTCCAAACAGAAAAAAGGAAAATGTGAACTCAAACGGAAAACAGCTACAAGAACTGATAACATTCTAATAAGAAACAGCAAAATAAGTTCAAGGAAGATAAACAAACACCTTCGAAGGGTTTATTAGGCTATGGTGCTGAAGTGAGTTTCTCAACTATACGGAAAATAGACGTAAGGCAACAAGACCGAGAAAAAAGAAATTTTTAACCCAGAAAAAAGGTGGGTAAAGAAGATTGTTGGAACATTGCGTAACACATGTGGCCGTGTATTAAACTATTGTAATATGGCTGGTGACAAGTGCTGAATGTATGGAAGGACGACGAGCGCCAACGCTTCAGAGATGGAACATTGGCTGCTCAGTGTACCGGTAATGTATACCACAGGGGTGCGGCAATGAAATCCAATATCACCGAAAACCATGATACCCAATGCAGTACCAGTGGAAATGCATAACCCAACTGTTCAACAGCCACTCACCACGGTGTCTTCAAATTTGAATCCAACGTTCGTGATGTTGCAGGCAGAAGTGGGATTCCTCAATAAATACAATATCGTTCTATTCCGTTGTTCATGTCCTCCGTTCATCGCACCATTGGCGATGCAAACACCTGTGGTTTCCAGTCAAATGTAAACGAAGCAATGGATGCCATGCGGACATTCCACTCTGCTGTAAGCGACGACGAATGGTATGAGTGGACACCGAATGATGCGTAACAGACCGAATCCGTTGTGTCATGGTTAGTGATTTGGCAGCTACCATCACTACCATGCTCACAATTCGCCTGTCATCACGGGTAGTAGTGCAACGAGATGGGTGCAATTGGCTCCGTTGATCTACTCTATCCTCTTGTATCCAGCAACGAAATATCCGTATCACAGTTGCTTGATGTAGTCCAACACGTTCAAGGATTTCTCTTAATTATAATCCGCAATCCCTACAGGATACTATTATTCCTCGTTTGAATTTAGAAACTTGGTCAAAAGAAACTCGACGTCTTGAGGCATAAGTATACAGATACGCGAAAAAAAATTAACGCAAGAATAAACTAGATTATTTCAAACCACCTATCTTTTCTACCCTTATATAGCGCGTGCGTCTGCGCTATAATGCTAATGATTCGCATATTTCATCGCAACCAACGCATTATGTAGCACATGTTACATGTTTCCTACAGGGGGTTCCTTTTGATGTGGCATCAGTGAATATATGTATATATATATATATATAACATGCTAATATGCATCTCAAAATACAGTATTAAAGAATATAACTGAATTTCAAAGCATTCCGTAATGATGTATTTATTATGTATCATAATTTTGTTGGATTAAGTGCTCCAATTTATGACCACTTATTTTAAGTAAAAACGGGACTTTTCTTGCTGGAATTCCGGTGTATTTTATATTCAGAGTAATTTTTACACTCAAAACATTTAGCATAAAACATAACAATTATAAATTTTATTATCATATTCCTTTCTATTTAGGAAAGTGTTTGGAAAACCATTTAGAGTCTCTATTCACTCTTAAGTTAATCGTAAAATATTTAACTTATTTTTTTTTGTTTATTATTTTCCTTTGTGCTGCACTTTGAAGGAAAAATGAAACACATGTTTTTTGCATAATTGTGAGTGTGATGCAGAAAAGACAAATATATAACTTTCAGAATTTGGATACTTCCCTTCATCAACCTACATAAAGTAACTACGTTGATATTGGCTTCATATCGTGTTTAAATTCTCAAGAATTTACCGGAGTCCATGTATATTTAAAATTTTAGTGTATTTCTACGGTTAAATTCAAGTTTTCAATCCAAGTATGTAAATGATTTTCTTTTGAAATTCATATCCCGAATTCTAGCTTACTGTAGTTTCAATGTTTAATTGTTAATGTCGTTCTTCAAAGCAAATCAAGTGATTGAGATGTGTCTCACGATTTGAATCCGAGGTCACGTTTCTAGAATGATACCTAATCCAGAACTCTCTTTAGCACTCCAAACTTTTTAGTTTAAAATCTAGTTTGATACCTCTAGCAAAATTGAGTGAAATTTTGAAACGATCCTTTTAAGTATTGTAAATGCAATAGAAAGAATTTTATATATTTTGGTAATTCTCGATAGCATTTATAAATGACACACATTTCAATATTCTGTTTTAATTCTGGAAAATAAAATGTTCATAAAAGGACTAAAAATTCCGTACTGTCACACTTGAACCTGGAGAACATGAAAACTGCAGGAAGAAAGTGAAAATTCTGCTTTTGGGTTGTATATATATTTGAAAACTTCAACCAAATTTGTAATCTTCTTGTTAGAAGAAAATGTTAAATCTATTGAAAATAAATTAAGAAACTTTCGATTAAAATTAGAATTTTCTTATAATTTGAAGTTGATATGTATTAACATTAAAGAGAAAATTAAACTAAGATAAATAATTTTTAAAGTGATATGCGTAATCATTTATATGATGTGAACTTAAAAACTACTCAAGCATTTTCACGCTTTAGGAAAGGATATTCAGCCATATAGAAAAATCTTGTATATAGATTAACATTGAACCATTTTTATCAGCAAAATACAGAAATTATACAAACCATATGAATGTGACATACACTATGTCATATGAAAATATATTTACGGAAATCTGACGAGAGATTAAAGAAGCGTATTAAAATGGACGCTGGTTCTGCTAAAATTGCATTTCTACGAGTGTTAGTTTTGTCGAACGCGGTTATTACGTAGTCACATATTGTAGGAAGTAAAATGTGTTATAGATATATTTATAGGGTATGCCATTGACTTTGAAGTGAGAAGTAAAATAAATCGTAATTTTTATGAAGTCAAAAATAAATTATGGGAATCAAGTGCTAAATTCAGTTATGGTAGAACAGTGCTTCTTAAAATTTTATCTCAAACCCAATATTCAATCATAATTTTCATCAAGCCCCCCTCCCCCGCCATACAATAACAATGCATTGAATTCAATAATAATATACTCTGACGCTAATTTTACAATACGACTTTAACCTCTTAAGTGCCACATGCGTATATAAATGTTTCGCTCAGCCAAATCATTAATTGAACCGGACGTATATATACGTCTTTCCGAAGTACGAACTTTTCTGTTACCTGCTATTCATAAAATTATTCCGAAGGGCTTAGAATGCTGTATAAGGACCTTGACAGAGCTTGTGAAGGATTTACTTATTTCAGAGGATTTGCTTAGTTTTATTCCTTTTCTTCTTCTACCTCCCAATACTTCACATATGCGCACCTAAGTGGAATACGGTGGCACTCGGGAACGAACCACGTAATTTTTAATCGGCAGTTAAGGGATTAATTATACTACGTACAAAAATTGTCAAGATAAGTGTTAATTTTTGTATACAATTTTATATATGGCAATCATAGGGTTCTGTTAATTATTAAACTTGTTCTTATCTTAGTATTGTTATATTATTTTATTTTTTGTATTTTGTTTTTTTACTTTCAGTAAATTAATAAGTTTTTATAGTAATCTTTGTCTTCGACTTTTCAATATGTTTGCCTCCCCTCAGGTGGATGCACCCCGCAAGTTGAGAAACGCTGTGGTAAGAAGTACATGATAAAAATGTGAGAATGTGATATAAACCATTTAGGCTTAACTCCATAGAGGAAAATTGAAGCTGCAATGAATTTATGAAAAATATCCATATCTTTCAGCTTTTGTTTTTTCTAAAGGTCATTGTAAAAGTTATAATTATTTGGAGGGGGGGAAGAATACACGGACCTTACATTGAAAAAAAAAAGAGAATAATGTATCAATCACGCTAGTCAGCCATTACAGACAGCGTTCAGATCTACAGTAAAATGCTGTAGCTCTCAAGATATTTCTTTTGGTGGTAGAGCTAATAATATCTTTAAAAAAGCTACAATTATATATAAATTATTGACTTCTAATACTAAAATGCCATTTTGAAAAATAAAAGGGAAATTAATGCTATGAAAACAGCAGTATGTGCTATCTTATTGCATAGCATTTCCACAAATATACCAAACCTCAACACTTTATGAGTCCTGCAGAATAAATTTCTGATTCTTTCACAGCCGGTGGCTGCTAATGGTGGAATGCCTGGAAGTCATACATTAAAATTAAAAGAGAACCAATAAATATGAAGTTTTTCTTAAACTTTTTCCATTTTTCAGATACTTGTGGAATGAAATGAATTGTTGCAAAATGTTTAAGCGGAATTTTATTGTGCAAATGAAATATATATATATATGCGTGTGTGTGTGTTCGGAAAGGAAATAGCATTAAAATATTTTAAATTT
>BMAV01012937.1:17001-30047 GCA_019973955.1 Trichonephila inaurata madagascariensis | reverse complement strand
ACAACCTAGATCTACACTGTTTCCCTACACGACGCTCTTCCGATCTGGGGAAGCATTCGCTGTGTGTGTGTAGGAAATAGCATTAAAATATTTTAAATTTTCAATACATTGCAAGAGAGAGAAAGACTATAAAGGATTGCGACGCCACAAACAAACCGAATCAAATCGACAAGGATTTCTATGCCCAATGAAAGAATTTGGTGCGATGACGTCAGACTCATATGGCTCCTGAGTGCTAGATCATCTTTCTACACCAAAAAAAACCGCTTAAGGTTGACGTCTTCTTAGCGATTTTATTTCGGAGACCCCTATTTTAGGCTTGGCGATGTTTGGCGTCCCCATCTCATAGAAGAACCATGCCCTCTGTTCGAAATGTCATTCATTTCTCTTTTTGTAAATAATTAAAAGTTGTAAATATAGCCTGATTCTTAATTTTCCTTATCTCAATACATTAATTGTTCATTAAATTTGGCTACTATGTTTTCTTTCGTCCAAAATTTCATCATTACCCTTAGACACCATCCCACATATATATGAAAGAATTATTTGATAAAAAGATAGGAGGAATTACCTTTTGAGCAGGCGATTTGTAAAACAAAATAATAATGAAAAAATAGTACATTTTTGATTCAACATGTTTAGCTTTATCTTATATTAGATATCGAATAAAATAAAAAAGCTAATTTTACAAAAGCGTATTAGTGATTCGCAATAGTTAAAACTTTTATTAGTTAATGTAAAATCTATTAAAACTTTCTAATTTATAATGTATTACAACTTCGTTTTATGTATTTTATTTAATTCAATTATTATCAAATATATTGTGTATAGCTTTCCTCACTAAGCATAGTCACCTAAAGTCACTTTTATTTTTCATTATTATAGGCTCAGATGGACATTTAATAAAAACTTATAGCATTATTTAATGTTTTAAACTGACCTGCTTTATATTTCAGTCAAAGATATATAAGTAATAAAATATTTAGTAACTGTTATATCAAAATTGAAAATAGTTTTGATATTTTTAACTCATTTGTATTATTTAAATTAATTTTTCTCAGTGGTAGATTTTTAATAAAACTATGTCTTTTATAAATACAAACTTCAACAGATATTCATTTAAAAACTTAACTATGGTGTGTGCCTTTATCATAATACGTTTAATAAATCTAGATATTAATTTCCCAATATCTTGAATAAAATAAAGTTTAAAAAAAAATACATAAGAATTTTAACTTTTTTTTTCCGATGACAAATTCATTTATTTTAAAATTCCATTAGTAAAGCTGTTACTTATATTCTTGTGAGCCCAAAATAATTTTTTTGCCAAAATAATGATAACTTTACTACAGCATTACTCAATCTGTGGGGTGTAATAACTCTTCGAGGGGGACGCAAGCATATTGAAAAATCAAAAACCAAAGATAATTTTATAAAAAATATTAATTTACTGAAAGTAAACAAACAAAAACAGTCTGACGTAAAAAAAAATAAAATTTATATTTATACTGATATATTGCACTTAAAAATGTATCAGTACTGCGCGATGTATATTATAAGTATTTTAATAATCCTAAGTTAAGAACAAGTTTAAAAATTACCAGTGACTCCATAGTCTTGTCATACATAAAACTGTATACAAAAATTAACACTTATCTTAATAATTTGTACTGTTTATAATAAGTTTCTTAACTGCTGATTAAAAGTTACGTAATTCGCTCGCCAAACCCATCGTGTAAGTAGGCATGCGTGTGTCATACATTGGGGTGGGAGAGAAGAAAAGGTATAAATATAGGTAAAACCTTCTCTGAAATAAATAAATCCTTCGCAAACACTGTTGTCCTTTTACTGCATTACAAAGCCTTCGGAATAATTTTATGGATAGCAGTTCACAGAAAAGATCGTACTTTGGAAAGACGTATATGTATATATGTCCAATGCAATTAACGTTTTAGCTGAGCCGTGGCACTTAAGAGGTTAGAGCCATAGTGTAGCTTTAGCGTCAAAGTATAGTGTTATTGAATTCCATATATTGTTATTGCATGGGGGGGGGGCGATGAAAATGATGATTGAATATTGGCTTGCAAATATTGAAAGTTTGAGAAGAATTGCTGTACAAGAATATAAAATTATAAATTCAATCAAATTCTTAAAAAGAGATTTAATTCTCATCAAATTTAGCTATTTTTCCCCCATAGTAAAATATTACTATTTTTATTAATAATATAACTATAGTGTATAAGTAAAAAGTCTTCATAAAAGAAATAGTCGAATGTTGCAACGTTGCCTTAAAATCATAAATATAGAAAGATATATTATAGGACATAAAATGAGTACAAAAGTATTTACATTGCTGCCAAAAATAGACTTTATTTCGATCAAACGCTGTGCAGTATAATGAAAGATAAACATTTTTCAACCACAAATATTTATCGAAACCTGGTGAGATTCAGTATAAAAACATAATAATTAAAATTGTAAGTCTTTTAAGATATCACAGTATCGAGTAATAAACAATAAGTGAGAAGAACTCCCAGTGTTTCCAGAATGAAACTTCGGTTAATCGGCATAATTTTCCACACAGTAAAGTATAAACTTTTTTCCATCAATAATAATAGCCTTTGCTGGAAACTAGTGAGGTATCTTCTAATGCTAAGAATTTTCTGTAATTTGAACCACAATTCATCAACTTCTTCATGCACGAAAGAGGCAGACAGACATAAGCCAACATACGCAATTAAATTTGCAATAAATAGACACATAATGGATAACACTTGCTCATAACTTATGTATTTGTCCGGGTGCATGAAAACCATTAAACTACAGTACATTGTACCAGCATTGTAAATAATAAAAATAAATACTAAAAGAGTCAGTTTATCATCCACATCCAAAGCAAATTCTCGAATAAACATGTATCTTCTAAAGAGAGATTGGAATTTAGAATCTTGTGTAATTGGCATTGTTTTTCCAAAATGTTGTATTACGTGTTTCAAATTGACACATACAGTAGTATAATATATAGCAAAAATAATAATAGGCAACAATGTAAGTAAATAATTTACAACGAAAATGAATAATAAAATCCATTGATTATGTGATTTAAGAATAATCATGAATGTTAAATATTTCATTTTGGTTTTGTAAAGTAAATTTAGATGTCCAAAGAATATAGGTAGATGCAACAGGGTCATGGCAAGGCCGTATATGCTAATAAATACTTTCTTCGTATTATATGCTTCAGTATGCTTGTCTTTTTCGGATAATGCTATTAAACATGATGAAATTCCCTGAAGTTTATCTATTCGTAAACATAAAGTCCACCTCAGCAGTACGGATGTTAGAGACATTATCAAATATGCCAAATTCATTGGATGCTTGGACATATAAATGAAAGCAGAAATGCTAATTGCTATATTAAAAAGAGTAATGCACCCATTTAAAATATGCATCCAGATTTTCTGGTGCACAAATTTTGTTCGGTTGTTTGGATTCTTTTTTCCCCCGTTTATAAAGGTAAGCCGAAAAAACATAAAAATATACGTGTATAAACTGGAGTAACCATAACATGGCTTCGTTACAATAATTTCATCTAAACTCACCATACGTGGCATTTTTATCGTTAGTTCTTTATATAAATAAATTTTTAATTGTATTAAGTTCCTTCTGATTTTAGGTAATGAAATGCAAATAAATTATCATTATTTCAATATACTAGGCCACCTTTTTATTTCTATGCAAAATTCACAATTGTAATTATAAAATCTGGTCCGTGTTCTTCCAAATCATACCAGTTCTGAAGAGACTTAAAGCAATCAAAGAATGGAAGGTCTCCACCAACGCTTCACTTAGCAACAAAATTTTATTAATCTGAACTTCATTTATAGCCTTAGATTTCCTTTATCGTTTGCAGTTACCTTTCTGTCAAAGCAGAACAAATCAATTAGATTTAAAATAGCAAAATAATCAATTTATTATCCCGTAATCTCAAAAAGTTCACATAAATCGATTAAGAGACATTAGTCTTAATTTGTTGTCGTATTTCACACTTCCATTAAAAGTACCACTGCTTGTGTGTGTGTGAAGCACTTTAATAAATTATTTTTCTTTTTGAAACGTTGAGTTATAAAGTACTATTTGCTAACTACTATATTACCAAGAAAATTCAATAATAGATGGAAAAATATAAGTTCATTCATTTTAGGAATATTTTTAAACTAGATCCCTAAATATTAAGGTTCAAAAAGTGAATTAAAAAAAAATTCCTCACACTTCCTTATTTCTCTAAAAAATTTCATAACATGCACTTATTAAAAGGCTAAACTCCAGTATTAAAATCTAAGAAGTTTTTTACCATTTAATTTACACTGAAAATAATATAATTGTAAATGAAGATGGTTAACTTATAAATTAAAATCAAAAACAATTAAGAATTCTTGAATTCTTCGTTCCTTAGATCAGCATAATTAGAATTTTTCAAAAAAAAAATAAATAAATATTATATTCAATAAAAATATATTAAACTCTTAAGCAAATTTCCACTTTTTATGAAAATTTCTTAGTCTTTAAATGTCCTTATATCTTACTAAATACAATATTAAACAGTTTTTTTTAAAGATTGTGATTGATCTTCAAAACATTTTCTATCAATGTTTTTACATGCGTGGTAATTTTTCTTCGTAACCAAATTTCCGTAAATGTATGACCCCTTTTTTAAACTAAAAGTGTGAATTCTAGGTAAATCAACGTATTTTATATTTTGAACCAAACAATCAATTTCATAAGATCGTATATGAAAAATAACATTCATAAATTTTACTATAATATTCTTACCAATATAGAAAGTTTTCTGGATATAATTTGAAATGCAATGTATTTTGTAAGAAAGATGCATGCATTTGTATAATTGCTGAAAAAGTTCAGGCATAACTTCCAAAATCTAGGTGCTTTATTTCTGATAGATATCCGTAGAAATTATTTGTGATGAGTGTGATGTGACCTGATTTTAGTATACTGTATTGATTACTGTATTGTTAATTATTAACATCTCCCTTAAGGTATCCTACTACGTTCGGAACCGTTATTATCAAAAAGCGTATAAATGGATAATTTTCATGATATTTAGCGTCACGTAGATTAGAATACATACATAAAATTGTTTTAAGGACTTTTAACAAAAAAGAATTATATAAATACAATGTTTCGGCAAAAAAAATAACTTAGAATAACCTTTTTCAAAATGTTCTCCTTTTGTGTAAAATGCTTCTATTATAATAATAGTTTACCTGTATATAGCTCAGACCTCTGTACAGAGGCTCAACTATGATTTTTGAAAGATTCACATTATCTTCAGAGTTACAACCTATTGAAATAATTATCGGCGTTTTTTCTTAAAATTTCTCCCCTCTGTTGTCGTAAAACATGGACAAAACCAGTTCTAATTTATATATTTCAAAAATTCTGCTTGAGCCACTGTACAGAGGTTTGAGCTATGTACAGGCAAAATATTATTATAATAGACGGATTTTTCACAAAAGGAGAATATTTTGAAAATGGGTCACTCTATTTCATTTTTTGTCAAAATAGTGTACTTAAATAATTTTTTAATGCAATACTAATCTTAAAACAATTTTATATACATTTTCTAGTCTAATTGACACTAAATATCATAAATATTATCCATTTATACGCTTTTGCAAAATCACGGTTCCGAACGTAATCGGATACCTTAAAAACAACAGCACAGCTGTTTCTGCTAGCCCTCGTGATATCGAATGAAGCGCAAGTAATTTGGACTTTACTCAGCTGGAAGTGCACTGTCTAATTTTCTACACTACCTCAATATGAGAACCTTTTGAGAGTGAATTTCAACAAATTTGAATACATAAACCTTTCCATACACGGTAGTTCTTTAAGGTATCCGACTACGTTCGTAACCGTAATTTTGCAAAAGCGTGTAAATGGATAATATTTATGATATTTAGCGTCACTTAGATTAGACAATGTATATAAAATTGGGTTAAGAATAGTATTGCAATAAAAGAAATTATTTAAGTACAATAATTTGACAAAAAATTAACTTAGAATAACCTTTTTTACAAATGTTCTCCTTTTGTAAAAAATGCTTCTATTGTATTAATTTTTTGCCTGTATTCAGCTCAAACCTCTGTACAGAGGCCCAACTAGAATTTTTGAAACGCATAACTTGGAAGTCGGTTTATCCATGATTTACGAAAACAGAAGGGAAAATTTTAAGAAAATACGCCGATAATTATTTCAAATTATTGTAACTCCGAAAATAATGTAATTTTTCAAAATCATAGTTGAGCCTCTGTACAGAGGTCTGAGCTACATACAGGCAAAACATTAATACAATAGAAGCATTTTTTACAAAAGGAGAATATTTGGAAAACAAGTTATTCTAAGTTATCTTTTTGCCAAAATATTGTATTTAAAAAAAAAATTTTTGTCATAATGTCCTTAAAACAATTTTATTCATGTATTCTAATCTAAGTGACACTAAATATCATGAAAATTATACATTTATGTGCTTTTTTAAAATCATGGTTCCGAACGTAGTCGGATACCTTAATAACAGCTGGACTACCCTTATGAGGAACCAGTGCTCACTTTCGAACTTAATTCAATAGCTCTCATATATATAGAAATAAATCAATGGATTCAGAAGGGTATGAGAGAGAGAGAGAGAGGAGAGAGCAACTTTTGGCACTGATTGTAAAGGCCTCATCATAGAATGATGTCAGGAAAATAGCACTCTTTTTAATGATGGATTATAATGCCCCATCAGGATTCATCTAGCAATCAATACATTTTCTTGCATAAATATTTATGTCCGAAAATGTCATTCGAGATAGTTTATAGAATTCTTGTGAATGTCTTCAAGGCAGGCGATTACAATTGTGTTAAAATTTCAAACATTTACTCCAGCAATGATGCATTGAACTGCGGATATAGATACTAAAAATACCTGTCATTGTATTTACAGAACAATCACGATTTTATCTGCAACACCATAATGTTCAGGTTAGAATATACGTAGATTTACAGTGAAGATAGTTTATTTAACCCTTTAAGTGCTACTGGCGTATATATCTGTCTTGCTCAACCGGTGCGTTGTGTGCCTCGGACGTATGTGTCCGTTCGTCCGAATTGTGATTATTTTGTTCAGTAAAACTATTCCAAAGGTTTTGAAATGCAATAAAAAGACCTTGACAGTGTTTGCGAAGTAATTAATTACTTCAGAGAATAAAATGCTTATTTTTGCCCCCCTCCACACAACTCCACACACAGGTGCCTATGTGAAAAACGGTGGCACTGAGGAGTGAACCGTATAACTGTTAATCGGCAGTTACAAGGTAAACCGTTGTCTTACGCAGAGTGTTATTCAACATTAGTCCTGTTTCCAGAGTTCCTACAAGGACCTGTACGAGATGTTGCATCCGATATTGAGGTATGGCATGGTATTGAATTCTCCTCCCGCATCTATCTTTTATTTATTCCTGGTAGAAAAACTAGCAGCGCTCTATTTCTGAGGTTTAAGAGCTTCTTTATCTCCTTTGAATTCAGACCTAAGCTTGCGACGACATTACACGTAACACATTACACATTACACGTAACAAGCAGGATTTGTTGCTTCTTCTCTCAATTTAAATATCGACTTGACTAGGGATCTATCTCACAATTTTGAACCATTGTCATATGCTGCAGTTTTTATTTGAGCTAGCACTAGACCTTTCACACTCAAGCCACACCAGCTAAAAATCGATACGCTAATGAATCTCAGCCACGATATATTAAAACCCTTTACTATCTACCGACGGTACTTATAAGTACCCTCCTTCTAAAATTACATAGAAAAATCATTCTTACAAATACTCTGACGATACCTAGCAGATATAGTCTTTTAAATCCACTCTTCCAAGATATAGGGTAGCACGGGTTCTATGATGAGTACTTTAGTGGGGAAGGTGAATAGTTTTATATAACAGAAGTTGCGTTTTCAGCTGACGACCTTCTCAGCGGATTGCGAAGAGTATCACTTTTGTTTCGAAAAAATAGTTAATGTAAAAAAGGCAAGTGTCTTATTATTATTTTTTTGTATGTTAATGAAGACCTTAAAAAATGATTTGACTATTTATTTTAAGTGAACAGTGTATATAATTAATTTTAAAGTTGAATATCTTTAATTAATTAATTAGCTCTAACGAATTAAATTTCCCAAAGTTGAGTATTATGTTTATGAATATCCTTTAATTTTCAATGTAGATTCAGAAAAAAAATATTGTATGAAAAAAAACTGCAGTAAATCATAATGCGGTAGAAAAAGAGTTAACAGATGCGTTAATATCTGCTTCTTATCAAGAAACCTCTTATATGTGGAAATACGTACCACAATTTCCCAGTCAGGTTTAATTGATGAAATTTCTCACGATAATGCTAAAATCGATTCATGAATTTAGCCTGAAATAAAAGGCAGAATACATATGACGTAAAATAACAAGGAAAGAATAATTTGATGTAAAGGCAGAATTCATATTCTTTTCACGACTTGATTTTCAAAGAACGAAAGTGAAAAGTCTCAGTTTAGGCATCATTAACTTAAAATATTTAGCTATCATCCATAATCCAAGACTAACTGAAAAAAGCGATATTATTCAAATGAAAAAAGTCGTCATATACTTCAGGCTAGTGAACACATTATACATTATATTTGAAACCCAAAGGCTGAGTGGTTATTGCACATCGCGCTTCCACAAAACAGGCCAAGGTTTGAACCACTTGGTAGGCATGGTTGACTCATCCTTTCATCCGGGGACCCAAGGTCGCGTATACTGAGTTGCGCACAGAAGGTCTTGGTCCTCATGGTCTGTTGCGCTACTGAGTTATACACATATATATAATACTAGCCATTAAAATTGCTACACCATAAAGGCGATGTGCTACATACGTGAAATTTAAGCGCAGGAAGACTGTGTTGTGATATGAAAATGATTAGCCTTTCTGCACATTCAGACAAAGCAGGCGCCGGTAGTGATACCTACAATGTGTTTAAATGAGGAAATTGTTAAGCCGGTTTCTGATACCCAAAAATTGCATTTAAATGCTGTTACCTGGTGAAAAGTTGTTGTGATGCTTCGTGTCGTGCAAGAAGCAGAAATAAGTACCATCACGTTTCTGACTTTGATGAAGTTCGAATTGTAGCGTACCGGAATTGCTGTTTAACGTATCACAGAATGGCTGCTCGCGTCGGTCGATATCCAATGAGTGTCAGCAGAGTAGAGAATCGATGGTTTCAGTATGGTTATACGGAAGACCGTGCTGGATCTCATCGTGGCCCCCAATCACTAGCAGCCGAGAAGACACTCATGTTACCCGCAGGGTATTTATGGATCGTGCAGCTACCTCGCGAGCCCTTAGTCAAGAACGGGCGACGTTTGAAAGGCAACAAGTGTCTGCAAGAACAGTTCGGCGACGTTTTCTGCAGCAGGGACTCTCAGCTCGAAGCTGGGGATACCCTTGATGATGCACCACAGATAGAAACCTCTTCAATTGTGGGATCAACGACGAACCTAGTGCACGAATGGTGAGACGTCATTTTTTCAGATTAATCCAGATTCTGTTTACAGTATCAAGATGGTCGCATGCGAGTTCGGTGGCATCGTGGTGAACGCACATTGGATGCATGCATTCGTCAACGTCATGCTGTTCCATCACCTGCGTGGTGGTATGGGGTGCTATTGGATACACGTATCGGTCACCTCTTGTTCCCATTGATGACACTTTGAATAGTGCACGTTACATTTAAGATGTATTACAACCCGTGGCTTAACCCTTTATTCGAGTCCTGCAAAACCCTACGATTAAGCAGGATAATGCAGTTGCCAGTATTGTACGGACCTTTTTTGATGCAGAAAATGTTTGCGCTGTTGCCCTGGCCTTCATGTTCACCAGATGTTTCACCAATAACAAACGTTTTGACTATAGTTGCCGATCGACTGACTCGTCACCATTCACCAGTCACTACAGTTGATGAGTTATGGTATCGTGTTGAAGCGGCATATTCATCTGTACCTTTACATGTCCTTCAATCTCTGTTTGACTCAATGTCCAGACGTATAAGTGCTGTTATTATTGCCAGAGCTGATTGTTTTTGGTACGTATTTCTCAGGATCTATGGACACAAATTTCTTGAACATTTAATCACTTGTTATTTCTAGTATAACATACTTGTCTAATAGATATAATATTGTTATCTGCATTTCTTCCTGGTGAACAATTTTACTGAACAGTAGTATATGTATGCAATCGGACTCCGATTTAACGAACCCCAATTTATCGAATTTCGAATTTTAACAAAATTTTATCTTTCCCTGATACAAATGAAGGCACCCCCTCCCCCCTATTGAATTAATAATGAATTCCGAATTAACAAATTATTTCAGTAGCTGAAAAAACTTTTTTCATTGAAAAAAGTTGGATTTTTTTTAAATGACATATTTTTTTTTTGTGTGAACACACACATAGACTTTTCTTGTGGGAACCAATTTTCAAAGGGAAAGGGTGCAGACCTTTATTAGACTTGATAGGTGCAAATGAGTCATGAGTACAGCATGTCATGTGAGTCATGACTTGGACAGGAAATTACATTCTTATATCGTATCTTTCTCCACAACGCAAGGAATATTTTAATGATTTTGATACATTTGATGATGGACTGCCTATCTGAGCAAATGAAGTAGAGGAAATTGATAATTTGTCAGATTCAATGAACAGCGATTGTGATACAGAAATCGATAATGAAACTCCTATCAAAACTTTTACATTTTTAATGCTTTACATTGTTTGGAAACTCTGAAAACATATACCTCTCTCTTATTCATCAAGGTGTAAATGAGGTAATATTTTCTTCTCTACCTACAGTCAAAAAGAAATCTTTCGAGTAAGGAATCAAAGAGTTTATCAAACATCTATTTCTTTATTCAGTATTATTAAACTTGCAATTATATCTAGTGCGGGGCAATTCCTTCCTTCCTCAGTGGCACGACAGCCCAGGGTGGGAATTGGCTTTCTCAAGAAGTCTTTTCCAGGCAAGCCTTCTTCCTGCCAGTGTTCTCCAATTCATAGTTCTTAATACTAGAACATCTTTATCTAGGCCATCAAACGTAGCAATTTATTAATAGTAATTTAGATGTTCAGTAAAAGGTGTGTATTAATGCGAGTGGTACTGTTTTTAATTAATTATGCGAGTTTTAAGGCATAAACATTTATTGTGACTGCTTTGTGCAGTGTCTCCCTTGCAAGAGCGTACAAGAGAGGGTGAGCGAGGTGGGGGGTGACGATCTCAGCGCCAACATCCCGGCCCACGTTGAAATAACATTTCAAGAAACAAATAATGTTACATAAATCATACATAAAAATACAAATAATAAAAAATATGATCAATATGAAAAAATTGCACACTAAAATAAACAAAAAAATATATGAATGAAAATATTAATGCGTACATTTTGAATGATTAATAAACATTTAAACATTTGGTAATAAACAGATTTTTGAAAAATTCCTCTTTTAAAAATACCTTGAGGAGTCTTAACTCTTTAACAACTCTAACCTTTCCATCTGAACCTTTAACTATCTCTAAAATTCTTCCCATAGTCCATTTACATGGTGGAAGATTTTCATCTTTTAAAATAACCATTGAATTCGGAGTTACATTTTCTTTTTCAAATTGCCATTTATGTCTAGCCTGTAAATTATTAAGATAATCTAACCTCCATTTCCACCATATAAATTGAACAAATTTTGTTAATTTTTGCCATTGAGATAAATGATTGTCTAATTTATCTGTCAAGTCTGGCTCAGGTAAACTTTGAAGAGGTCTACCTATGAGAAAGTGTCCTGGGGTGAGGACTGCAAAATCATTAGGATCAGAGGACATGGGAGTAAGAGGAAGACTATTCAAAATACTTTCTATTTGAATAGTAATTGTTATGAATTGTTCTAATGTTAGACGTGCATCACCTACTGTTCTTTTAAAATGATGTTTAAAAGATTTGACACCTGCTTCCCAAAGTCCTCTAAATTTGGATGATCTAGGGGGAATAAATTTCCAAGTAATTTCTTCATTTGTTAAATAATTGACAAGGATATCTGATGGATTTTTTATCAAATTATATAAACGTTGCAATTCTCTGCTCGCACCTATGAAATTCGTAGAATTATCAGTAAAAATTGAAGTACTTTTTCCTCTTCTACTAAAAATCGTTCGAGAGTTGCAATCATAGCTTCTGTGGTTAGTTCCGTGACAACCTCTATATGAATAGCTTTTGTAATAAAGCAAATATGAAAATTGCAACATAACATTTATGGTAAATAATTTTTCGTTGGCCTTTATATTTAATATAAAATGGGCCTGTAAAATCTATTCCTACATGAGTAAAAGGAGAACTAGGAGTAATTCTTTTTCTAGGTAAATTTCCCATAATTTGTTCTAAATTCTTAGGTTTGTTTTTGAAACAAACAACACAATTTTGAACAATTTGTCTAGCAGTGTTTCTGCCACCTAATGGCCAGAACTCTTGTCTGACTAGATAAAGTAGGGTTTGAGCACCTACGTGCAAATTTTTAAATGGTAATAATTCATAATTAAAATAGTTAACTTGTGGTTTTTTGGAAGCAAAATGGGAAATTTCTGACTATATGTTAAATTTGAATTACTTAATCTACCACTAATTCTAAGTATGTTTTCTTTGTCAAGAAAGGGATTCAAACAAGTTAACTGACCTTTTTTAATAGTTCCCCCATTCATAAGAATTTAAATTTCTTTGTTAAAAACTGTTACCTGGATCCTTTTAATCAAATGAAGTTTTGCTTCCTGAAGTTCCTCGTTTGTGAGGGTACCTGAATGGCGAGATGTATTTGTGACATTATGCAGGAATAATGGAAATATAACTAAAAATGCGAATTAATTTCATATAATTATTTGTAATATTTAAAAGATCATTTTCAAAGTTAGAGTCCAAGAT
>BMAV01012934.1:0-20246 GCA_019973955.1 Trichonephila inaurata madagascariensis | reverse complement strand
TCGAAACTTTTAAAGTTTCCCCTGTTCGGAAAGTTATGGCGCACAATAGTTTATCTTTATTTATTAGCTTTCGCCGCTGTCATCTGTTCTATGCACAGCGTTGCCCGAGGACCCATTTGGAGGTCGGCTATTTTGGGGCCCTCAGGCGCCCTCTTCAAAAACCCTCAGGGCAGCCCGGGAGTGTGGAAACCCCCCATTCATAGAATAACCTGTAAAAAAAAATGTTTTCCCTGGAAAAAAAGGACATTAGAAACCCAATGAAGAGTCAAACGTCGCGATCCCCCCAAAAAAAAATCAGCGAAAATAATTTTCTTAAAAACAGTTATACTATATTCAAGAAAAAATATAATCCCTACTAATTTTGTAAAGAAAAAATTAGAAAATTATTGATGTACTAACATAAAGCTCTATCCACATAATACCTGGAAAATTTGTTTAAATTTTTGCGGGAAAGCATTTTGTGTCAGATGACTCCATTCACATTAAATTAAAAAAAAACATCCTACAATTCTAATAGGGGTCATTTGTCACCCCCAATTTAAGCAACAAATTACATTAAGTTACTTTAATTTGAATTACACGTATTACTAAAACATTTTTTACTGTTTTGGCAAAAATTATTAATTCTGCTGTATTCCCTTGGGCGGCCCCATCAATTAAAATATTTTCTTTTTTTTTTTTTAAATTTTTCCTTTTCTTTTTTTTCTACGACCCCCCAAGGCCCAACTTTTTTTAAAAATTTAAAACTTTTCCCTTTAAAAACCTTTTTTTAGTCTTAGCTGAGGTGTCCTCATCGTTTACCTTTGAAAACCCTTGATCCCCAACCCTTTAGCCACTCCCAAGTCCGTACCAATAGCTTTCGTGTTTCTTCGGTGCCCAAACCCTCGCCCCTGGGGGGGGGGGGTTTCCCAAAAGGGGTTAAACATTTTCTTAAGATATATATATATAAATTTTTATTAAGATTTTTAAATCACTTTTAAATTCGACCAAAAAGAAAAAGGGTGCCGTCAGGTCAAATTTTAAATTTAAAATTTTGGAAATTTCAATACTTATCGTAAATAGTGATTTTTAACAATAATAAGCTTCTTAGTGGCTCTTTGGGACCCTCACCCTTGAATACCTGAAATTTCCTATTGTTTTTTAATTTAAATTTCACCTTTGAAATAATCCCCTTCTTTTTCAACTTCCTCTTTACTTGACTTTTGCAAACCTCATTGACATAAATCCTTTCCCTTTTTACAGAAAGGGGTTTTTATAACAGAAATAAATCATTCAGTAGTCATTCGAAAAAGAACATTTTTTTAGAAAAAAGAATTTCAAACTTACAATGCTGGTGCCCAATTTTCAGTCAAAATTTTTTCTCGCGCCCTCCTTCAACAATAACAATATATTTAATGCAATAATAATGTACTTTTTAAAGATACAGAGTTTTTTAATCATAAACTCAAATTATAAGATAATATTAAATTTTGTATATGAGAACCCCATGGGTTCACTAGTAATTATAAAATTTTTGTTAACTTAGTATATTAAGTTTGTTATAAAAACACTTTTTGGGAAAACGAAAAATTTTTTTGTTATTATAAAAATGTAAATATATATATTATTATTATTCAGAATGATTTTTTTTTTCTTCCTTTCAATAAATATGTAAATTTTTTTCGATTTTCTATAGCCCCGTCCCCCTCGTAGGGTTTCACCCCCATTAGGGGTGCCCCCACAGTTTAAGAAACGCTCCCCTAGAGGTTTGCTAAATTTTTGAATAAAACCCCGTTCATTAATTAAAATCAAATCAAACCTAAATATCATAAAACTGTGATAATTAACAAATAAAAAAATTTTTGATTGGGCTAATAAATAAAACCATCCTGTATTTACCAAATTTGTTTAAGTATTTTTTAATTATTATTATAATCGATACCTTGATGTATATATATTATTCATCAATGTTTAAAAATTTTTATCTTTATTTTAAAAAAAAAAATTATAAAAATTTTGTTTTTAACCCAAAAAAAGTATTCATTTTATTTTCAATTCCATTTCTCAAGCAAAAAAATTTTATATTTATGTTTCCATCCCCCCTCCCTCAATCTTCAATTCTTAATTTACATTTGGAAATAAAAACCTTTAAGCAAATTTTGAAAAAAACACGCCTTGAAGACTTTTCCCAAAGAAACAAAAAAAAACCCCCACAAATATTCTCGGGGGAAACAAAACCTCAGCAAACAAACAAAAAAAAAATTTCCCAAAAACCAAGCACGCTTTTAAAACACCCTTTCTTTTATTTAGGCGAATTACACGCTTTCTCTTTCCCCCCTTTTTTTTTTTCCCCAAACAAAGAATGAAAGCCTCTCGCCATTTTCCCCAACCATTCCACCGAGGAGCGTGTTTTTGCCCCCCTCGAATTTTTTCCTTTTGTGAGGGGAGTGCGGGGTCACGGTGTTCTGGGGAAAAGGAATAGAGTTCTCGAGAACTCCCCCTTCCCCTTTTTTTGGGGCGTTTAAAAACCCTGCCATGGTTGGCCAGCCGACAAAGGCGCGCAGTCGTTAAATCATGTCGGCTTTTTTTTTTCCCTTTTACAAGTGTGCGGGAATTTTTGCATTTCTTTGTTTAACTGGGGACATCATTTTTAAAGTGCTTTTTATTTTATTTTTTTGTAAAGGTACGCAGTCGGAAAAATTTACCGACGTATGAGGGCCCAGCAGAAAAAGGTCGAGTACCCCTGTTTTGGATACTTATTTTCCCTTTTTTTTTTAAAAATAAAAAAAGAAAATTCGAATTTTTATAATTATTGACTTGGTGGATCTAAATAATGCAGCCCCCGGAAGGCCACTTTTTCAGTTGTATGTTATGTCAAAATCCATGGTGGCGGTTCTTATCTCCGACATTGGTGACTTTGGCTAAAAGGAAAACACAAAAGTTCTTTTTGTCGTGGCACCTCTACCCAAAAAAAGAAACAACCTAAAGTCTCAGACCCCGCGCATCAAGCGTCGTCAGATCGCGACACAGAACCCCAAAAGCCCAGACTCACCGTGAAAAAAAAAGTCATCAACTCACGACGAAACAAAAAAACTCACACACTCGCCAAAACACCTTTCCGTTCGTTCGCCTATCCACCGACCCCAGGGGGGGGTACTGGGGTATCTCTCTAAATAAGCCAGTAACAGCCCCCGGACAGGGTGATCACTTTGTCTAGTGGTTTTTTCCTTAAAATCTATAGGTCGCGGGTTCTAATTTTCGACATGACAAAAAGAGGATTTGTGTTCCCAGTCTTCCCTCTGAAGAGGAAAGATAAAGAGAAAAAGGGGCATTTATTTATCTCGTAGAAATTCATTAATAAACTGATTTTCTCTACATGGATTCATAAATAAGAATTAAAATTGCGAAAATGTAATTCCATTCGACTGCATGAAATAGAGAATCATTATAAAAAAAGACATGTATTTTCTCTCTCAGCAAATATATACTAACTTGATTATTTATTTTTATATATGAAATCAATATTTCTGTAGGCTTAATATTTGAATAATTATTTGACTATTTATGAATGAAAACGAAGTAGTAATACTTATTATTAATGAGTTACTTATTCTAACTAATATTTGCGTTTCTTTATTTTTTATATCTATGCTAGTCTCTCTCTCTCTCTTTTTTTCTTAAAAGTTTTTACAGTTTAAATTAGAATAGTGTTCTAAAATACATTACCGGACAAAATGGCTCATATTCTGTATTCATTTGAGAAACTCCATAGCTACTTTTGCTATTTTATTTGATATTTTAATTGTTTATCACGAAATAGAATAGATAAAAATTAAATAATTTGTTTTTCAAAATTTTATTAAAAAGTCTCTGAAGGTATTTTTATAAAGATTCTTTTCAGATTATTATTATTCATAGAGAAAAAATATCTCATTAAAAAGGTTGCAGTTAAAAATTTTCTAAAAATTTTAAATTCCCTTTTTTAAAATGTCAAAACTTTATTTCATTATGTTTATAAATTTTTAGCGGGAAAAAGTTGTTTTTTTTTTCATTACATTGCTCTTCAAAAATCTTGCATCACTCTCAAAAGTTGAAACTGTTCTGTATCTCTGAATATTTCAATTTAAAAAAAATTTACATATTTTTTTTTTTGGGTTTTTATTAAGTTTTAAATAAATTTTATATTATTTTAGCGAATTTGAGTATTTTTTTTTTTTCAGATGTTATTCAATGAACCCTTTGATCAAGCACATACAAACAGTCAGTAGGATTGAGATGGAAGATAAACAATCATTTTAATCACGTGTTTCAAACTTTCAATATTTTCAAATATTCAAACACAATTTTCATCGCCCCCCTCCATATAACGATGTTTAAATTCGATAATAGTACTTTGATCCAAAACTACAATACGACTTTAACCTTCATCACCCGGGGTGTATAAAAAATTCCTCAGCCAGTGCGTAAATTCCCCCACGTTATATACTCTTTCCCAAATATTTCACTTATCCTAAAATATTCCGAAGATTTTGGTTTGCAATAAAATGACCTTAATATTGTTTTAGAAGGATTTACTTATTTCACACAAAGGAATTTCTTATATATTTTCCTTTTCTCCGTCCCCCCAAATACACCACTTATGCATGCATTCGTGCAAAACGGTGGCATTAAGGAATGAATCGCATAACTTTTAATTTGCAACTAAGGGATTATTTATAAACTGTACAAAAAAAAAAAAAATTACCAAGATAAGTGTAAATTTTTTAAAAATTTTTATATACCCTAGTGCATTTTTCTGGTTTTTTAACTTATTCTCTTGATTTTAAGTAATTTTAAAGTTCATTTTACAGTACTGATACATTTATAATTATTATATCAGTGTAAATATTTTTTTCATTATGACAGAATTATTTTTTTGTTTTACTTTAAAAATTTTACTTTTTGAAATAATCTTTTGTTTTATTTTCAATATCTCTCCCCCTCAGGGAACACACCTCCCCAAAGGTTCTACAATTAGAAGCACTGATTTAGATATAAATTGGGATCAATTATAAAAAATTAACGGTCATTTGCGAGTGAGACCATACTATTAAAAAAGTCAAAAAAAATTTAAAAAATTCCCAAAACCCAAACATATTAATCCAACATTTCATGCTGTGACATCCTCGGTTCTTCTTCAACACCCCCCTACCCTTCTTTTACCCCACGATTTTTGAAAAATTTTTAACCCAATACCAAGAAGAGAAACAAAACAACAAACAAATAAGATATACTTTAAAAAGGGTAGAAAATTTAGTGAGGGATGGAATCTTTAGAAAGCTTATTGTAGAGTTCGGAAAAAGTGTTTGGGGGAAACCCCAAAGGGAAAAAGGAAGCCCACCTTGGAATAATATTTATAAGGAAGAGTAAATTTTACATGGTATATCTATTAAAATAGCAGAATAGATGAATCTTAAAAGGTAGGAAGGTTACTTTCTAAAAATAATATAATATAGAAAGTGAGATTGGTAGATAATCAATAAAATTTTTTTGGGTTTAAGGGTCTAGTTGGCGTTCTGACAAATATTCGGGTTTTTTGTGGTTTATTCTCATTAAAATAAGTTTTTCTTATATTAAAAAATTTGTTTTTCTTAATAAAAGTTGTTTTAAAATTATAAAATTTTCATCCTTTGATATCCCCACCTCTAATTACACGGATCCAACCTCATGGGTATCGAAGGGTGGCCTTTCCTCTAACATCTTAAAAAACAGTCATAATCAATCCTTCAGTCTTCGAAAAGCACATCCGTCTGGAAATTTTGATAGAAAATGGTCCTTTTTTTTTTATTAAATGGTTAAAATTTTTGGCTCTTCAGTACATTTTACATACTTACTAGTGTGTCTAAATACTAAGATACAAAAATAAAAATTTTTTTTTAAAAAAATATTAAATAAAAAACAATGATCTCCAAGGTTGATGGGGCGTAAAGGGAAGCTCGAATCTTTCTTGATTTTTCAAGGTCTATTTTAAAGGAGGGCCCGGCTTGATTTTTAGACAAAATGGAAATCCCCCCCTCTCTCCAAAGTAATAAATTTAAAAAAAAAAGATTAATTTTTCATTTGATCCACACCTATAAAACGAAAATTCTTTTAACAAAAAAGGGAGGCAAACAATTATGTATATTTAAATTTTAGTCAAATAATACAAAAAAATCGAAATTAAAAACACCCAACTCCAAAAAAAGTCTATATGATGGGGGTCCCAACTTTTATTTAAACTTTTAGTAACTCAATTGGACCAAAATAAAACATCTCATGTGGCTCTCTATCTATAAAAACCCCTAATTACCCTTCCCTTTTTTAATGCTGCCCGGGCTTCTATGGGGGAAAGGAATTCCATTGGGGCCCCCTTCTGGGATGGGAGAAAGGTACTAGTGAAAGATGTTAAAAATAAATTTCATGATTTATAGAACCCTTAAATCGCAACAGAAAGAAAACTGACATTAAACATACATACAAAATGAGGAAAAAAAGATGAAAAAAGAAACACCAAACCCCCCAAAAAATTTCGTATATAAAAAAACTTTGAAAAAAAAATTTCTAAATTTGATCTAAATGTGCCCGGGCGGTGTGGTTTTTCCCCCCCTAGAGCCGCCCCCCGGTAAAGGGAAATTTTAACTCTTAAATTGTTGGGCAAAATTTCGAGCTTTCTTCATGATGGTGTATGGATATCAAATAATTTCAGTGAACTTTACCATCGTCCGTCATTGTACAACTGTATAATTAACGGTAGTGAAAGGCTTATTCAAAAGAAAATATCGATATAACGTTCGAAATGATCAAGGACGTCTTAAGAGGCGTGGGGCCGGGGCCTCACCCTCGGTGGAAGCATTACGCTCTCGGCTCAGTCTTAATTAAATCATGATACGGATAATTTTAATGGTCAAATATTATTCCCGAATATATTCTTCGAAAAACAGGGAATTTCAAACTACAATTTGTGACGTCTCTCGCGTTCTTCTTCTAACATAACTCCTAAGTTCTTTGGCGGCCACGATTAATGGCAAAACTTTTCCAACCCAATACCAAGAAAAGAAACAGGGAGAAAATGCAAATAAGATATACTTTAAAAGGATAGAGGGTTTAGTGAGAAAGAAGGGCAATCTTAGAGATAACTTAGTGCGTAACAGTTCGGAACAAGTGTTAGACGGCCTACTCACAAGGAAGAAGGATACGCCCAGCGTCGCTAATAATAATAATTATAAGAAATAGTAATAGTACCTGAATACACCTATCTACAAGTAGCAGAATAGGTGAGTCTTCAACCAAGGTAGGAGGATTACTCTATAAAAGGTAATATTTTGTATAGGTTAGATTAGGCAGATAATTAAATATAATTAAGATAAGTGATCTAGTTGTGCGATCTGACTTGAATATTCAGTTTAATTTGTGGCTTATTCTCACTTAAAGAAAGTTGTTATTTAGAATTAAGTAATTTAAGTTATTCTTAATAAAAGTTGTGTTAAGAATCACAAAATGTCTCATCTTTTAGATAATCCCACACCTCTAGCTTACGCGGATCCCACTAGACATAGCTATCGCAGGATGGCTATGTCTCAATGGCGCCCGAACTATATTAATTCTGGGTTAGGTAATGCAGGAGGATTTAGTATATTACCTGAAATGTATTTTTCAGGATCGGAGAACGTAAAGGAGTTCCTTGAGACAATAGATAACCAAATACAGTTACTTGAAATCCCAAGTAATCTGTCATGTGCTTACTTGAAAAGTCATCTCAGGGAAGGGCTCAAGATTGGTACTCAATATTTGGATCGGTGCTAGTGCAAGATACAGCCACGGATTTCGCGCAGCTCAAGGCTGAATTAGCGAAAAGCTTTTCCCGCAATCAAAAATAAGAAAGAATTGAAGCTCTGATTTTTCGCGTCACAGCAGGGAAGAAATCAGGAACCCACAGACTTTGTTTACGATTTATTAAAAATCCAGAAGAATTTAGAGCTAGGGATGTCGCAGGGGAATTGGGGGATCACTTTTTTGTTCGACTCGAACCACGATCCGGGATACGTGGAAGTGCGCAATCCGCAGAAACGGTACAATTTTTGGAAGTATTGCTAAATTGAAGGGGGGTATTCTTAAAAAAAAAAAAAGGGGTTCCGAATAGTGATAATGTAGAAAGACGAGGTAAAAGCGCAAGATGCCTTTTTTGATGCTAATCGCAGAAACTGGAGGAATTTGAGGTTGGGCGTATCCAAATAATGGTAGAAAAAATTTTTTTGAGAATAGCCGTCAAAATAATACGGGGTTCGAGAGGAATAGATTTCAGAATGGTGATGAGATTCAGCGAAAGGGTACCTTTCGAAATGAGCAAATGATAATTTTAATAGGGGGGACCGTAGAAATGGGGGTTCGGGGAAAAATTTCAGTCGAGACATAGGATGCAAAGGGACGATTGAATATTGTGTTAAAGATCAACCTCAAAAGGAATCGGCAAGGGAAATACCAATTGCTTTCCGATATGTTATCACCCGTAGAATTTCCCCCACGTTCCTATTTTATTAAATAAAACTTTTTTTGAAAGCGCTTTTGGGACCCCGGGAGCAGATAAATCATTTATATGGAAAGAACTATATAGAAAATATTTTTTTATAAGCAAATTAAAAATCGCGAGCCCAGGTAATAACAGCACAGGGTGCGAAATGCCAAAACATGGGGATTGTAAAATTTGAAATTTTAGCATCAGACAATTTGAAAGAACCATTTATGTTGACGGATTTGGAATACCCATGTTTTGGTGTGATTTTATAAGGGGGTAAAGGGATTTTTAGATTTTGATCAGAAACGAAAAATTCGATTCGTGGGAAGATAATAAGGTAGATAAAGGAATTTTCATTTCTGACCCATTAACCCCAGTTAAATATTGTGGCTAATGTTTATCGCAAAACCTGTTGAAAGATAATAGGAAAAAAAGAATTGTGCAATAATCGGGGATTTAGTAATCACTTCGGGAACAGTTAATAACAGAACAAAAGCATGACCCAGAATTAGGCTATCTATAGATATTTAGAAACCCGGGAAATCTCTGTTAATGCAACGATATGTGAGAATTGGTCCCACGATTTCCGTCAATTGAAGCGTTTTTTTTATGCACCAATTTTGGGTAAATGGATAAAAAAATCTTTAAGGAATGAAATAATGAGAGAATTTAGCAGGCCAATTGCAGAACATTTGGGAGTTTTAAAAACGTTCAAAAAAATTCGACGTTTGTTTTTTCCCCGAATGAAAAATTCATTGATCAATATGTCTCTACATGCCATATGTCCCAAGTTAATAACTATAAAAGGGTTAAGCTGGTCGATTAAATCCTTTATATCAAATTATCCAAATAAATAGGACGTTAGATTTTTTACCCCGTACCCAAACGAGAATAAGACTAATCCTATTTTTAGTTTTAACCGATCATTTCAGAAAAGGGCAAAATTATAATTTTAAAAAAGTTCGTCCTTAAGGGTATTTTTTGTCTTTAAGCGTTTTGGGCTCCAATAAAATTAAAAATGATAATGGCCCCCAATTTATATCCAAAATTTTTAACTTTAAGGAAAGATTAGGAAAAAGGCATGAAAAGGACGGCTATAGGCCACAAGCAAATCGGACTGAAAGATTAATCGAGATATGGCAAATGATTAAATTTGAATGATCAACACGATACTTGGGATCAATTTTACGTGAGTTTGCTTACGCTATTCGTACGGCGGTGAATGAAACAACGGGAAAATCACCTGCGAATTATTTTTTGGTTTGAAAAATTATTTCCCCATTTCAAAATTAGTAATGATTTCAGATTGGAATTTAAAGTTAAAACATAAAAAATTTTAGGGGAAAAAAGACAAGTAGAAAACTAAAGGGGGAAAGGGGGGAAAGATATTATAATAGACGAAGACGAGAAAATACAAATTTAGGTAAATGATTTGTCTTATTAGAGACACACCCTTTAAGTTCAGCAGCTAATAAATCTGTTCAAAAAACAAAAAATTTTAAGGGCCCTATAGAGTATTAGAAGTAAGAAATAAAATAAAGTAAATGGTCAGGGGAAAAAATAAGGTTAACGTTGATCAAATAAAAATATATCGTCATAGGAAATGTGACGAGGCGAGTTAGGGGAAAAGGTAGCCCAGATAGTATCGATCACGTCAGGGAAAAGAGTACTTCGGAAAATGTACATCAAAGATTAAATGAGTCACACTATGGGAAAAAAAGATCTTTCGGTGAAATTTAGTTAAGTCGGGATTAATCGCCGATCAAAACAATATAAAAAAATTTAGGGCCGATAAACGCAAATCCCGGTCAGATCGCTTCCTAAAATTTATTTACGAACGAAGAAAAGTAAAAAGCAAAACTCGCTAAGGGGAAAAAAAGGTCTATGGATCAGGGGCGGGGCCACAAAAAAGTGGCACAAAAGGACACAAAATATTAACAAAAAACCCTTGTCATCCAGTACTATTTTATAAGTAGGAAAAGAACAAGACGGAGACAGCTGAAGTTCAAGATGGAAAGAAGTAAAACCTGAGGCCACGCATGAGAAAGGATCAGGGGTCCCGACCGGCCAAAAAACAAGACCAAAAGGAAAGCCGACAAGAGAATAAAAGCCATACAGCAGGAATCATAAAAATTTAAGCAGCCAAGAATAAGAAAAGGAAAAAACAGTGGTAGCACCCGTCATTGGGAAATCCTATGCGAGGACAAATAAAAAACAGGTTGTATTGTTTCATTTTTTTATGATCTTTCCAACAAGTGGTCGGGTTTTTGCAAAGAAGGAAATCTCGGGGGGTGTTTTAAAAGTTATAAGCCAACAAAAATTGACACTACAATATTATAATTTTTTTTTGAACTTTTGTAATTTATAATACGTATGTTTTATATGTTTTGGTATTGTTCCGTATTATGATGCATCTGGTTCGGGGGAAAAACGGCGTAGTGGGGCACAACAAAAATAACGAGTGCGCGGTCATTTAAAAATTTTTGGAACCAGATGCGGGGTGGAAATGAAAGTTTATTGTGATTTACAAATAATATATAATGTAAAACAGAAACTTATTGGTATTATGTAAACATAGATTGGACAAAGTAAGTCAGAGAGTTTTTATTTCAGGGTGACAGACCCTGAAAATAGTGTCAATAGATGATATGTAACCTCAACACGGAAACAGTGGAGCCGAAATTCCAGCTCCATATGAAATGATGGTACGGATGCAGAGTTTGGGTCTGCGCACCCAGGAAAAATTCGAGTAGAAAACCTAAGTGTATCAATATATAAGTTACTTTAAGAGTATATATGTAAAAAGTGAGAATGGACCATGATTAAACAGCAATTATTAATGTTTGCCTAGTTAATGGTATAAAATTTATTGTCACGAGTTTAAATTTAAAATTAAGTTCAATAATTAATTTAATTCTATGATGAATAATGAAAATTAAAGATAAATATGGGAAATTATAGAAGTTAAAATGAGGATTCAAGGTTAAAATTTAAATAAAACTTAGAAAGCGAAGAGATTCAGAAATAAAAATTTAGGCTCGTAATTTATTAAGGGCATTGAGAACCCTTAAATAAATCACGTTTTTCTTCTTGGAGGGGGTTGTGACGTCTCTCGCGTTCTTCTTCTAACATAACTACTAAGTTCTTTGACGGCCACGATTAATGGCAAAACTTTTCCAACCCAATACCAAGAAGAGAAACAGGGAGAAAATGCAAATAAGATATACTTTAAATGGATAGAGGGTTTAGTGAGATGGAACGGCAAGCTTAGAGATAACTTAGTGCGGAATTGTTCGGAACAAGCGTTAGACGACCTACAACCAAGGAAGAAGGATACGTTCATCGTCATTAATAATATTAAATATAAGAAAGATTAATAAGGCCTGAGTATTCTTATCTACAAATAGCCGATTAGGAGAGTCTTCAACCAAGGTAGGAGGATTACTCAATAAAAGGTAATATTTTGTATAGGAAGTTAGATTAGGCAGATAATTAAATATAATTAAGATAAGTGATCTAGTTGTGCGATCTGACTTGAATATTCAGTTTAATTTGTGGCTTATTCTCACTTAAAGAAAGTTGTTATTTAGAATTAAGTAATTTAAGTTATTCTTAATAAAAGTTGTGTTAAGAATCACAAAATGTCTCATCTTTTAGATAATCCCACACCTCTAGCTTACGCGGATCCCACTAGACATAGCTATCGCAGGATGGCTATGTCTCAATTTGGCAAAAGCGGCAAGGTTGTATTATTAAGTGATGACCGTTGTCCATATCTAGGCCTAATTCCGTAAACTATCATTCAATTCAATTAGTCAAAATTCTGCCATTGGTAGAGCCGCTTTGTGCCTAGGTTTTGTGAGTCATGCACATTTATTTGTTTCAAATGACCGTTTGTACGAGTATTTAACAATGCATGCTATATACTTATTTTTCTTTTAAAGATCACAGGTAGGGCCTTTTTTACCTTTTACTAGGACTCAAAAGTTTTTCTCAGTGCTCAGGGCCTCAGAAAGTCTCAAGACGTCCCTGATAATGATAGCAATTATTTCTCAATACATCTGCAATACGTTATTACATATACTTGTAGTACTTCTTTCAAACTTAAGCCAAATTTCCTTAAATTTCCTTCTTAAACCTATCCAAATTTACTAAGCAACATTGACTATTTCAGTAAATCAAAAAAAAAAAAATTAAAAGAAGACATTCTTTAAGCAATTTTCAAAACTTCGTTGGTAAAAAAAAGTGTTTTTGATATTAGCTTCGAAATATAGTAAATTTTCCTTACTCGATGCGCACGAAGCAAATTATAGCTCTGTTCTCCGCTAAATTGTGTCAAATGTATCATAATATTTTTTATCCCTCTATTATAGAAGCGAGTTTTACTGGAGTCAAACTTACAAATATAACGGATAATTAAATCTTACGCAAAATGTCACGATATTTTTTATCCTAATTAAATCGTTGACAGTAACACACTTTAATAATGCAAAACATATAATTAAACTAAAATGTCATGAAAAGCTTTTGAATTCTTTTTATCTTTACATTATTACCCTTGCAGTAAAACACAATTTCCAAGAATAAGCGTTGCCTCTTTCTATTTTAATATCTTTATTATTAAGAATGTATGATACAAGGAATTTTTCTTGGTGAATATTTGATTATTTTACGCAACAAGTATATAATATTAAAGAATTTTGAAATTTAAGTTGTGCTTTCAAGAGGAATTTATGATTGAATAAGAATATGGGGAGAGGGGGATGGTTGGAATGAATGGTTATTTATTAAAGTCACTCTTCTCTCGAAGAGCAGCACGGTGACTATCAGCAGCAAACAAATTTATGAATTATCTCTGAATTTTCTTGTTGATATTAATCTTAGATATATTACTATATAAAAAAAAATCTGGGATTTTTTGGTTATCATTTTTTGTTGTAAAAACAACTAAATTTTGATGCCATTGGGTTAATTAATTGATATATTTAGTTAACATCTAAAATAGAATTTTCTCATTGCCAATGCTGTTTTTCTCGTTCGTAATCAGTCTTTGCGTTTTCTAAAAAAGGCCGTTTGGCCACATCGTCACTTCCAACCTAGTACCTTGGTCTGAATGAGCCATTACAGTATTTGTTTAATTTAAATTTATTAAAAAATATTTTTCCTTGTTACATAATGTTAAGATTTTTATTATTTAGAGGGTATTCCGATTATATCTTATATATACAAATATGAGCCGGATTCTTTTCATGATATAATTTTTTTAAATAGTGGTATATTTGTTTTTCACAGTATAATTAGTAAATTCTATGTGATGAAAATAGCCCTCTCTCTCCCCTTCCATCTCATTTCCGCTTATAAAGAGATTTTAAAAAAAGTTATATGGGGATTAAATTTGCGCACACGTTAACTTGTAAGCGTTTGAAGTGCTTGAACAAACTTTCTCTGAGTTCATAAAAACAAGATAGTTGATTTATGACCTGGTTTTAGTAAAAACATCCAATGCAGTCTCTCTTAAATCCACACAACTCATTACAAATTATGCTTTAGAAGATTCCGAAACAGTTAGATTGGAAAAGCTGGCTGTATTGTTCGATTTTTTTACTAACGTCAGGCTTAAAGCTACGTGTTGGCTATTTTTAGGTGAAGAATGGGGCGTAGCTAACGCCGCATCTGCCGTATCAATAATACGGGGGCCCAAGCAACAGGGGCCCCAACATGTGTAACTACAGTCCAACTAACAGGGTTCTCATATCTAAAAAAAGGCCCCCGAAGGAATTTGATACAGGGCCCACTTAGAAGTAGCTACGCCAGTGCTGAAGGACCTCGTAGTTTTTTAGTTTGATCAAGTGACGGAGACGATATCTGAGTTAGCACTCAATCTCCCAAACGACTGACGGAATGAATCGATTATGTAAGCACTCTGGATCTGCTAAATTCGAAATCATTTGACGGTATGTATTTATAAAATCTAGAATCTAGGAGTTACAAGAACATTCCAACCATTATGGTAATCTTAATGATCAATTATCGCGATAGTTTATAGATGAAATTAGATTCTGAGTTAGCAATCTTTTCACTATGTCAGGAAAGGAGCAACCAAAGTTTTTTTTTAGTTTCTATTTATATGATTAAGAAAGATTATTTATCAGTTGAGTATACCAGTGGCAACAACTACATATGTCACCTGAGCGAAAAAATAAATATGAAAGCGTAAATCAACCCCTTTTACATCCAAAACGGTTAGTTTCATCTTTTTATAAGTGCTTTGTCACAAGTAATTGCTTTCATTTACACATCTTAGTAAAGTTATAAAAAAATTCAAACTCTTTTCTCCATCTTGATATCTGGGGCAGTTAAAATTAAACTGAAATTGTTGAAAAAGTATATTTAAATCAAATACATTCAACCGTGTCAGATCGTAAAAAAAGTTGAATTTTTTCGTACAAATGATAAATTATCTTTAAAATGTTAGTGTATTTGAGTTCATTCGTATAATATGTTTGATTTTACATCATTGAAGTTACATGCCTACTTTACATTTTGTATAATAATTAAATTATAAATAGTTCTTGTTTTATGCTTAATGAATTTCTTATCTTTTATTTCAAAATTAGCTATTTAGCTCTAATTATGAAACTGTTTTGTTTTTGAAAAGTTGCGTATTTAGAAATATAATTTAGTCAGTTATGTTTATTTTTTCCTTTTGCTTAAATTGCTCTTTTATTTCAATATTTTTTTTTACTCTTCTACCATCAAACTATGTGTGTAGTTAAGATATATTATGAAAACTCAGTTTTTCCTGTTAGGATACATTATTTTTTTTATCTTGATTTGATTTATTTTAGAGGTATTGTTTTAATTTAGAATTTATGAATATTTTGTATGGGAGACTTTCTTAACAATTCAATGAAAAAGTCCCATGTATCTCAGATGGATTCCACTTACATAGACTATTGCATATATGTTAACAAATAAGATAAAAAATATAAAAACATAAAATTGCAAGGGGGACAACTATTTTAGTGAACATTATATGGGGCACAAAGTTGATACAAAATGTATGATTGAATTTACAAGAGTACACAAGTTGATTTTATTAAATAACATAATAAGGGAAAGGTTTTTACTAATATCATTGAATAAAACAATTAGTTTTAATGAAAAATATTGTTTTTCTTTCTGTACTTATATGAATTTTTCTATGTAATTATCCTTAATGTATAATAAGTTTCAAGAGTGTTATATATTAGTTAATACAAGGAATGCTATTGGTTAGAATATTTCATTCTACAAAATGTAATATTCATGATAATGAGTATAATTAAATCTGATGTTGTTTATAATATGTTATGAGCTGAAGAAGTGCAAGATCTAATTAATTTTGAAAAAGACAATGTTTTGATTTTTTTTCTTGTGTAATTATTGGGTTTTAGTGTGGGCTTTGACTATGATTTGTTGCATATTAATTGCTCATATCACTTAACTAATAATTGTAATGTTCAATTATTAGTTAAATTTTCTGTATTTGTATCTTTTTTTCTTTTCTTTTATATATATATATTGCTTACTGTTGATCACAAATAACAAAAATTCAAATTATGTACCAAGCATTTATCATTATATATTTGTATCTTATTATTTCTAATATAGATAGTATAGTTAATATATGCACATAGTAATAATGTTTGAATGTTAGCCCATTAATTGATGAATTATTTTCAACAAAAAGACCACCTTGTTAGTTGAGTCAAGAATTTCACCAGAATTGTTTCGAAACATGGGTTCGAGTTTTGGTTTGCAAGGTGTGCATAGCATCCAGCGATAGCTATGTCTTGTTGACCCGCGTAAGTAGAGGTGTGGGGATTATCAAAAGATGAGCATTTTGAAATTTTAACACAACTTTTTTTAAAGAATAACTTAATTTTTAATTCAAAAAACAATTTTTTTAATGAGAAAACCAAAAATTAAACTGAATATTTAAGTCAGACCCCAAAATAGATCACTTATTTTAAATTATATTTAATTATCTCCCTAATCTCTCCTATACAAAATATTACCATAGGTAACCCCTCCTCCCAATTCCACCTATTTTTACTTGTAGATGGTGTTTTCGGACTATTATATTTCTTATAATTATTATTATTAGCGACGCGGGGGTATCCTTCCCTTGAGTAGGCCGCAACACTTGTTCCGAACTGTTACGCACAAGTTATCTCTAAGATTGCCCTTCTTTTCCTAAACCCCTACCCTTTTTAAAAAGTATATTTTATTTGCATTTTCGCTTTGTTTCTTTCTTGGTTTTGGGGTTGGAAAAATTTTTCCATTAATCGGGGCCCGTCAAAGAACTGGGAGTTATGTTAGAAGAAGAACGCGAGAGATGTCACAACCCCCCAAAGAAAAAAGGGATTTTTTTGGGGTTCCCCAATGCTCTTAATAAATTACGTGCCTAAATTTTATTTCTGAATTTCTTCGTTTTCAAGTTTTTTTTAAAATTTTTAAACCTTTGAATTTCTTTTTAATTTTTATAATTTCCCAATATTTATCTTGACTTTTTTTTATTATTCATCATAAAAATTAAATTTAATATTGAATTTAAATTTAAATTTAAACCCGTGAAAAAAATTTTATACCATTAACTAGGCAAACATTAATAATTGCTGTTTAATCATGGTCCTTCTCACTTTTACATAAAACCTTAAAGAACTTATATATTGATACCCCCTTTAGGTTTTCTACTGAATTTTTTTTGGGGTGCGCAGCCCCAAACTCTGCACCCGGACAATCTTATCATATGGATTTGGGGTTTTTGGCCCACGTTCCGTGTTGAGGCTACATATCAGTATTGACACTATTTTCGGGGTCTGTCACCCGAAATAAAACCTCTAAGTTATTTTGTCAAATCTATGTTTACATAATACCTAAGTTTCAAATTTTATGCATTATATATCATTTGGAAACCCAAAAAAACTTTCTTTTCCCACCCCCGCATCTGGTTCCACAAAACTCCCAATGAGCCCGCACCCCTTAATATTTTGTTATGCCCTATACGCCGCGTTTCCCCGAACCAGATGCATCATAATACGGAACAATACAACAAATATATATAACATACGTATTATACAATTTCAAACATTTTTCAATAAAAACCCAAAAAAAAATAACCAAAGGGAATTGTCACATCTCACGAAGTCATACATCGAAGCAAAGAAATGTCTTTCTTTTTTTCCAAAAAAAAAAATTTTACGTCAAAAAATTCAAAAAAAATATACACTCATTGTAGGGCAACCTTGGGTTATAACTTTAAACACCGCCGAGACTTCCCTTTTTTCAATAATTTTCCCCCCACTTTTGGGAAAAATCATAAAAAAAAGAAACAATACAACCTGATTTTTATTTGTCCCCCCATAGGATTCCAATGACGAGGGGCTACCACTGTTCTTTTTCCTTTTCTTATTCCTTGGCTATTGAATTTTTATGATGCCCGTATGGCTTGTATTCTCCTTTTTTCGGCTTTTTTCCCTTTTGGTCTTGTTTCCCCTTGGGGGTCGGGACCCTGATCCTTTTCTCATGCGTGGCCTCAGGTGTACTTCTTTCCATCTTGAACTTCAGCTGCTCCGTCTTGTTCTTTTTTTTCCCACTTATATAAATAGTACGGGGTGACAATAGTTTTTGTTAAAATTGTGTCCCCTTTCGTCCACTTTCTTGTGGTCCACTTGCCCCGATCCTGACCTTTTCATTCCCTTTTGCGAGTTTTTCTTTTTCTTTTCCGTCATTCGTAAATGAACAGGGTGGGTCGACCAGTGATCTGCGCTTCGGTCCTATCTGTGTTTTTTTTATTGTTTTTATTGGTGATTAATCCCTTTTTGTCTCTAACTCACGTTTCCCCCCGCAGATCTTTCTTTCCCATAGTGTACCTTTTAATCTTTTTGTACATTTTTTAAATACCGTTTCCTGACGGGTCTGATACTATCTGGCCTACCCGTTCCCAACTCGACCTCCTCACATTTCCCATGACGATATTTCTTATTTGATCAACGTTAACCCTTAATCTTTTCCTGACTTTCCCTTTAAAAATATTATTGTTATTTCTTTTCTTCTAATACTCTATAGGGTCCTTCAAATTTTTGTTTTAAAATTTGGGAAAAGATTTATTTGCTGCTGAACTTAAAGGGGGATTCAATAAACCCCCCCAATTTTTTTCTTTCTTTGTCTATTATAATATCTTTTCCCCCCTTTTTCCCGCTTAGTTTTCGTACTTAGTCTAGCTTCCTTAAATATTTTTTTCTGTTTTAACTTTGAATTCCGATCCATCTGAAATCATTAATAATTTTGAAATGGGTAATCAATTTTCAACCAAAAATAACGCGGTGATTTTCCCGTTGTTTCATTCACCCCCAAGAATAGCGTAAAAAACCCCCCAAAATTGATCCCAAAATCGTGTTGATCATTAACATAATTTGCAATCATTTGCACTATATCTCGATTAACTCTTTCAGTCCGATTTGCTTGTGGCCTATATGCAACAGTCTTCACATGCCTTATGCCTAATCTTTCACTTAAATATTCAAAAATTTCGGATATAAATTGGGGACCATTATCACTTATTAATTTTATTGGTGTTCCAAAACGCGATATAAAGTTATCAAAAAAAATATCCACTATTATACGAGACGAGGCCTTTTTAAGAGGTATAATTTCAGCCCATTTTCTGAAATGATCGGTTATTACTAAAATATAGCGATTATGTCTTATTCTCGATATAGGATACGGGCCTAACAAATCTAACGTCACTATCTCATTTGGATAATTTGATATAATTGGATTTAATCGACCAGCTGGTAACGCGTTTTATAGTTATTAACTTGGCACATATGGCATGTAGAGACATATTGATCAATGAATTTTCTCATGTACGGGAAATAACAAACGTCCCGAATTTTATGATACATTTTAAATCTTCCCAAGTGTCCTCCAATTGGCCTGTCATGAAGTTCTCTCATTATTTCATTCCTTAAAGATTTTGGAATGTATACACGCATTTCACCTAACGACGTTGCGTGTTTCGCATAAAATAACAAGCCTTCAATTAGACGGAAGTCGTGGGACCAATTCTCACATATCGTTGCATTAACAGAGTTATCTTCCGGGTTTTCTAAATATCTATAGATATGACCTAATTCTGGGTCATGCTTTTGTTCTGTTATTAACTGTTCCCGCGAAGTGAGTACTAAATCCCTGATTATTGCACAATTAACTTTTTCTCCTATTATACTTTCAACAGGATTTTGCGATAAAACATTAGCCACAATATTTAACTGCGAGTTAATGGGTCAGAAATGAAAATTCCCTTTATCTACCTTATTATCTTCAACCAGCGAATCTTGAATTTTCAACGATTTCTGATCAAAATCTAAAACGATCCTTGACCCACTTATAAAATCAACACCTAGAATACATGGGTATTCCAAATCCGTCAACACATGAAATGACCAAGTTCTTTCAAATTGTCTGATGCTAATATTCAATTCTACAATCCCCATGTTTTGGCATTTCGCACCCTGTGCTGTTATTACCTGGGCTCGCGATTTTTTAATTTGCTTATAAAAAAAATATTTTCTATATAGTTCTTCCGATATAAATGATTTATCTGCCCGGTGTCCAAAGGCTTTCAAAAAAGTGTTATTTAATAAAATAGGAACGTGGGGGGTTCTACGGGGATATAATACGGAGAAAC
>BMAV01012933.1:187206-200663 GCA_019973955.1 Trichonephila inaurata madagascariensis | reverse complement strand
ACGGTTGGTCACCTTAGTAATTGTGGAACCTAGCGTGATGACACCTTGGATTTGCGTAGTTCTTCCCGAATAATTTTCCACATACTGCCATTACTAAGATCAGTTTCATTAATTATCATTTAGATGGTTGATCTTCGTTCTAGTGGTCCCCTAATTTTTTTCACTGGGGAAGGGGACATCTCTGTGAGTGATGGTCTTCCACTTTTTGAATCATCTTTGAGACATATGTGGCTAGTTTGAAAATTCCTCTTCCACTTTACAACTATTTCCATCAATAGTCATCATATCATCGTAGTTTGGCCCAGCCACCATAATTTTCAAATAAAAGAAACTCCTTCATTCTCGATCTTGTTAAGGGATGACGGGTTGAGGTTACGTCATTTTTTATCCTTCGTGTCGTTTTATCCTTCCGGGCTGAAGTGCTCAAAAGTAACGCTCTAAAAATCCATTTTTTATACTTTTATATTTCTAAAAAACGTTTCTCTTCTCACTTTTACAATCTTTAAAAGGTTAATCGCATTACGAGCTTCTGTCTTTTCCACACTGCGAATTACTTAAATCTATGACTTCGTGAAACCAAACAAATCAAGAGTAATATCTGTAATTTACAACAATATGTATCTAAGGATAAATTAATACGCATAGAATAAATCCATTGCAGATATCTCTCTCCGGGTATATATCAGTAATAACTAAACGCGTTTACAATAATTCTATGTATATAAAGTTCCGCTGAATTGTGCTCAAGATTGAAAAATGAGGCTTATGAGTGTGTCTCATTTTTTGAGTTTGACGAGTCCTCTAAGAATAATCTGTTGTTCAATGTAACTTTAATTAAAAGGGAGTAATTAATAAGTGAGGATATAAGTATTCAAAGAGTTCATTAATATGCTACTAAAGTTCATTATATGGGCTACAAAATGATTAAAAGACCCATCAATGGAGCAATTACACATTGAACAGTTAAAATCAGTAAATGATGAAATTCCCTTTGCTAGCGATCTATTCTTGTACACGTCGATGTAAAGAGTGATAAAAATTCCTTATCTCCTTTTACTATTTCTCAATTATTGCTCCAGATTTACGGTGTTTTATAATGTCCTAATGTGGAGGCCTACCACATCCCCTTTATGTTTGGCTAGCAAAAGGTCTGGTGACCTTGCTGACATGTAAAGAATATCAGCTGAATGAAGCAGTCGGAACATATACGAGCCTTACGGGATCTGGCATCAAGGACGTTATTAGACATGGGCCAATTGGGCTCATGAGGCCTTGATCTCGACTCAGCCTCGAATAATTTTAATCATCAAATGTTATACCCCGGACATATTCATCGAGAAACTAGGAGCTTTGAACTACGTACCAACTGGCAACAGTGGTAAAACTGCCTTATTATGCCATGTCCATCCTTCGTGTCTAAACTTAGGTCTACAATTATTTGCCATCATTACTCATTTAGTCGAAAAACGGTCGAGTCGGTTTGTGTCTCGGTTTTATAAGCTTGTGAGTCATACAGTGGCTTAACATACACCCCCGCAACCCCCGAATCGGGCGGGATTTTAGGGGGCCTAAAGCCTGACTGGCGCCAAGTACGTATTTAATCCATTGTTTCTCAAATTGTGGGGTGCGCCTCTCTAGGGAGGCGTGATAACTCTACGAGGGGGCGCGAGCATTTTGAAAAAAGTCAAAAACAAAAATTATTTAAGAAAATTACTAATTTTTGGAAGGTAAACACAAACAAAATACATTCTGATATAATAAAAAATAAAACACACACATTTACAATGATATAATACTCTTATAAATGTATCAGTACTGCACAATGTGTGTTTTAATTAATTAAACAACACTAAGTTTATATCAAGTTTAATAATTACCAATGACCCCGTGGGCTTGTCATATAAGAAATTATAACCAAAAGGTAATATTTTTCTGGATAATTTATGTCTTTCAATTAATCCGAGAACCGTTGATTAAATTTACGTGATTCGCTCGCCAATGCCGCAGTTTTCCATGTGGGCGTGCGTATGTGATGTATTGCGGGAGGGAAGAAAAGAAATAAATAAGCAAATCCTATAAACACTCTATCAAGGTCCTTTTTATTGCATTCCAAAGCCTCCGAAATAATTTTATGGATAGCAATGCTGAGAAAAGATCGTACTTCCGAAAAACGTATATATACGTCCGGGGCAATAATCGCTTCGGTTAAGAGAGACATTTATATACGTCGGTGGCACTTAAGAGTTTAAAGTCGTGTTGCATCAATTCACGTTATTGTATGGAGGGGGTGGGGGTGGCGAAAATTGTGATTGAATATTGGGTCGCAAATAGTGAAAGTTTGATAAGCACTGATTTAACCAATTTATAAAATATTTAAGGAAACCTGACTTTGCAGGGGGGATCATAATGTTCTTCGTTACTCCACTGGAGTCATGAACATTTATTTGTAATGGATTACCGTTTGAGCGTGCATTTGACAACATATGCTATGTATACCTATCTGAAAGGGTCACAGGTGGGATAATTTTTATATAGGGGCTCAGGGCCTCAGGAAGTTTTAAGACAGCACTGTCTGGCATTATCTTGTTGGAAAATAGCCATAGAATGATGTGTCATGCAGGGTAATGCAACTAGTAATTGGAGGTTATCAACATAGCGTTGAGCTGTTAAAAATGTACATAAGATCAGAAGAAGCCATTGAATTTATATGCCACTTATTTTATTTTTTCTACGTAATAGTAAAAATTTTTCTGGTAGTTTAAGAATAGAAATTTTATTTTATAACTTTTAGTGCACTTTCAAATACGATCTACACACATATAACAAGCTTACTACTTTTTTTTTCGCATCTGAAGTTTACCGTTTAAATTTATTTTTGTTAGCTTAATTCTCAAGCTTCGTTGATATAGTATAATCCTCCAAGAAAATCGTTTTTTTTTTAATGTTGCGTCTCACAGCTTAAGCTACTTGATTCATATACTTTTCTTAAGCTGACTTGAAGAAGCCTCCAAGAATTATTTGGATTCTTGACTCTCCCCCTGTCATATTTCAAATTGTCTGCGCCTTTTTTTCTCCCCCTTTGGTGAGTCTTTTATTTTGAAGAATGTTCTTATACCCTTATCACACCCCCCTAGCACGCCTTCGTTATCGTTTCTCATACCAGGTTTTCCCTCCATTCTCCCCCTCAAAATAGATAGAATCTGACTACATTTTTCTTCAGAAATTTTTGCGAGATATTTTTAAGCTCGTTTGGGCTTGTGATCATTTTACACACTTGCAATCCATCCCACGATAAGTGCATACTTGATTAGAATGAAAATTCTGCTTAGAAATCCAGTAAGCTCTTTAAATTTTTATAATACAGTGGAATGTCGTTTATATTCGACCGTTAATTATCCGGAGCGTCAAATATCCGAACCAGTTTTTCAGAGACCTTTCAGCGAAAAAATGAAGGTGTACGATGGTACAGCGAAAAATAAGTGATCGTGTTTTCCACAATAAAAGTAAAATTGCGATATTTTGCACCTATTTTGCTTTTTCTTCAAGCACGTTTCCCGCATATGATGATTTTCAATATTCGTATAGTGTTCGGTTTCATATACTGCATTATAATGCATGGATCACATTCGGTTTTCGGTTATCCGAACAATCGCGTATCCGAACGGTGTCCGGTCCCAATGGATTCGGATAAACGACGTTCTACTGTATTTGGATAATGTGTTTCATATGACACTAAAAAATAAACTCCCCCCCTGGTGCTATTATTTGCATGATCCAGCTTGAAGGAGGGGGTTGTTTCTGTGCCTTCAGGGGACACGGTACTCTATACACATTTTATTTGTTTTTATATATTTAAGGGGAGTTGGAAACCTTTCTCTCTTTCTATACTGACAATGTTAAATTGGCTGTTTTCGATGTACCTTTTCTCAAAATCTGTTATATGTACACGCTTGAAATTTTTCACATACAATAAAAGTACACCTCTCTCATTATACTAAAATGAGCTTTTATCTAATTTTGAATTTTTTTAATAAATTATGAAATATTTTATCAAACATTGCGAAATTTGACCCAATTTTCACTTAAAAAATTTGTAAGAAATAAATTTTTGAGTTTTTTTACAAAAAGCTCATTTTAATATATATTAGACATCATTATAAATATTTCATAAAAAATTTACATACCTGTGAAAAGTAGTTTCTCAGAAAAGGTACATCGCACATTAAAATTTACATATTGAGATAAATTGAATTTAATGTATACAATGAGACTTCTAATCGGCTAGGAAATAAAAAAAATAAAAGGCCCAATTTAAAATAAAAGATACATGTTTTGGTTTATGTCAGACGTTACAGTCAGATGTTTTAAGTAGAAAAGAAGTATTTTGTTTACATTTATCGCCATTAAAATGGGCGTGGCCCAGATTCAACGATTATTTTAAAATAGGTTTTAAGGGCTTCTAAATACCTTAGAGGTTAAAGTAAGGTATTTTTAGAAAGCTTAAAATCTATACAATTTGAAAATGTAAAAATCTCAAATTGTCAAAAAAATAAGATTTTAGCTTTCCAACACCCCTTAAATGAAAATGTTTACATATGTACCCTATTTGAACATATATGAAATATATATTTCAGTAGGAAAACACTAGTTTTGAACAAACAATTATTTTGAATTTTTAAATTTTTAAAAAATATTTTAAAATTTTTCACTATTTTTACAAATTTGTACATTTTTGAACAATTTTTTTTCCTAATATTCTTAGAAGTGTTTCTCACAATTCTCTGCATGGGATTGATATTACGAGTGATACTTTTATTTTTACAATTTTCTTCGTATCGGATACTATAAAAAACAGTAATAAAACAGCTCTATATATCTAGACTTGATAATCTTTTAATAAATAACTATTCACACAGAAATCCTAATTGCGTGCACAGAACTATCAAGCAACCAGAAATAAATTTCAAAGTTTCATATTGAAAACCTAAAAAATAAAAATAAAAGTTTAAAACTTGAGAAAAAGCTATTTAAAGTTTTAAAGATCAGTAAAATAAATGAAAGAGCTAAATGCAGATGTCTCATGTTCTAATTTCGGTTTTTGGGGGGCATCGACATACTGTTAAAAAAAGTTCAATAATTGACTAAATAATGCAACTTAACTAAACTCAGTGGCGCAATAACCCATGAGGACTAAGATCTATTGTGCCATCTCATTTTTCATGATCTTGGGCCCTGAGATGAAAGAGCAAATGTTCCACTCCAGGGGTCAGTCTGACGCCCAGTGTTTAGTTTCCAAGCAAGCTTGGTACTTTTTATCAACCCACTGAAGGGATGAAAGGTTGAGTCGATCTTGGCCAGCCCGAGGTTTGAACTCCGAATCTGTGGCGTGGAAGCACGATACCATACCACTTAGCCACTGGGTTTCCAAATAATGAAGCTAGAGCTACTGAAATTTTTACACATTTATTGAAAAGTACATTTAAAAGGTGGCAATAAAAAAAATCGATATTTTGGTCATTTTTAGGGTAATGTGTCCCCTTAAGCACATGCTTCAAACTATTTGTTTTTATCCTGTTTAAACAATAATAAATCAATGTTATTTTATTAGATGTCTATAGATTTTAAAGAAGAGGAAATTGTTATTCAATTTATTTACAGTTCTTCAAGCATATTGTAGTACAATACTTTCGTATTTTAAAGTTGCGCAAAACAAAAACCCAAACTAGCTAAACTGCCCCAATTTAATACTGAAAAAAATTAAATTTTATGTAAAAACCTGGTGATTTTTAGCTTAAGTTAGTATCCTTATTATATTTTGTATATAAATGCTTTGTGTTTCAAAACTTTTTTGAAAATATTGTGTTAAGATTAGGCTATGAATAATTTATTGTTGTAACTATCGGGGCTTAGAACCCGCGATCTATTGACCCGAAGTCGAGTAACTCAACCACTAGACAAAAGTGATCACTTTTGTCTAGTGGTATGTTACGTGCATACGGATCGGAAGGTATCGAGTTCTAACTTCCGATATTGGTGACCCGGATGTGATCCCCGCGACCTACGCATTAATGCAAAAATATATTTTGATTTAAAAAAAATTGAATCATATTAAATTAAAGTAGAGTTTTTATGTAGAAGTTAAGTTTTGGATGATTACATATTAAAAAAATAGAGTTTTATAGGCATTATTAGATTTTCTTTATGACTTAACAAACTTTAAATGTGTTTTGAAGATATAAGTATTTTCTAATCCCTAAGGCCTTTTTTCTGTTCAAGATAGAGTCTTGAAATTTTTTTGTATATACTACCAAACGTATGTTCAATAAAAGTATGAATTTAAGTCTGAGATATCTAGTTATTTTAAATGTTTGTGTTTTTTCTGGGTTTATCTAGAAAAATAGTTATTAAAAATCAACAAGGGAACAGGTTTTCAAATCCATACTAGCTTTTGTTCGCAATAATCTAAGAAACATAAATAATTTAAAATGACTAAAAGATTTTAAAAATTGAACATTTTATAAAAACGTGAAAAAACTAAAAAAATTCTTATTTTTTCAAAATTGTAAAATAATGGCTGGTCAGACTGACTTTTTACTTTCAGAATCAACTTAATAATATAATCTGAATATAAAACATAAAATATTTGTAATGTTATTGTCACCAAAAATTTTTTTTGAAAAAGGGTACCGTGTAGTCTTAATAATTTTTAGGTAATAACACAATTCAATTTTAATGGTAGAAAATCTGCAACGCCAGGTAAAATAATATTTATATCGACATCAAACGTTCGGAAAGGCTGATGAACAAGTTTTGAGCTGGGTTTAGAGACGAAGTCCTTAAATGTTTTTATATCACTCACAGGTTAGATTTAAAAAAAATATTTTTATAGCCGCTTAACCCTTGAAAGCCTTGGAAACCTTCGACTTAATCCCGTAGTAAATATGCTTCCCATCAACTTCCTAATTTGTAAATGTTGATGGGGAATTATTTTCCACCTAGGATTTGTGCTGCTAGCATTTCGGCCAGCAGGACAATTAATTTCTGGATTTTCAAGTTATAATCGCAGGGGAAGACCTGTTGGAGTCCCGAGAAGCAAACAAACTGATATACTAGATCAGTGATTCCCAAAGTGGTCTATATAGACCCCTAGGGCTTATAACGACTTAAAAGGGGTTCACGCTAGCGAAAAAATAATTTGGGGGTCCGTGTGGTGTAAATGGGGGTCTATGATTGTGCCTCATTAAAACACAAATCGTGACTTTAATCTTTAAAAAAAATTGATCTAGTGGAAACCAGATTTTACCAGTTTAACTGATTTATGTACCAAATTTAGTGAGCTTATGGTTATTAGGTGACAGCATAAATTTTACTAAGACAAGGACCGTTTCATCATTTCTTTCCAAAATTAATCTAAAGAACTATAATATTGAACGTCACGAATTTTCTCAATTTTTCACAGGCAATCTATCAGGACATTTTAACTAAATTCAACATTTAAATGCTTTGTACTCGGATTTTAAAACTAAGTTTAAGATTGCTTTTTTCATAGTAATACCACAATAGACGATGAATTCATTTAGTCACGTTGAAAAAATACGTCTTTTTAAAATAGGAACTGATCAGAATAGGTCCTAACGAAGATTTTTAAAAAAAGTTCAGAAACGGTTGTTAGCAATTTTTTGGCTTTAAAAAGATATACCTGTTATTTGTCACGAATTATGGAATATCGTGAGAAAGTTTTTAATTGTTTTTACTAGTGAGAGGAAGTTTAGTGAGTTTTCCTATCTCAAAAACAAAAAAAGAAATGAAGAAAAGGGGGGAAAAAACAACAACTAGACACTTACTAACAAAGGAGTTTAGAGTAAACCCGACTAGATGGGAAATTTGTTATTGTAGCACCAGATTCATCCCTCTGATTTAAAGCATTTGTTTTTTGTTTAGTTATTTTACGTAATCATTATTTTATTATTAATTTAATTTAAATTTAATTCATTAACATATCCTTTAAGTTTTATACGCTGTACTTCACTACAGTTAGAAATTTAATTCTTTTGAAGTAAGTGGTACACCAGCTATCGAAAAAACATTTAAGTTGATAAATTTGCAAAAATTCAATATCAGGTAAGAAAGGGTCAACACAAAACCGGAAAACATGGCAAGAGGTGTACGAGACAAAAAAAAGTTTGGGAACCTCTGGACTGGATGATGTATGATTGAAAAAAAAATTATTGATTTAATATTATGTGTTCTAAGGCAGTGATCCACACATTCCCCAGTCCGCGGACCAAATGGTGCCGGTCCGCGCAAGGAATATTAAATTATTTTCATTTTATATACTGTGGTGTATTTCTCTAGGGCTTTATGGTAATCATTTTATACACCATGTTAAATAACTTAATATTAATTCTTGGTGTAACTGTATTTTATTCTGAAGGCTCAATTAAATACAATTAAACTGAAATTATTAAATAAAAGCAATCTAAAATATAAGCAATCAATATCCCCTCCTTGAGCGGGACGCGGTAAAATTATCAAACGTTGACCGGTTCTGCGGCGATAGAAAGGTTGAGGAGCACTGTTCTAAGGAACATGAGAAGAGAACAAAATACGTTTGTCCATCTTGCAGTGTCCCACTATTTATTGATCCCTGTTTGTTTTTTTTTAAATTTCATGGGAAGTAATATGCATAAATTCTTAAATTTTTGAATTCAAATATATATCTATAATTTATAATTTATTTTGTAGATTTTCGTATTTAAAAAAATACACACATTTTATAAGAATTACATAATGCAATATAAAAAGAAATGCAAATCATAAAAAGAGTAATTAAGTGTTTATTATAGCACGCTGCAATGTAAACAACGCAAGGGCTATAAAACATAAGATGGATGACTCTCAATGGGAGAGATGGGGGTGGAAAAATAGTGTTAAAAATAAAATTAATAAGCAATAAGTTAAATGAATTTAATTTTATCTATCGATCTTCATTCCCAAAATATATTAACATAACATTGAAACAAGCAATAATAGTAAAAAATTTAAGTGAATTTCTACTATGTCAACAATGAAAATTTTTATTTTAGTTCCTTTTTATTAAACAATTACAATTAATATAAATATGTATATACATATGGCAGAATCAAAATATTAAGTGGCAAAATAGAAAGCGATTTTCCTTTCTATATATGGTGTTGCACTATTTTTGTTTGTTTTTGTTACTATTTATTCATTAATTTAATTCAAACTCAAACTCAGAAGGCGCAACAGCGCATGAGGGCTAGGGCCTACTTTGCCCATCCCAGTATACGTGACTATTGGGCGCTGAGGTATATGAGCAGATGTCCCGATCAGGTGGTCAGTCTGAAGCGAGACCCCCAGTGTTTAAGTCCCCAAGCAAGTTTGTTACTCGTTTATCGACTCACTACAGTAAGGATGAAAGGCTAAGTCGACCTTTCTCAGCCCGGGAATAAAACCCAGACCTGTGGTGTGGAAGCGTGATACGTACTACTCGACCACTGGACCTCCAATTAAGTTTAATTGTTCTAATAAAATAGTAAAGTAAAAAAGAAATCACACATTCTCAGAAATTAGGCCATCCCAGGTGAGATTCGAACTCATGACCTTCGGATTAGAAGTCCAACGCGCTATCCATTGCTCTACAGGGACACAACGAACGATTTTCCTTTCTATATATGATGTTGAGCTATGAATCCTGTTTGTTATTATCTATTCATTTTTTAATTTAATTAATAAATTAATATTTGAAAAAATGTCTTAACATCAAGTTTCATCTACTACAAGTTTAAAAAAATGTATTTGAACCTGAATGGATGAATAGAAAGTATTTTATTAACGATTGAAAATTTGAAATATATATATATATATATATAGGGAATGAACTAATAGTAGGAGTTGTGAGAAAAAATGGCCGTTTAAAGGGTTAATATATATCACAAACATATTTATTCGAATTATTTGCCAATTTATCATGATGTGCCGATAAGTAAAAAAAATCAATAAGTCTAATTAGAACAAAACACTTTTTGTTCGTCAAACTTCTTTCATAAGGCCATTACTAAACATCCATGTCATGCATTAGGCAGGTGATTCTTAAGTGATGAGTCAAAGTGCAAGAAGTCATTGACATGAGCATATTTTTCAAAATATTTCGCATTGCTTTTTGAAAGCCTCGTGAATAATAAAAGGAAATGGGAGATAAAGCTTTTTTCTGAGGATTTACATCTAATATGGTTTTATTTGATAAAAATATTTTGTTAGTTTTATTTCACTTTGTTATTATTATTTTACCACTTTTAGTAGAATTTAAAATTGTCATTTAAAAGACGCAGGAAATTCTTAAAATGTTATTCTTTCAAACTGTATACAATCTAAGAAAAAAAATAAAATTCTTCTTTCATTTAAAATACAGTGAATGAAAAAAAAAAAAGGCTACTTCATAACTATTTACATTTGACATAGATTACATGTTTGTGTTTTTAGGATTTCAAAATTTATTTTTTGTTAACTTTGAAAATATGATTGTACTTATGGAAAAAGTTATATATATAAATATATGATTCTAAATTTCTTTTCCGCCTGTTTCGTAAAAAAAATCGTCTTAAACTCATACCTTATAATGTGAATGAATTTTTTATAATATTTAATATAATACTTAAAATACTATTTTTATAAAGGTGTATTTTAAATGTAGTCTTAATTATTTTTTGAATAAAAATTTGTTTTATGATCTTGCAAATTTACCGACAAAATTGGTGCTTTTCTCTGATTATTATAAAAATGTCTTCGCATCTACTTTTTAGGAAGAAAAACATTCAAAAGCAGTATTTTATGAAATATTTTTGTTTCGAAAAATATTCTATTGATATTTTTTGTTTCTAATTTAAACTAAGAAAAAAAATTAAGTTCTGATATTAAGAAATAGTAATCAAAATCATTCCGCGCGTTGAGAGATATTATATATTCTCTAAAGTATAATGTAAGCACACACACTCAATGTATATGAAATTTGTGTATTGCTAAAAAAAATCGTATAATGTCTTTGAGTGTTTTTAATGATTATTTCTTTATTCTTAAATTTCTATTTACAAATAATTTTTCATAAGATTTTCAAATATTAAGAACTCAGAATAAAATTTTAAGAAAATATCCTTAACATAATCAGATTTTTCCTATTAAAAATGTCATAGAAAACAAATAAGTTGAATGCAATAAAAAGATATATTATAAAAATATTTTTGTAAAATCATTGTCAACCCACAACTGCTGTAATTCCGGTATAAGGCTATCAGATTAACATCTTTAGGATGCATTTTGGCCAATATAAGCACTTATTTTATTATAACTCGTAAGTACTCAACTTTTATTCAGCGATGCAAGCTAATACTGTTTCTAGAAAGTCACATGATAACTTCAAACACGTGTTTCCAGCCAATTAGTTCATGTTCTTCGCTGTTGCCAGCAATAGTGTCTAGTTACTGCTGGCGTTAGAGTTTTAGAATATTATAGCTATTTTGTGGGGAGAAGGAAGTTGACCTTCGAGCGGGGCGGACAGAAAAAGGATAGTCCCTTGATTTTGGAGCAAAAAGGTGCTGGACCGAATTTTCAGTAAAGGGAGGAGAGTTCATTTGTTTTTAACCCGATGCACTGGGCTTGGTTTTACTGTACCAAGAAGTGATAGTTTCTTGGGTTTTGTTTTTAACTCGGCTGACAGCTCTTGGTTTTTTTTTTTTTCAATTTCTACTTTAGCCCACTCTATATATTTATTTATACATTTATATATTTGTTTATCTTGTTAAAATTTTCAATCGTTAATAAAATACTTTCTATTCATCCATTCAAGTTCAAATAAATTTTTTTAAGGTTGCAGTGGATGACACTTGATGTTAATGCAGTTTTTTTCAAATATTAATTCATTAATTAAATTAAATTTAATGAATTACTGGTTTTCGACGCCAACTTAGATTCGTCTCTATTGTTGTAACAATGTAACTGTAAAAACAAAGATAAAAATTGCCGTCGAAAACCTGTTTTTCAGCCAAACTAGCCAAATCGGGTGTGCATTGTTACAACAATGCAGACAAATCATGCTCTTTTTTCTCTCTCTCTCTCAATTCCTCTCTACTATTAGTTCACTCTCTCTCCCTCCCTCCCTCTCTCTCTCTCTCTGTATATATATCTTATTCAAATTTTCAATTAATAAAATACTTTTTATTCATCCGTTCAAAGAAGGAAAAGTAGTACTTAATTTTTTTTGATATTTCTTGTTTTTGTGCTGTATTTAGTAGATAGTAGAAAAATAACATTGAAAGATATTACACCAACTTTTGCATTTTGAGGTTTCTCTTAAAACAGTATGCATTTTTTAGCAATAATAATACACATAGGTAAATAAAATGCATGGTTTTAAAAAACCCGTGTAATAAAAGTATTTTTTTTTTAACTTTGAAAAACTTTTTGAAGATTCATAATTTTTAAACATCTTTACCATATAACCAAATTTGAAATTTTGTCTAAATAAACAATAAGTACGAGTCTATCGTGAGTTTTAAATTGAATGGAGAACACGTGATTGTATTTATCATGTGACCATTATGAATTTAACCTATTTGTGCTACGACAGTTTTTCATGAGAGTTAGTGCAACAGCAGCTTTTGATGAGTGATTCGTACTATTACACCTTTTTATGACAGGTTCATGCTATGACAGCTTTGAAGGCTTGTTCTGTGATAATGTTCAATCATTGCTGCCTGATATTACTTCCCGCACATGTTTTTCTTCCGTTGCATGATCAACAACAATTTTCAGTTCAACAGTTCGTGCCACGACAGCTTTCAATCAGTGATGTATAGTATTTCTTTTTCATTCGGCTACAACTAATCAATGGGAACATTTTTCGATATTCTTCGGTTCATTTCAAATAAATTTATTCGTGGTATGAAATTCTGCTGAACAAGATGGGTAATAAAAAGATTTTATCGACGAAGGGAGAGTCGAAATATGAACAAAGTCTCCATCAGCTTTTTGAATCCAAAGCAGATTTAATGTGCGCATCAGCGTCTTTATTTAAATAACCGGTATTGATTTAATATCGAGTGCTCAAGTTTATAGTTTTACTCCACGATATTAATAATAGGGATAATATGATTCTCTTAAGAAATATTCATATTATGATATAGAGAAAAATACAATGAATTTATACATTTTTCCCCGTGTAATTTTGCTGTGTTTTACACAATTTGGCTTTCTTTTTAAATCAACGTGGGGCCCCAAGCAAAGCATAATTAACGTATCATTTCCAGTTGTAGTAAATGGTAGCCTACAAGAGGTTGATTAGTTCTACTCAAGCGTTGTTTGGGGGGCCTCGGTAACCTAGTTTTCATGGCGATGGACTTGTGGCCAACTTGTCATGAATTTGAATCCTAATGCCTCTGAAG
>BMAV01012933.1:132098-186202 GCA_019973955.1 Trichonephila inaurata madagascariensis | reverse complement strand
ATTTTGTCACAGACAATCCGCCAGGAAGATGACGTTTTAACCTACGTTCAAAATTTAATGCATTCTATTCAGATTTTGAAATTAGGTTTTCGAATGCTCTAACTATGGTAATACCACAGGAGGCAATGAACTATATGGACACATTGAAGAAAATAAATGTCATATTTCAGGAGGAATTAATTGGAATAGGTACTAACGAAAATCTTAAAGTAAAGTTTAGAAACGGATGTTAGCAGTTTTGGTGTTAGAAAGACATACTTGTTATTTAACCTGAATTATGGAACTGAGAAGATTTAGGGTTAAACTCTCGACAAGGTTTAAATGTGAAAATTTGTTATTGAAGGGCCAGATTTATCCCTCCCCTTAAAAGCACCTTTGTTTGTTTTATGTAACTGTTATTTTATGAATTATTAAATTTCAATTTAAAATTAATTATAGCACGTGTTTCTTAAATTTTAAACACTATACTTCACAAAATTAAAAGATTTAATTTTTTTTAAGTAAATAGCTCTATACCAGCAGTCAAAAAGATATTTAAGATGAAAAAAGTACAAAAATTTAATATTAAGTAAGAAGGGGTCTACCCAAAGACGAAAAGCATGACAAGGGGTCTATGAGACAAAAAAGTTTGGGAACCTCTGTACTAGCACAACAAAGATTTTCTTCAAGCTTTGATCATTGCAAAATTATTAGGGACATCATTGAAATCAATTTCCATTGTAATATCATTTTGAGTGCCTAACAACTTCAAACTGTTGGCTTTTCTTTTTCCATAGTAGATCTCATTTCGGTCTTTACTTTCTTAAGGGCAGAAATGCTTCTATTATGACTCGCTAGACGGTGGTACGTTCGCTGTAATTTTAATTCTCTCTCTCTCTTTCCGCACTCCAATTTTTTGGGCCCCAAAATCTTTTGCACCCTAGGTATGCTCCTAGCGTGCCTAAGCGGTAAGGCGGCCCTGGTCTATTGCCAATAACATTAGCATTACCTTATAGTGCATCGTTAATATAACTCTGTCTCTCAATCATGTTCGGACAAACATGATAAAATAGTACAATTTAAGAATCGCGGATGCATAGTGCTTTTTAAAAAAGTTTCACTTATAGTAAAGTGACCATTTTTTTGACAATGAAAAGGAGGACGAAAATTTTAAGAAAAAAATTACAACTTAAATATAGGAAACGTTTTATTAATTCAAACAAAAATTCGCTAATTACGCTTGCATTTTTTAAAATTATTATCTTAAACGAGTATTTTTCCACTGATTAAATTTTTTTTTTTGGTCAACATATCAATTTCTAATATATCGGGGGGAAAATTCGGGCAAAAAATATCCTTAATATTGAATTTTACGGTAAGCACTGTAGCTAAAATATTAACATTCAATTTTGATTTCTCACTAGTCACTTCACAAAAATCATTACCAACTGATAAAAACTCTTTCAACTGCTGCATTAGTTCCAGGGCAGTACAACGTAAATTCAACAAGAATAATTACATTTTCATATGGAATGTGTTCATTTTTGAAATGGTTTAAGTAATTTCATCCATCTTTTTCCAATTTCTCAGTATGTTGATTTCTCAATTGTTCTAATTTATAAGAATTTAAATATACATTCAGTCTTCGTTCTACTTCAAACAGACAATTATCATCGATTTTAATATCAGGCATTTCTTTAGACAAAAACTCAACGTAATTTTCTATATTTGACTAATTTACTTGCGACAAAGTAAAAAAAATACCATTGAAAACTGTTATTTCCTGTGATATTTGTTTCAGACCATTCTTCGACATTTTTGAAACATGTTTGGTTCATCTCTGAATACAGAGATTAACAGATCAGTTTTAAAATATTGAAAAGGAGGGCAAAAAGGAGGACGAGGGAGGACAGAACCTATAAAAGGAGGACTGTCCTCCCTAAAGGAGGACGGTTGGTCACCTTACTTATAGTGTAGAGAACATCGATAAATAAAAAAGATCTTTTGCTATTAGGCGAATAATTAAAGTAAAAAGAAGTATAAGTTATTATAACTATATAACTGGTTTCTTTCACACAGACAAAATGAAGTAATCCAGAACATTTTTTTTCATATAGTAATTAAACATAAATTTTTCATTCCAGTTCATAGAACTTAATACATTTTTTGCCCTCATTCTTAGCCTTTCTTGCAATATGTGGAAATCGGGAATTCTATTTCAATTTTAAGATTTCTCATGAGAAAGAATGGTCCATCGAATTTTTCCACATTTTTTTTTTTTCTAAAAAATTTAATCAAAATTTCATATTTGCTCTGGAATTCACGTTGGGAGCAATTTGACCTCAAATAAGACGAATTATGTAAAACTAATTAAAATAGTTCTTTTTTTTTAGAAAATAAATTAAAAAAAAAAATTTATTTGAACTTTAAGCAAAAGACAGCAAAGCAAGTAGCACATTTTAGACACGTGTTACTAAAGAAATCCATTTCCTTTTATCAGAAAATTAAATATCTCGTGTTTATGTAAAAGACTGAGAAAATACCTAAGCCCATCGCTCATTAACGAACACGCTTTGATATTATGATAATTATGTCAACAAAACGGCAGGAGGGAAAAAAATACGAATGAATGAGTGCAAAAAATACTACTCCTGATTTCCTTGTTTCCTGTAGCGTGCATCTTACAGAACAAAGCGATAATACGATATATATTTTTTTTCTTCTGTTCTTCAGTTCTTTCTAGTTGATTATTTCATGAATCTTTCCTGCATGAAAGAAGGAATAAGGCTCTAAAATTATAAAAATTTGTAGAAAAGAATTATATGAATTTGCGGTTTTTATTCATATTTTGAGCATTTTCAGATAGATGTTGAAAATGCGTAAACAAGGATGTTATATACAATAATTTAGTATTATTACAATAATTAGTATTATTACAGTATTATTTAGTTATTATTATTAATTTAGTTATTATTATTAATTTAGTTATTATTATTAATTTAGTATTATTACAATTACAATAATTTAGGGCTTGATAGTTCTTGTAAATGCGTATCAAGTTTTCAGTAAATTAATTTTATGATGTATACTTGCGGTCAAGTAAGATTCCATTCTCTGTACAGATATATAAAATAATGCATATTTTACGTAGGATTACGAAGAAAAGAAATTATTGGTTGCTAAGAGGGAGTATTTGCCATTATATTTATTTTAATCGAATAAACAGCATATCTCGAAATGAGAGAGAGAGAGAGCGCGCGCGCGCGCGAAAACAGAGATTTCTCTGAAATTACATTAATCTCTGCTTTGAAAGTATTTTTTCAATTCCTACTATTAGCTCACACTCTCTATATATTTATTTATCTTGGTGGAATTTTCAGTCGTTAATAAAATACATTTTAAAGCGCTTAATTGAACTGAAATTTTATATACAAGATTATTTTGAATGCTAATACAATAATAATTAATTAAAATTAATTGATTAAAACTAAATAATTAAAGAATTACAAATACACACAACCACGTAGGCATCATTTTTGGTGACTTAGTGACCCTTTTGGCAACTTGTGTCAAAACTTGAAAAGGTTTTTTTTTTCTCACGTGTTATATTCAGTTGAACTGAAATTTATATTGGATGGCAATACAATAATATAATAATAATTAATAATAATTAATTGGTTAAAACTAATTATTTAAAGAATTACAAATACATGCAACCACGTTGGCATCATTTTTGGCGACTTAGGGACCCTTTTGGCTACTTGCGCAAAACTTTAAAAGGTTTTTTTCTCACGTGTTAAGGTATTCAGTTGAACTGAAATTTATATACGCGATTGTTTTGGATGACAATGCGATACTTTAATGATTATTAATAAAAATTAATTACCACTTAATGTTGTGATTCTGTCCTATGTATATACATATTTATATTATTTGTAACTATTTAATAAAAAGTAGCTAAAATAAAATTTTTCCTTGTTGATCTAAGTAGGAATTGACTTAACATTTTTTTTTATATTACTTGTTTTTCTTTCTGCTTCATAACAATTCGTTAGAATGGCCTTCCGATCTTCAAAGAAATATTTTAAAATATTTTCATAAACCTCTTGTAAAGTGAACATTCGTGTGAATTGCTCTCTGTTACATAAAATATGTCACAAGAAGGTACAATACTTAATTGTGCTATTAAACATTCATCACGTCCCCCTTAATAACCCTTAACAGATTAATAAGCTGTTACTTTGAGCAACGTGATTGTATGTAAACACTATACTTTTTTTTTTTTTAAAAAAAGAGCGATTTGAAAATATGAATACTTTGAACATTGATCCCAACATTCAAAAACGTATGCAAAATTTAAAAAAATTTCTTTATTACAAACTTTGATTAAAAGATATATGCATTTACTACAAGCTTCAATTTCAGTTAGTGCATTTTTTTCTTTTAAATGGCGCAGCGAATTGGTATTTTACCATTGCAGGCCTACCCCGGGAGTTAGTATCACTTTTTAATGCAGCATCATACAGGTGGATACTAATTACCGCATTGTAATTTTGACTCGCAGTTTCCTCCCCAGAGGCCGGCATTTGAGCTCTGCCGATGCGAAATCATACTTGGACTTTAATTTTGCAGAGAACATCCGTCAAACAAGCACTCTAGGGATCTTTAACATGCCGTATAACCGTACGACATGGACGCTGTCGATTTTCTGCATCATGAAAATCCATCGACATGGGCCGGGGTCGAACCTGCAAACTGGTGTGTACAAGGCTAGCACCAAACCAACTATGCCACCCAACTCACTTAATTAGTGTATACCTTAACTCAGTGGCGCGACAGCCCATGAGGGACAAGGTCTACTGTGCCCAACTCAGTATACGCAACTTTGGGTCCTGGGGTGCATGAGCAGATGTTCCGGTCAGGTTAAGTGTTAAGTGTCAAGTTCCCAAGCAGACTTGGTACTCATTTATCGACCCACTGAAGGGATGAAAGGCTGAGTCAACCATGCCCAGTCCGGGGTTTGAACCTCGGTCCTGTGGCGTGGAATCGCGGAATTAGTGTATAAGAATCTAGAAATTCAAAATCCAGTTTCGAGATACTTTTTTTTAAAAAAACAACTTTTCAGTAATTAAAATAATGACTTTTATAGTTTGAAAGCAGTTTTAAGCTTGAAAAATACAATATATGAATAAGATAGATATAATTATATACTATTGTGAGTCTTTAAGATTGATTAACTGTTTTTTAAAGTCACATCTTACGAAGCAACACAAGGATTGTTAGCGACGGACCTCGCAAATTTGGAACAATGTTTAATCACAAAAGCTTGAACTGGCAATCGTCTCTCGAAACTTCCTCACTTCACCAATGTATAGACTTCGAGTTTCGGTAGATTTAACTTTCATCAGTACTTCTACATTGCGGGTTTCCAGCGGCATGAGAACTAGCTCATAGCTCAACTAGAACAACACTGATCACGACTTCACAACCATGGCCACATGGGTAAAATTGCTACCATAAACTGTCTGAAAAGAAGAAATGTCGTGTGCGGTATAGTTCTATAAATAAATTCGAGTGACCTTGCCTTTTTTGTATTTCCTACTTTATTTTATTCTTTGTTATTTATCCAACGCCCATGCTTGGTTTCTTGACCATTTGACGCCGAGTCTCCCAGTACCGACTGACGACCACGTCAGTCGGGTATTCATCGAGTCCAATGCATTAGAGCAGGTGGTCGCCATCCACCCTGGCATGACCACAGAGCGGTCAGGCCTCGTCAGCATAGCCAGGCCAAGCCAGTGGAGGTATACTCCCAAAAAGTCATGTCCGGTAGTTAGGCGAAAGCGGGCAACAGCCTAGGCTCTCTCCAGGACCCACAGTGGCCAGAGTTTCCCTTGGTTTTCCAAGGCTCTTGGTGTTTTGGTCATGGCAGTAGTATATAATACTATTTGCTCTTCTGAGGGTCAAGGGGACTTCCGGTTGAGACGACTCGGCTCCCTTCTTGGCAATTTGGTCGGCTCTCTCATTGCGGGGGATCCCAACATGACTTGGGACCCACTGTAAGGCCACAGTCCAGCCGTATGAAATGAGTTCCACAATTTTAGTTCGGCAATGAATTGTGTTAAAAAAAAGGCAGTTGGTGTGTTACTGCTTAAGGCTGAAATTGCAGCTTGGAGTCGGCGAAGAAGATATTTTATTTTATAACAATGGTAAACATAACTAAAACTATTGCATATTTTGATGGTCAACCAGACTAGGAAGTGTAGCAACCAATTATAATTTGGTTTACAATTAGTTTCAAGTAGTTATGTTGGTTTAAAAAATGTGTTATTTCTAAGTGAGTGAGTGAATATTAACGTTACACTGTTCAGCTACACGAGAGCTTTTGGCGACGGACCACGTAATTTTGAACCATGGTCAAGTGACATGGACGACACCTGAGCTGGCACCCCCTCTCCTAACTACCACACTAACGGGAGGACGTTTGAGCTCTCGACAGTTTTAACGTGCATCGCTCCCCTTCACGGCGGATCTTTAGTTAGTGATACTGGGCTCGAACTCGTGACAAGGCCAGCCACGATCTGCTACCTTGACCCCTCGGCTGCCGCGGTCACGTGTTATTTCTGAGAGTGATGTTAATAAACAATCAATCACTGAAATAATTAGTTAAAAAATATTTGATGATTTCTGAGCGTTGTCAATCTTGCAAAATGTATGCCTTTATATAAATTTTAAATACGTTTTCTTATCCTGACTTTTATTTTTGTTGATGTCTTTTTTTGAAATATCCTAGGCATTTTTTTTTCTTTTTGTTCGGAATATTGTCTTGGAATTATTCTTTTGTGCATAATTTATCCCTCTGACTCACTCATACATTATAAAAGTTCATATGAATTTTAGTTTTTTCTTAGTTTTTAAAAAAATATGTCATAATTTACTTAACAATTTTATGTTTTTGGGGGGGAGTGGAGGGGTTTAACTGCAAGAATATAATTGTTGATTTTAATAAGGAATCAAATTTTTAATTCTATGCTTTTCCCCGGGATTCTCTTGAAAGTTAAATCACTTAAAATAACTTAAAATATCAAAATTTTTATAAAAGTTTAAAAAACTTCAAAATTTTAAATTTCTTAAGAAAAATTTATAAATTATGATTTGTCCAATTGATTTTTTTTTCAGAAACAATTTAGTTGTATAATCTGAAGAAAAAAATCATTCATTCCTTTTAATATTCTTGTCTCACAAATTTGTTTTATTAAAAAAGGTATTTCATTGTAGTTAAAAAATCTCTTCAACTCATTGCCTTATATACAAACATTATTCAAGAATTTTTGGAAATAAGAATATAATTTGAATACATTCCACGCCAAATACAAAAAAATTTAGGAGTATATCCAAGCTATAAATTAGAAATCAAAACACCGTATTTTCTAAAAATTGACATTGATCCTATATTTTTATACCAAAAGATCACGTGAACTATAGTTAAATCAATATTAATCATCAACTTGCAACGATGCCTACAACCATGAATGATTATCAAATCAAAAGAAACTATGCAATAATCTTTTTTAAAAAACATTTATTAAAAATTAATTTTTGGGGGGGGGGGGGGCACTCTCTTTTTCCTTGATTCTCTGTTCTGTCCATTTCGAAACTGAATGGGAGAACAAATAAAATTGTCTAAAGGAAATTTAAGTTCTTTAAAAGCCTTTTTACTTAAGAATGAGAACAATTTCTTTATTTTATAGCTTCGTTTGCTTAAACACAAAACTTTTTTGTAATATTTTAATCATTTTATTCTGAAATGGTAATTTAAAATTATTTAACAAATTAAATCATTAATTGATTTAAAATATATAAATGTAAATGTCTTTTAAATTCTAAGAAAAAAAAAGAACTGCAATAAGTAAGCCGAAATTAAGTTACTTAGTTTTATCTTTAAAAAACTTTTCGCGCGTTTTTGCACGACACTTGTAAAAGCACACATATAACTTTCGTTCTCTTTTCACTTCTATTGAAAGATATCAAGAAAAGCTGAAAAACGACACTACACAACAGACCCGGTCAACTCTTCCGAATTTGTGAAACATTTTCTCTTAGCAATCAGATTGATTTTCGGATGCGGAGAAAGTGAACCGGTGCTGGCCTCAATCAAAGGTGAAGTGTTTATGCCAACCGGGAAGGTGTTCGGTTCTCCATATACGGCTCGGTTTCCGAATGTGTTCTACTTGGCCAGTCGGTCAAGTTCTCACTTGATGCTTGCTTTTCGCCAGACGAGAAGGATCAGATTCCTATGTGGAAAAACTAACACGTCTCGCTGCCGCTTACCTAAATATACTTTTCCTTTATGGAAATTATGATTCGCAACAAATGGTGTCGTTTTTTTTACCTTTTCATATCTAGTTTCTTGAATTATCTTCTATCTTTCTTCATTGCTAGATGAGTTTAAGGCTGTCTTCGGCAAAAGTGCTAGCTTGAACTAAAAGCGAAGCACGTTTTCAGACAGAAAAAAATGCATCAATTTCCGTGGAAATTTACAATATTATAACCCTACCCCTATTAACAATGTAGTGTATTTAAAAATTTAAAAATATTTCATTAATACTTTTTTTTTTATTTTAATGCACGAAGGGATAGATCATTTAACATTACGGTATAGGAGAAGAAACGCGGAATACATTTTATCCCAGAAAAAAAATGATCAACTCGGTTAAAAGTAGAAAGTATGACAAATAAATTATAGTTTTTTTTAAAAAAAAGCAACTAAGAAACACGTTTTTATAGTTAATCGAACTAAAAATTAAAAAAATACTTCTTATTGTAAGAATAAAATGATTAACGACAAAATTAAGGTTATTGTGGTAAACGCGTGGGGTGCTCGATATCAATTGTTATAGTTTCTTAATAGCTCTATTCCGAAATGCAGAGTCAGTGTAAAAATGTAGTACAAAACACATCCTATACGTTTTACCACAATAACATTAATTTTCTCATTAATCACTTTATTTTTACATTAAGAATTATTTTTTACTTTTTAGTTCGATTTATATACTATAAAAGTGAGTTTTTTAGTTTTTTAAAACTATAATTTATATTTTTCATTTTTTAGTTCAATCTACAATAAAAGCATGTTTTTTATATTTTTTTAAACTATCATTTATTCATTGATGAATTTTTCTTAAATGCGTCTTTTTTTAGAATGTTGAATATCCATTGGCATCCTATCAGTGCGTCGATACGGCCGGTAGAATCAGCCAACTGAAGGAAATCTGGAAAAGCTAAGTTTGAAATATTTAATGCGGAAGAAGGTGTTAAGTCAATGATGTTTTTCACTAAAATGAGCTCAATATTCTTGCTAAAACTTGCATCAGTATTATACATAAAAGTACTCGTTTTGAATCGAAGAATTTGTGAGAAATTATTTAATCCGGCGACCTCTGAATCAATTCTCAGCTGTTTTGGTTGTCACCATTTCTGGAAATTGATCTGGAATTAGTCGCCAAATCTGGAAATGGTAAACGGAATTAGTTGCCAAAACTGGAAATCGTTATTCCTGATGATCCTGAACAGGACAATGGAACAAAATTATGAAATTATTGTGTTGTCACCAGTCCTTGACAAGTGTGCAAAATTTCGAATTAATCTGACCTTTTAAAGTGGGTAAAAATCGAGTTCAAAGATTCCGTTATATACAGGTGACGTTTATAACAGCGTGTTAAAAAAAAGCGTGTTGAATGATGCTCTCTAAAAGGTAGTGTGACGGGCTCACGCGTCTTTTCTGTAACATAACCTCCGGGTTCTTTGACGGCCAAGATTAATGGCAAATCTTTTCCAACCAAAATCCAAGAAGTAAAATACGATTATGAAATGCAAATAAGATAGCTTTTAAAAGAACAGAAGTTTCAGTAAAAAGAATGGCAATTTAGGGAAGTTATGTTTGGAAGAGATACGAATGTGAATTGACGGCCTATCGTAAAGTTACCAAGATATCGAGCCATTACTACAAGGTGCATACCATTGCACGCGCGCCCAGGTGTTTCGTACCGTGATAGAATCTTATTTTGGATTAAGGTAGGACTGATTATTTGATATTAGGACTTGTAATATTATCAGAATTGAAAGTAGGCGGATAATATAATTATTTAGATAAGTGGTCTAAGTTACGCGATCCAGTTTAACTATTGCTGTGTGTTTGGTTTATTAGATTCTCACTTATTAAAATTTATCTAAATTATTAGAGAGATTTAAGTTATATTCTTAATAAAGTCATATTAAGAATTTTAAAATGTCTGATCTTTTTGAGAATTACACACCTATAATTCACGCTGACAATCAAAGATATGGTCACCATAGAGCGGCCATATCACAATAGTGAAGCAAGAAAATCATATTAATTTTTCATTTCTTCTATATCTGAAAAAATCTTCCAAATTTGGGTGTTATTTAACATTAACCGAAGACAGCGTTAAGGAATCTTTGGTGGGTTTATTTACTTTAATATTATATTCAAGGTGCCCTTTTTAGGAAATGGCAATATGAGCTCATCCCCGGTATAGCAAATTGTATCACATCTTGCTGTGCTGCCTTGTTTTTAATAAAACTATAAAAATGAATTTAATTTTTATTTTTTGTTAAATTTGGAGCAACAAAGGCTTGTGGAAGAGAAAATAATTAATAACTATTGAGATTAAACTTTTAATTACGATTCCTTGAGCTTTTGTTGTTATTAAGGTTTGAATAAGTAATAATAGAAGTGGATTTTCGCCATTGTTTATTTTAAATTAATTAAAATAAATTCAATAGAAAATAATAACAGGATTACTGATGTATTGAAAAACGATTAATATGATGTTGCAATAAAATGATGTTTAGCCTTTGTCTTTTTTTGTTACGTTTCTAATTAACATATTATAAATGTAGAAAATGATGGCAAACTATATATATATATATATTATTTGGCTTACAAATCATTAAATTTAAAAAGGCAATAACAATAAAATAAGTCTTGTCCATAAATGTTCAATAAAAACAAGTAATATTAAAAAAAATTAAGTCAATTCCTACTTAGATCAACAAAGAAAAAAATTTATTTTAGCTACTTTTTATTAAATAGTTACAATTAATATAAATATGTATATACATATGACAAAATCACAACATTAACCGGTAATTAATTTTTATTAATTATTATTAAAGTATCGTATTGTGTCATCCAAAACAATCGTGTATATAAAATTTCAGTTCAATTGAAAGCTTTTAAACGTGAGGGAAAAAAACCTTTTCAAGTTTTGACACAAGTCGCCAAAAGGGTCGCTAAGACAACAAAAAGGATGCCAACGTGGCTGTATTTGTAATTCTTTGAATAATTAGTTTTAATCAATTAAATTTTATAAATTATAATTAAATTATTGTATTGTCATTCAAAATATAATTATGTATATAAAATTTCAGCTCAGTAGAGGGCTTTAAAATGTATTTTATTAACGATTGAAATTCCACTAAGATAAATAAATAAATATATAGAGATTGTGAGCTAATAGAAGGAATTGAATAATTAATAAAAAAGGATATTTCAAACACATAGAGAAACTCGGTATTTAGTTGTCTGTTTTACCTAGAATTACTTTGGCAACTATGTGCTCGCTATTTCGGAGTGGGTGGAGGCCTTTTCCATCTTACCCATGGTCATAAAATGTGTACATATGGCTCTCATTATGATAATAAAATGCATTATTCATCATATATTTCTTATTATTATTAAATCGTGATTCGTAATGATTGACATTATTTATTTTTCTTTCATTTTTAATTTTCATACTTATTATTTACCTTTCGTATTGTTAGTTAAAGCCGAGGAGACTTTGGTGGGCTTAATTATTTTAATATTTCCTTGTACTTATAAGTAAATGTAAGGTATACAAGAGCTGCAATGTAAAAAAAATCTTAGAAATATGTTTTCTTAAATAAAATACTTTAAAATAGAATGAACTGTAAAAAAATAATTTTCACACGGAATACATTTTTGTGATGACAAATTCTGATGTTTTGATATAATATTACATTTGATTATATAATTTTTTTTTACTTTTAAAATAAGTTTTTTAACAAAAAGTTTTCTGTCGTTAGAGTTAAACGTCTTTTAATATTTTGATTAATGTAGGTTTTTAATTTGTAGATGTATAGGAATCTCAATAAATTTCAGGAGGTAGATTTAGGAAATGCTAGTTAAAAAAAAGTCTTGATAACGCTATCCTTTTGTCATATGGTTCTTAATCCATATTAAGGTATCCGACTACTTTCGGAACCGTGATTTTAAAAAAGCGCATAAATGGATAATTTTCATGATATTTAGTGTCACTTAGATTAGACTACATGTACAAAATTATTTTAAGGACATTTTGACAAAAAAAAATTATTTAAATACAATATTTTGGCAAAAAATTAACTTAGAATAATATTTTTTCAAAATGTCCTCCTTTTGTGAAAAATGCTTCTATTATAATATTTTGCCTGTATATAGCTCAGATCTCTTTACAGAGGCTCAACTATGATTTTTGAAAAATTCACATTATTTTCAGAGATACAACCAATTGAAATATATATATATATAATTATTGGCGTTTTTTTCTTAAAATTGCTCCCCTCTGTTGTCGTAAAATATGGATAAACCCACTTCTAAAGGATATATTTCAAAAATTCTAGTTGAGCCTCTGTAGAGAGGTCTGAGCTATATAAATCATTGAAAGAAAAGCCAAGAAAATCATTGGCTTCAAAACGGGAGTCCACAGCACCAGGTTTTAAAGTCAGCAAGGAACGTTTTACAGTCATGGTTTGTGCGAACGCTAGTGGAACACACACTTTGCCATAGTTTGTGATTGGCAACTCTAAGAAGCCTCGCTGCTTCAAAAATGTTTCATGCCTTCCTCCTTTTTAAAAGGCACAAACCATGTGTGGATGAAGTCTGCCCTTTTTTCTGAATGGCACTCTAAAGACTTCATTCTCAACGTCATGAAACTTCGTGAATGTGAAGGGAAAACAGGCAAAGTTTTACTGATTCTCGATAATGCTCCCTGTCACCCACCTGTCGAAATTCCCAATGCAATTAATGACGACTTCAGCGTGATGTACCTTCCACCAAACGTCACAGCGCTGGTGCAACAAATGGACCAAGGCGTCATTGAAAAGCTCAAGAGAATTTATGGGAAACAAGTTTTGCGGAGATTACTTTTGGCAGAAAACGACGAAGACAGTGTTGTTGCTTTTGCTGAAAAGCTCAATATGAAGGACGCCTGCTACATGTTAGCCGAAGCGTGGGATTCGCTCGAAAGAAAGAGCCTGAAAAATGCATGGAATAAGCTGTGGCCAGATTTAGAAGGCGAAAAAGGCCGAGGAGATTACCGACTTTGTCCAATCGATCCCAGGATTTCAAAAATGCGATAAAGAAGATGTAAAAACAGATGGAATGCGATGAAGAAGAGTGTGGATTTCAAATGCAAAATGATGACGAGATTGTGACTTCCCCGCAAGAAGAATCCGTCCCTGTCGACGATGAAACGGATGAAGACGAGGAAAACAACAACGAAAGTAGCAAGGGTCCATCAAATGCTGACGCGTTTTCTGCGTTAGAGACAGCTATGGAGTAGTACGAACAACAATCAGAGTGCTGTCCTACTCAACTATTGCTGCTCAAGAGAATCAGAGACCTTGCAGCGAAAAAACGAAGGTGTACAATGGTACAGCGAAAAATAAGTGATTATTTTCCACAATAAAGGTAAAATTTTGACATTTTACACCTATTTTGCTCTTTCTTCAAGCACGTTTTCCGCATGTGATGATTTTCAATATTTGTACAGTGTCCGGTTTCATAAACTGTATGGATCGCATTCGGTTTTCGGTTATCCGAACAATCGCGTATCCGAACGGTGTCAGGTCCCAATTGATTCGGAAAAACGACGCTCTACTTTAATGACATTTTAGACCAGAGGTTCCCAAACTTTTTCTCGGATAGACCCCCTAGCTTTGTTTTTCGGTTTGGGGTAGGCCCCTGCTTACCTAATATTCAATTTTTGCAAGTTTATCAACTTAAATGTCTTTTTGACTGCTGGTATAAAGCTACCTACTTTAACATATTTAAATTTCTAACTGTAGTGAAGTATAGTATTTAAAATATGAGAAACACATGTTAATTAAATTAAAATTTTATTAATACATGGAATAACTGAAAAACAAACAAATGTTTATAATGGAAGGAATGAATCTGGTACTTCAACATCAAATGTTTAACATTTGGCATCGATTTTGTGTGCCAGGTTTAACCCTAAATTCCCTCGGTCAGTAGTGAACTGTCTGTTTTGTTTTGAAGATTGGCAACAGCGTTGAAATTCCTTTTCACAAGGAAAAGTAATTAAAAACTTTAGCATGATATTCCATATTTCGGAATAAATAACGATTGTATTTTTAAAGCTGAGTTGTATTTTATGATCTTTTCGTTAGTGCTTACTCCGATCAGTTCCTCTTGTAATATGACACTTTTTTTCAATGTGACTATATTAATTCAAAGCCTACTGTGGTAATTACCATAGTCAAAGCATTCTCTAGCCTAAACTTCAAATCTGAATAAAGGGCATTTAAATGTTGAACGTAGGTTAAAATGTCTTTTTTCTGCCAGATTGTCTTTGGCCAAATGAGAAACTGGGAAAATTCGCGACGTCCACTATTATACTCCTATACCTTAATTTTGGCAAGAAACGCTGAAATGATGGTACTTGTTTTAATAAAATTTATGCTGTTTCCTTGAAACTGCAAATTAACCTCATTAAATTTAGTAAATAAATCTATTAAATATGTAAAATATGGTTTCCATTTGATTAAATTTTCTTTTAAAATTAAAGTCATGATCTGATTTAATGAAAGCTACTGTCATAGACCCCTATTTACATCTCATGGGTCCCAAAATTATTTTTTTACTGACGTGCACCCCTTGCAGGTCTTCATAGACCACTGGTGGTCGATATAGATCACTTAGGGAATCACTGTTTTATACCCTCTCTTAACGTGCCATTTTTGTGCCCATATGGGGTACTTTGCTGATTATTTTATAAATACACAGGATATGTGTTTTTCATAAATCCTAAGTGAGGTATATCTCTTCCCACTTCTAGACTATCCCGTAAAATTGTGCCATTTTCTGTATTACACGGGCCTAATAAATAAGATATTCTTAAAGATATTTTACAAGCCTAATAAATAAGAGCCTCCAGAAAGCTCGGTGAGGCTTTCTATAGTGGCTCGTACTAATTCCAATAAACTGACCTACTTCCCACCTAGAGGTTAAATGTAAACCCAAGCCGCTCTGGCATTGCCCCGACTCGACTTAACCTTTACGAAGTTTCATGGGCCAGTAGACACGGGGATGCTTTGTCTGGCATGTTTTAATTTAATGCAGGATATTTTCTTATTTTTTCACACTTTAATCTTTAACGAAATATACATCACGGTAAAGACAATAGTTCTCATTTCTGTAACAACTGTTTGATAACTTGTTGCTGAAGTATACTTAAAAATTTAATGCTGAATCGGATATATTCGTTATCTTTAGTGATAACTTTTTTCACACACAACATACATTGCTCTTTTTAATATTTTCCTTGTTTCTTAACACGAGATAGATTCCACTTCAGACATTTCGATAAAGAATGTCAAGTCTTAACTTATAGCCCACGGAGAGCGTATATTATATATTTACTTAAATCTTTTTTATAAAATAAAATTACAATAACATTCGTATTATTTTTAAGCATTTTTTACCTTAATATTTAATTTTGTAAACCCCTTCAGGGCCATAAGGTTGATAAGATAATCATAAGTATGGAACTGTTGATTTTAGTTTAGACGTAATATAAATAAAAGCCATGAGAATAATACGTAACAATAGCGAAAATATTTCACTTATAGACCACTGGAAATTATTTTCCTATTAGAATTTTTAGTCATTATAAGCCATTTGTTTTCCTTTTTTCAAATTTCCTTTATAATTGCACAGTTATACTTCCCGAATAACATAAAACACGTGAAAAAAACCAGTAATATATTATTAAACGAGCACAGTAAACTAAAATAATAATAGAGTACAGCACGTGAATGTTTTATCATTGGCGCCAATTGATTTGATAGTTTAATTTTTTCCCCTAAATGTTTCCATTAATGAAATTGCTTTCAGCATTCGTTTTATTTTAACATTCTTTATGAAAAACGCACAGATAAAGTTATAATTAAATGCGAAAGCCACCAATTTTAAAATGAGGAAAATGTTTCCTTTGGTTGTGAAAGGGCTAAAGAAATCAAGAAAATATAACTTAAGATACATTTCCTAATTCACACAACGACTTAAATTTAAAACAACAACAACAACAACTGGAGTCTCACGTTACATTCGCTTAAAATTGGAAAACTTCAAGTAAGAAAAAGTTCCAAGTTATGAATAAGGTTCATAACTATCTGCAGCTTTTAAAAGAAACCAGTTTAAAATTAGAACATTAACGAAGTAATACGAAATAATTCAAAAGAGTACGTTGACGGACAACGTGTTTTAAAAAGAGCAGTGACCAAACTATTTCGAAATTTCGAGAGTAAATGTTAAAGGTTGAATCCAAACACACACACACAGTCCTGCTCCTTTCATAAATGTTTTAAAATAAAATATATTCACTTCTTGCGAAATTAAATGCATGAACAATCCATTATAGAATAACTTAAGTCTAGTCATGAATACTAAAAAAAAAATGGAAATTTAAATACTGATTAATTCATGTCCTTTATTTCTTGGGCGGAATAAGAATCAACATCAGTATCATTAAAATGCAATGTTTTAGCAAATCATATTTGTTTTCTTCAAAGGTATACGTGGAAATTTAACTTTCGTGGATGGGGTTTACCTGACTACGTTTGGAATCGCTATTTTGAAAGTGTATTAATGAATATTTTTTCGATATTTAGTCTCTTTGAAATGGGTCTATCCGCGAGCCTTCAACTAATCCTCTTGGGGTAAATTTATTTCTTTTTAACTGTATGTTCTATTGAAAACTTTCTCCCAAAGAAGACCTTATTTATGCAAATGAGTGGTTCTATTTAAGCGTTGACATTTAGGTTCGCGATGTTAGTCGGCGGATAGTCGCTGGATGGCCAATTATTGATAACTGGAGAAAAAATGATAAAATTGAGTTTAAGGATTACGACCGGAGGTCGTACAATTTAGTAAGAGAATTATGGTGAATTATATAGCGTAGAAGTCCAAAGTGTGCCAAGAGTAAGTGGAGTAAATTATACTTGTATGTTAAGTATCCTTAAGGGGTCTCAGGGGTGTTAACTTTTTCTCGTGGGGTGAAAGTATAATCAATTTTCAAACAGCCATAATTCTTTTAAATTTAAATTAAATAATTCGAATCTCTTACACATTATTTACAAAAGATTATGGCTTCAAAAAAGTACAAAATGTTCGAAATATATTCATAATTTATAAAAATTATAAGCATATGAAAATATGTAATAAATATTAAATAATTTTTGCGTTGCGCACGATATTTTCTAAAATAGTAGCCTCTGATGTATAAAACTTTATAGAACTATAAAATGTATCATACTATTAAAACCCTACATCATTTAAGAATAATATATCTTTTGTATTTCAAAATATTTGAAAAATATTGAAAGTTTTTAAAAAAATTTGAAAATGTAATTTTTTTATGCTTTAAAAATATAATTTATTATTTTACTAATATAAAATTACTACATTGTATTAAGGATACATTTAACTTTATAAATGATTTTATTGCTAGTAATTAAAGCTTCTATTTTAGAAAATAGCATGCGCAACGTAAAACTTAATTAATATTTCTTATAGAAATGATTCTTATTTTCATATATTTATAACTTTTAAAACTATGATTATATTTTAAACATTTTATATTTTTCTGAAGCCCCATTCCTTTATAAATAATGTGTAAAAGAGATTCGATTTATTTAATTTTAATTTCAAAGAGTTATATGTATTAGTGAATATTGTTTATATTTTCAGCCCTCTGAAGAAAGTTAACACCCTTGAGATCTCTTAAGCCATGTGATTGCTCTTCTTATTTGTTACGTAGTGATTTCCTACCTTTAGTTGTATGGTTTAAGTCAAAAAGGTAATAAATTTAAATTTAAAACTCGTTATTGCTGATCTTTACTCGAAACCCAAACACCAGCAACCATTAGACCAGGGATGGCGAACCTTTTTGAGACGTGGGTCAAATTTTGCTCACACTTTTTTAGTGCTAGCTCGTGGGTCACTAATGCCCACATTTGCACCAGAGTTAGGTTAAAAAAAATTAATTGGGTATTTTTAAAACTAACCATCTTTAAAATTCAATTGGTTTAACGGGTAAAAATGTGCATGGTTTGAAGATTTAAAATTTTTTTATCAGGGTTAAAAATTCAACACTGGTACAAGCCCGCATTAAATTGCGAGCCAAAAAATGCTAGTATCGAGAATAACAGACACGCGCATGGCGCCCATTGGCGCCTCACAAGATGAAAGAGAGAGAGGACGATACAAATTGTATGGAAGTATCTTTCTACAAACATAATTGGACATAACCTTACAAATGAACTTTTTATTCGAAAAAAGTGCTTTATAAATATGATTTTTTGCTTTGGTTTGTCACTTTTATTTTTCAACGAACAAAATGTGGGTAAAACTATACACTTTATTTCATATTTTGTAAACACTTTTACTGGTTCAAGTGTAATATAGGGGGGCCACTTCGGATTTGGCTATTTTTCTTAGGATTTGGCGATTTTTATCTTCATGTTATGGTGAGATATCGAATTCATTATAATATAAATAATAAATAATTCCGAAAAAAGTACCTTGGCGACCACTTTTAGTCGCCAAAAAAATGGACTGCGCCAAGTGGCCCCCCTATACTACACTTGAACCCTTTTACTTTATTTGAAATACTACATACTTTCATATAAACATTTGTGTAGTCATTTCCGCAACTTTGGAACTATAAAAATCAAACTAAAGGTTATAGACAGCATTTAAATTGAAAATCTGACACAGCAATCCACACAAGCTAGAAAATCTAAAAATTATCCTTGTAAAAATAAAGTGGTTGCCTAGCAATCGCGCGTCAGTTAAAAACTTGCGCGGGTCAGTGTCTGATCCACGGGTCATAAGTTCGCCATCACTGCACTAGACGGTTGTTGTTGTAAAATTGTCTTACGAAATATTATTACAATAAAAAATAATTTAAAAGATTTTTTTTGCCAAAAAAAATTATGAAATAATGACATATTTTCCAAATATTTCCATTTATGCAAATTTCTATAATAGTAGTATTTTTTGCCTATACATAGCTAAGAGCTTCTGTTCAGAGCTTAAACTAGGATTTTTGAAATGCAAAATTTAGAAGTGTATTTATTCCTATTTTAATATATCAGAGCAGAGAAATTTTAGCAAAAAGTACCGGTTATTATTTAAATTGATAGTAACTATGAAAATAATGTAGATTTTCAAATCCTTTAGTCCAGTCTAGCTGTATATATATAGGCAAAATATTTTTATTATCGAAACATTTCCCATAAAGGTAAAATGTTTTAAAAATATGCCGTTTTTTCTACATTTTTAGACGAAATATTGTATTTAAATTATTTTTTCAATTCCTACTATTAACTTACGCTCTCTATATATTTATTTATTTATCTTGGTGGAATTTTCAATCGTTAATAAAATACATTTTAAAGTGCTCAGATGAGCTGAAATTGTATATACATGTTCATTTTGGATGACAATATATAGTAATTTAATTATAATTAATAAAATTTAATTGATTAAAACTAATTATTTAAGGAATTACAAATACAGCCACGTTGGCGACTTAACGACAATTTTGGCGACTTGTGTCAAAACTAGAAAAGGTTTTTTTCTCACGTTTTAAAGCATTCAGTTGAACTGAAATTTCATAGACACGATTGTTTTGGACGACAATTTAATACTTTAATGATAATTAATAAAAATTAATTACCACTTAACGTTGTGATCCTGTCATATGTATATACATATTTATATTAATTGTAACTATTTAATAAAAAGTATCTAAAATAAAGTTTTTCTTTGATCTAAGTAGGAATTGACTTTAAATTTTTTTTTATATAACTTGTTTCTTGTAATAATATTCTTAAGAAAATTTTATATGTATATTCTAATTTAATTGACAGTAAATATAAAAAGTTACAGGAATTCAAATCAATGCATTTGAATTAAAAATATCTAACATTTAAGCTGCTTTTAAGAAATCATAAAATAATTTTTTTTTATATTAATAATTCCTTAAGACCAGTTTAGAGGCCTAATGGCCGAGTGATAGCGTATCGCGCTTCCCCACCACAGGTCTGGGGGTTCTATCCTCAGGCTGGGCTAGGTCGACTCAGCCTTTCATACTTTCAGTTCCATAAATGAGTACCAAGCTTGCTTGGAGACCAAACACTGGGGGTTTCCCTTCAAACTGACCACCTGATCGGAACATCTGCTCATGCACCTCAGCGCCCAAAGGTCACGTATACTAAGAACACAGTAGGCCTTGACCCCCATGGGCTGTTGCGCCACTGAGTTTGGTTTAGTTTAAGACTGGTTTAGTAGGATCCTAACTCGGAACATATTTTCGGAAAGAAAAACATCCCAAGTATTAAAATAAGTTCATACCAAAATCACGCCAACACAAATATCTATTCATCATGCTACGTCTTTAAAATTTGGAAATATTTTATTAATACGAGATTTTTTTGCTTTCAGATGTAAAGTTAAGTATCAATATAGCTTTAAAGTACAGAAGACGCATTGTGAAACATGCAAGAATTAGTTGCTGAGATTCAAATGCAAATAAGAATATTCTGCTCTTTATAGGATAATAAGTTAGAATGTAATGTTGACATTTTTTAAGGTATCCGACTACGTTCGGAACTGTGATTTAAAAAAGGCGTATAAATGGATAATTTTTATGATATTTAGTGTCACTTGTGTTAGAATATATATATAAAGCAGTTTTAAAAATATTATAAGAATAAAAAATTATTTAAATGCAATATTTTGGCAAAAAATTAACTTTGAATTACCTATTTTCAAAACATTCTCTCTTTATGAAAAATGCTTCTATAATAATAATAATTTGCTTATGTAAAGCTAAGATTTCTCCACAGGGCCTGAACTAGGATTTTTGAAAAATTTACATTATTTTCAGAGTTACTACCAGTTAAAATAATTATCGGTGTGTTTTTTCTTAAAATTTCTCTATTCTGTTGTGTTAAAATATGGATAAATCCACTTCAAAGTCAAAAAGTTCAAAAATCTTAATTCAGGCTCCGTACAGAGGTATGAGCTATGTATAGGCAAAATATTATTATCATAGAAGCATTTCCCATAAAAGGAGAATGTTTTGAAAATAGGAAATTCTTTGTTCATTGTTTTCCAAAATATTGCCTTTAAGTAATTTTTTCTATAATTATATTGTTAAAACAATTTTATACATGTATTCTAATCTAAGTGACACTAAATATAAAAATATCCATTTATACGCTTTTGCAAAATAACAGTTCCGAACGTAGTCGGATACCTTAATCGTAAAATAAGTTTCATTTTTTGTCCATAATCTCTCTCTTCAACATTACAATGGGGCAACAGTAATGATAAACAATAACTGATACATATCAGCATTCCGGTAGAGATTTTAAATTAATTTTTTAGTGGACTGACTTTAAAGATACATACTCATTTCATAATAACGATTTATTGATATTTATAAGGGATAAATCTGAAAGAATAAAAAAATTATTATTCACCCAAATATCTCATTTAGTTAGCATACATAAACTAGTTTCTTTACGAACTTTAAAAGAAGTCATTGAATTTGTGGCAAAAAAAGAAAAAAAAAAACCATCTCCAATACAGCCTCTCATCCAAATAAGGTTGCTCTTAAGATGCTTTAAGTTCAGCGCCAAATTATTGACGTAGATTTTAAGATATCAAGGTCAACTGAAGATCACATTGCGTGGGCGGATCTCCTACAGCACCTGACTACGGAAGTGGATGAGGAATCAACAACAAATAAATTTAAATCTGTGTTGGAGCTATCTGGTTTCATAAGGTTCATTTTCAGACTCTACCGACAGAAAGACTTGTAAATTTGAGACATCATAAGAAGGTGAATTATTAAAATTTTATGTGGGCAAAATGTTTTCGCATGATGTAAGGTATAATGCATTGACGTAAAATGTTTAATTTGTTCAAGATAATTCATATCGAATGTGTGTGTTTTTAGTATTTTTTAAAGTATATTTACTTTATGAAAATGTACATGCTATTTGGTAGATGCAAAGCCATATGATAGATACAGTTCTGTAGACGTATGAACATGTGATAGACACATGTGTATGACAAATTTGCAGCCGATTCAGTTCATGCGCAACGCTGTTGCCAGATTTTATATTGTACAAAAACATTTTTTTAAAAATTACATATTAATTTACAATTGAGTAGATGGATAACTGGTAACATTATTTTGGAATGCAAAGAAGAAAGATGGCTTTTATTCAAATAATCTCTTTGATGAAAATCAAACTGCTGATTGGTTTTATGTTTACAGTACGAAAGTACTTTTTTTTTGGAATGATCTAGCGAGATTTTTTTAAATGTGAAATATGGGATGAAGGATTAAAATTTTCTGTATATCATATTTTAAAGCCCTAATAAATGAATTTTTTAAATTTTCTGATCATTTCCGTATAAATATAGTATTAGAAATCTATTTTTATCACACAAACATCATTGGTGAAACGATGCCTTAACCTTCATCATGGAGTATAAATATGATTTACGACAAATTTTGAGTGTAAAAATAATTCGGTTATGACTTAATGTCTTTTTGAAATTGAAATTCATTCATAAGATTTTAGAAAATTCACTTCTAGTTCAGAATATTAAAAATAATATCATAAAATACGAAACAATTTTTAAAATAAATAAAAAAAATATTACCTTTGATATTTGTTTATTAAGAACATTTCCGATTCCTCATTTTTACCCTACCCAAAGGTCTATTAAACTGAGGCTATATGCTCAGTAATTTTTAACTGCGATCAGGAGACGAAGTAGAAACGAAAGCAGGCACCTCAAACTGTTTAATTGTAAAATTGCAATGTCCTGCTATTTGTGTATAAAAATTTTCTCTTTATTACTTAATTCCTTCAGTTTGTACAATTTATGTCATTATTTTAAAACTTCAGTTGAAATCACTGAGATGATGACTTAAAATAGATATTCTTACAATGAATTTGATAAAAATCAAATACTTTACAAGTTGCTCAAAAGAAAAAAAATGACAATTACTTGACCTTTAAAGTTTCTTGTTCAATTTAAGTAATAAAGCTACAGTTTGCTCTTTAAAAAGATTCTCGTTCCGATTTTGCTTCTGCATTTTAGTGATATAATCTAATTTAAAGAACTTTAGGTTACGCGCTGTAAACTGAGTTGAAGTAAATTCCGGCTTCTTGATGCGTAGGAGGTAAGACTACGCAATTTTCTGTTGCATATAATGACAACTTTGTATGTATGGTGGCATCAAAATCGTGATATAAATTTTTGAGAGACGTACTATAAAGGCGAAGGCATGAGTTGTGAAAGAAATAATAACTTTAATTTCTGGTGGGTTTTTTTTGTTTCTTTTTTACGTGGGTTAGAAGAAACGGGCCAGGTGGAAGATGGGATATTAAAAATATTTGTATTATAATGATTATTTTTCCTTAAATTTTAATAGGTTTCTGGATGGCCTTGCACGCGAACTCGTAGCTGGTATTGTTTTTTTCACAGATTCGAATTCTTAGGCTATTAAAGACCTGCCACGTAGCGAGACAGACTCAAGTTTAATTTGTCGAGGATCAAAGAATTGGCGTGGTAAGTAAGTTTGGCGAATGCAAGCTCAGTTGTTATCCTCGTCGCTTGATTATGATTCAAAATTACGAGACTCTTTTCACCGAAGTCTTCTTGTTTCAAAGTACGACGTTAATAATTATGAATCAATCCTTGATTTTTTAACACGCTTTTATAAGTTTCACTTGTATGTAATGGAATCTTTGGACTCGATTTTTACCCACTTTAAAAGGTCAGATTAATTCGAAATTTTGAACAATTATCAAGGGCAGATGACAATACAATAATTTCAAAATTTTGTTCCATTGTCCTGATCATAATGGTCAAAAATTGTGATTTTAAGCATTTCTAGATTTGGCGACTAACTCATTATATAATTTCCAGATTTGGCGACTAATTGCATACTAATTTCCAAATTTGGCGATTAAAAGATCCTACCCCTTAAAAAGGAGCAACCCTAAAAATGAAAACGCTTGTTCTTATACAAATAAAACAAACAAAAAAGTGCTCTTTATGTGAGAAAGGGGACAAAAAATGACTCGTTCATGTGAATAAAAATAATTTATGTTCTAACTGCTAAATATTTTTTATTTTTATAAAGCAATATGTTTAAAAGTGATGATACGAATTAATATTATATCAATACGTTTAAAAGATGATAATGCGATTGACATTTATATAATATTTCTTCCTGACACACTTTTATTAGTTAGACCTGTATCTATAGAGACGGAATCTTTGAAATATAATGATATGTGACTCATCCGAGGCCCAGTAAACGGGGAGAATAAATGCTCTTTAGACCCATTAATTAATATCCATTGAAGAGCAAGACTAATTCCAGCAGCCACATAATTCTGGCTCCAAATATCAAACTCAAGGATAAATTCAACAAAGAATAAATGATAGTTTTAAAAACTAAAAAACAGGCTTTTACTGTAGATTGAACGAAAAAATTAAAAATAAATTATGGTTTAAAAAAACAACTAAAAAACACGCTTTTATAGTGAATCGAACTAAATAGTGAAAAAATAATTCTTAATATAAGAATAAAATGATTAACGAGAAAATTAATGTCATTGTGGTAAAAGCATGTGGTGTTTTGTACTACATTTTTACTCCAACTCAGCTTTTCGGAATAGAGAACTGGTAAGAAATTATAATTAAAATATAGAGCACCCCACGCTTTTATCCCAATGGGATTAATTTTCTCGTTAATCATTTTATTCTTATATTAAGAATTATTTTTTCACTTTTTAGTTCGATTCACTATAAAAGCGTGTTTTTTAGTTTTTTTTAAAACTATAATTTATATTAAAATATTGATTTTAAATTTGCTTTAAAAGTCACTGTATAAGAAACATTTTATAAAATAACTTTTGTCTGATTTCGCATTTCGTTTATATAAAGTTACCCCATTGAAACATTTTACTGCTTTTAATAAATATTCTGATGTATTAGTAAATTTATATATAGAATTTGTTTTTTACCTTCTCTCGAAATAAATCCCATATATCTACATTAAAACCCATCCCATAAAATTTTTCCTCGACAATTTCTATGCTATACAAAAATGTGCCTAATTTCCTCGAGAAAAACTTTTATGAATTATTGATACATTTATTTTTATTATCATGTGTTTGAGTTTTGACTGTATGAAAGATCGTATTGAATGAGGAGAGCTTAATTTCTTCTGAATCCCAACATCCTCACACTTGATGTGGTGAAGATGTTAGGATAGCTAGTTGCTCACACTTAGAATAGCTAGTTCCGTCCTTCTCCATGGTTTAAAACAGGGGTTAGGAACGTATGGCACTCGTGTCACATGTGGCACGCGGTACAGTTCCCAGTGGCATTCTGCACTACTCTACAAAATTATCAATTTATGAGTGGATAGAAATTGATAAATTTGTAACAGACCTCTTATTTGACAAACATCTTCAGAATTATGGACATTTACGAAAAAATCTGAAAGATAACTCTTAAGATAAATTTACAACTATATAGAATCTATATTTCATACATTATTGAATTTCATTGCTGTAGAGATTTAATTGTTTAAGGAGAGAACATCGCATCTACTCTGCTCTTTTCGCTTTTGAAGTAGAAAAAATTTTTCCTCTCATGAAAAATATTTCCGAGTCCGCAAAGATATTGTTTAACAACTGAATGTTCCGAATCGTGTGAAATTGTAAATCCCAAATTATACCCCTGATTTTGCGATATGAAAGTAGCATGGTGCAAGCACTAGGTTTGCATTAAAATTTTTATTTATCTTTTTATTTAACTACAACGAAAAAAAAAATGCTTCTAGTTTATATTGTCTATTTCTCCTTTTAATAAATATGTTTAAAATTACATAATACATGTACACTTTTAATTTTTTCTTTTTATTGAGGAAATAAATAAATTCTGCATGCATTATTCCGGAAATTTAATTGTTTCAAAAATGTCCTATTGTGTGACTTTCTGAATCCTACTGGTGGATTGGTTTGGTACGCTACAGCTAAGAGGCTGCAGACCCCTGGTTTAAAATAATGTGTGTGTGTGTGTGTGATAGTGAAGTTTCTCTTTAATAATCCTTAAATTATCCTAAAACATTTTTAATTTAATTAATTTTTGCGAATTTCAACGTCACGTGGTATATTAGTATTGCTTAATTTTTATTTATGAAACTTATGAATCCTCCTTCTTTTCTAGAGTGAGTTTTTTTGTTGACTTCTTATTCAGACATTAAGTAAAAACTTCTCGATTTACACATGTAATAGTCTAATATGTTACCTGTGGAACATATAAGAGTAAATGTGTGCCAAAAATGGAGAATTTTTTCCCTTTAATTTTGTTTTTTGTAACAATAAAATGTATGAAATATTTTTAAAAGAATAATTATATATATATATTTTAATCGAAATAACTTCCGTACGTGATATTTTGGCATAGACGTGGAAAAATTAATGGATTATTGTCCTGTTTTATTTAAAATTGTTTAATTACAGCAAAATAAATTAAATTACATAGTTATTTTGAAGCTTAATATTACAAATTGACGATAAACAGTACAGCAGTACAATTCTGAATATGGTAATTTTACAAATCTTTTACTCTACAAACTCCACACAAAAACTTGCCCATGTATAATCCTCAGCCACATACTCCTTATAATAAACCTGAATTAAATGCTAAATATAAATAAATGCTACATAGTGAATCGCATTCTATTAAACATTCATAAAAGAAAAACGAATTTAATTTGGGCTTCGTGGAGTAAGGGCTTCGAATTATTTAATCAAATCATTTAGCCTCCAATTCCTTGAATGAAACGGATGAAATAAACGGAAAAGATAATTGAACTCGTATTTTACACAATTTAATGTCCAATTAAATACAATTACTAATATAATATTTCATAACACTGTCTTCCCAAAGTTGACACGTACTAAGTTTGAGACGTCATTCATTGAATCAAAGTGTTTGAAGATCAGGTAATTTCTCATAATAACCCTATGCGATTTTGTTCCGAAAGCTATGCCTTTGAAGCTGTGTTGGATCTTCTAATTTTGAGTTATTGGTATTCTAGGACACCAGTATATGAGTTATAAGGATAAGAATTAGCTATTTGGCGCCTTTTTTGAGTTCAGAGATAAATAAGGCTGAGTTACTAAGCGCGCGTGTAACCTTCACCTTGCACTCACATTAAATAATTGTGGAAATTTATCGCTTTCATGTAGAGGTAAAGAAATAATCGTTTCGGTTGTTGTTCCAGCAGTCAACGCCTAATTACGCGTTGTGTGAAGTGGAGATGTCAATCAAATGAGGGTAATTTGCATAATTAAGTCAGTATTCTTCTGTTGAAGTAATTATTGTTCCTTCAGGCTGTTCGATTAGTTCAATATTAGCATAATTATGTATTAAAATGTCTCACTTTTTGTATTTTTATGATTCTAAGTAAGCAGCAAACATTTTACAGTGAAATAGTAATGTTTTTCTTTTCTTTTTCTAATCCACGTATGTAATACTGCGACATTTCTAAATTGCTAATTTGTAAAGCTAGAAATTACGATCATGATGTGTTACATTTTTTTATTTATGTAATGAATTTTATTCTTTAGTGGTAGTGGTGGAAGACACGTGATCGCGTGTCCAGTGACATTTAAATTGAGTTTAGGGTTCAAGCCTTGATTACCGCAAGGATTTTCAGTGGCAGATTGTTGAACTTGGGTCACCACTAGATACAGCTATTGGTGACCCTGGTATCGATGTTTGATTTGGACGGACCAACTATGGGTATGGGTAATTTTCATCACGGGCTTTTTGTTATGTTTAAGACATGTCTTGCGATTTGCAGGAAAAGATGTCCCCAAACACGGGAGAATGTTTTTGCTTAAGAGAGACATTCTGTGAGCGATATTTAAAAAGGATTGATTTATTCCCAACCATCACCACAACTGATATACATCTGTTGTATTAAACCTTTACCGGAATGTTTTCCGTTGATGTCTTCGAGTTGAGAGATGACAGGTATATTCAACTAGCAATGCTAAGCTATACTGCCATCTAGTGTTTAATTTCCAACTACTACTTTGGCTGCAAATATTGACCTTGTGACTTTGGGCGACAGGCTTAAAAACATAGGATTTGAAGTGTCCAGGTACGTGGTGTGTGAGTGCCTATTAACTTCGCACTAAAAACAACACGGTGGCTAGTGGCGACGGACCTCGAAATTTTGAACCGAAGACTGCGCCTGAGCTGGTCTCCATTTCAAAACTACTACACGATGCCATGAGAAGGAGTTTAATCTTGGTTACATAATTATATATATATATCTTCACCCATACTATTAAAACAAGCATTTGGGTGAAAAGATTCGAGAATGTTTCAGTTTTACGGTGTGGAAGTACAGTAATACCCCGCTTAACGCTGTTTCGCTTAGCGCTGTTTCGGTTTAACGCTCTTTTATTTGAATTGTGGGATTCCCCGAAATAGCTGGCAGCGTTAGGCTTTCCGATATCCGAAACAATTTTTCTGTGTTTCTTCTTTCCGGTGGTATTATACGAAAGTATTTTTATCGTTTCAAACATTTGTTGGCGTTATTATAAGTATAAATTAATATAATATAACGATTGCTATAGTGACAAATATTATGATTTTTAGTTTTTATCATGGGTGATAATAAAAAACACGAACATAAAGCATAAAAAAAAAGCATTTCACTAGAAACTAAAATGCAAGTGGTTAGAAGATTAGATACTGGTGAACGTCAATCTCAAATTGGCGCTGCATTGAATTTGGCAACTTCAACAATAAGGATCATTCTTAAGAATAAAGAAAAAATACTGTCATCGGTAACTGCAACTACGACAAGCTCATTAACTAGAATTACCCGTTCTAGAAATAATACAATAGAAGAAATGGAAAAACGACTTTCTATATGGATTGAATACGAAATTGAACGCAAAATGCCATTAAGCCAATCTACCTTCTTGATAAAATGGCAGAAAATTGGAAATGCAGAAGAGACTGAATGATCTGAGATGTAAACATACTGACTTAGAATTCTATTTATTTTTATAGGCAAATTCGTTTATTATGTTTCTATATTTGTAAGAAATAAATTTTTGTTTTATTGTTATAAAAAACATAATTAATAAATTTAATGGTAAAATACCTGACCAATTTTCTACCCATCATCCCCTAACCCCATTATTTACATGATGAGATAACCTCGTTTAACTCTGTTTCATATTACGCTCTACTTTGATGGAACATATACCCCGCGTTAAGCGGGGTCTTACTGAACTGACCAAAAAATTTTTCAGAATTTCCCAAAATAACAATTGATATTGATGTAAAATGAAACAACAGTGAAACTTAATGAGGGAATATCTAATAGCCTATATATTATGAAACGGCTGAATTTTTAAAAAGTATTTTTCTATCTTTTCTGATTTTTACCCTGACAATGCATGAATAAAGGAAGCAGAAATTGTCTAAATTTTCTGCAAAAGAGCCTCATAAGACTCTGAGAAAGAGGGAAAATAGCATGAACACACTTTATCCAAAATGAAAGCCAAACATATGAAATGGGTACATTTTAAGTATAAAAAAAAATCATTTTAATGCGAAAAAAAAATTAAAATTTATTTTTTAAATTTTATTTTCTCAGTTTCAAATTTTCCCACAAGATTAAAAAAGCTTTTGGATGCAGAGTTATGATATTTTGTACGTATATATTGTACTTGTGGATCTGTTTTCCTCAATTTTTGTTGATGAGATCGGCAAATTTTATTGTGTAACTTGATGAATAGAAAGAAAAAGTAATTTTAAATTGTTACAACTTTTTTAATTTAAAAAATATTTAAATAAGAGATAAATTTAAAATTTGAGGTATACAGAATCCAGACAATTTTTAGCTTTAATTTTATATGTAAACTAAGGATTTATTGTTCAAAAGTTATCTCGTGAGTAACAGAAAGAAAGCCAATTAGTTTTTATTATTTTTGTGTTTATATTTTATTCTATTTAAAAGAATACAATAATTTCATAGCTAAAATTGTTCGGTAATTTTAAACTTTAAACTTTACCGACAAAACTGTAGGAAACTCGTATTAAAATTAGCAAAATTACCTAGTTTATCAGAAATAGAAAAAGTATGTCAAAATATGCAATTTCCAAACTCCGCAATGTACTGTCCTCCCTTAAAGTTGTATTTTTGCATAATGTTAAATAATAGGAGACACAATCGAAATACGTTTTCAAATATAGAATACCGTTCAGAAAATTTGCGTCACTGTCTACTTCTGCTTTTACCAATAATGTTTAAAAATTGTTCTGTGCAAAGAGTTTTTTGTAAGGAACAGTTTGAGATACCAAAGGCTATATTATTGAAACACACATCATCTCATAATGTTAAACTGCTGCCAGAAGACGAAGTCGACACATTAATTGGAATCCCATTCTTCTTTTCATCTAAGCCAAGAGGATTTAGCGTCATCATATATTTAACATGCGTTAGCATTTGTAGCTCAACAATATTTGCTTGCAGCGACGAGATAGAACTATCTGTTCATCTGTTTATGTATGTTACTCTACCAACCTAATATTATGTAAATGATTGATTTAAAACCAAAAGTCTTGCAATTGGACACTCTTATTTCTGCTATAAAATGCAGTTAAAAACCCTGCTTGTTTAAAACATTTGACTAAGTATTACAAATTGCATTCGTTCGAGCAATCTATACTAGTGATAGTCACTTATGCAACATCTTGATGTTGTGCAATGTGATAACAAGATTCGTATATGTTTTTGTAAAAAGAAAAATGATTAATTGGATGATGTATCTTTTTTTCTTCAGATAATACTGTGACTAAACATCAGTGGCGAAAATGTGGAGGACAAGACCTACGCGATGTGACATCCGATCCACAGGAAGACAGTTGCGTAATAGTATTTGAAAACAAAGGCATGCATTTATTTCTATCTTCCTCTCATATGTTCTGTTTCTCATTATTATTTATTATCATATTTTCGAGCGTTAACGACACTTTTGAAGGTGAAAGCCTGTCATTGATTTCAATTAACGTATATATCGACAGAGCTAAGGGCTCCATGAGCAATCCCCAACGATCATATATTAATTAAAAATGAAATAAAAAATTAGTAATACGTTTTTAATAATACTTATATATATTTAAATCTACTGCACACAAGAAGATCAAAGCTTCGAATGAATATTTCTTAATTATAATAGATAGCTACAGGAAGTATGCGTTTTATTGTTTAACTTTATATTATTTCCGAATTTAAATCAATTGAAAAAAAAATTGCTTAAATAAGCTGCATTTAGCTTAGAACTAATTATAAATAATTTCTTTCACAAAAATGACAAAAGAACTTGTATTATACCTTTTGTAACTTTAATTATTACTTTTTGTAAGTTTGGATGTGAATTGCCGATAATTACGTTTTATACTGTCGGCCAATTTCGTCGAATTAAGACATCGTCAAATTCCCCGAAATACAGCCAATAGGGGAAGCTGTTCCTGAGCACTTTAAAAGACAGTAATAATAATGATAACAGCCTTTGGCGACATTTTTTGAATTGGTGATGTCTTTTCGTTAGGCGAAATTAGTCGACGTACGTAAAATAATTGCCTAAATACTTGGAGTCCTCTATCTTAGTATAGTTTACTATTTCAAAGCTATTTTCCATTTCAAAATTAGACTTATATTGACATAAATCACAAAACGTGAGAACTCATTATTAAGATCTGAGCAATCAAGGATTTTTTTGAATGTTTCATACATCTTGACCATTTGGAACCCATCTGAGAGCGTGTATCTCATAGACAATAAATATTAGAAAAAATCACAGCATATTTAAAAATATTATTTATCATGAAAAACAAGTAGTATAAAAATTTTTTTAAGTCAATTCCTACTTAGATCAACAAAGAAAAATTTTATTTGAGCTACTTTTTATTAAATAGTTACAGTTAATATAAATATGTATATACATATGACACAGAATCATAATATTAAGTGGTAATTAATTTTTATTAATTATCATTAAAGTATCGTATTGTCATCCAAAACAAACGTGTATATAAAATTTCAGTTCAACTGAATGCTTTAAAACGTGATAAAAAAACCTTTTCACAAGTTTTGACACAAGTCGCCAAAAAGGATGCCAACGTGGCTGTAGTCTTATTCTTTGAATAATTAATTTTAATCAATTAATTTTTATTAATTATAATTAAATTATTGTACTGTCATCCAAAATAATCATGTATATAAAATTTCAGCTCAATTGAGCGCTTTAAAATGCATTTTATTAACGATTGAAAATTTGACCAAGATAAATAAATAAATAAATGAATTGAATAACACACAATTCAACTATCTCTTAAAATTTGTAAAGGAAGCCACCCCAGTTTGTAAATTGATAAAGTATTATTTAATTATAAGATATTATTTTCCATTAAAATGGAAATATTTTTAAAAACCTTTTCCAATAATTTTTGTTATGTTGTTCAATTTTTGAACACATTTCTGGATCCAATTAGGCATAAAAACCGATGTTAACTTGTAGAGTAGAATCGCACTAATTTCGGAAAAATACGATACTCATATAATTCCATCACCAAAAACGAAGATTATTATCGAGTCAGAGTACTTTGTGAAAATAAGAATTATCTAATAAACATTAGTAAAAATAAGGTTTTTCTAAGTTTTTAATAGATAAAATGTATGAAAGAGAACAACAACAAATATAAAAACTGTAACCAAAAATAAAATAAACACTATTAATATTTATATTTATATAGAAATGTTAGTTAAATTCATTTTTATATAGATATTGTGTGATGCCATTTCTTAACTATATCTTGCTATAATAATATTTGGTACTTATGTATTAAGCCCATGCCGTTGGCGATCTTAGGCAAATTTCAGCAATTTTTGTCAATTGTTCTCAAAACGGTATCAAATAGGTGAGTTGTGGTATCAAATAGGTGAATTGTGGTATCAAAAAGTGATTATGACAAAGAGTTTAAATATAGGTATCTTTTTACAACGTATGTTTTCTAATTTTAAATCTTTGCAGGAGAAAAAATTCAATATTTTAGATACTGTTCAATTTTTAGAAAATCATACTGTGTATCTGTACTTAAATAAAATATTTTCAAAAGATTCTTAGATCAAGTATGTATTATTTTGTCCGGTATTTCTTATTTGATGATATTGAATTCTTTTGTATCTAGTTAACGGAGTTAATATCAATAGTTGATATTTTTAATATGCATTTATAGGTGGTTATAAAAATAATGGAAACATCTTAGATTTGTAAAGAATTCTTTATTAGTATGGTGAAGGACCACCTATGGCATGTAATACAACTTGAATTCTCTTAGGAATCAATTCATACAAGTGTTGAATAGTGTTTAGAGGAATATTGTACCGTTCATTATGGAGATATTGTGAACATTCTGGAAGAAATGCCGGAGGAGGATATCGTTTTCGTATTTAACGTTCTAAAATAAACCATAACTTTTCAATTACATTGAGGTCGAGTGACTGCGTGGGTCAAGGTAGATGTTTAACTTTACCCTTGGGCTCATCAAACCCTGATTGAACACATCCCGCTGCATGGATAGGTGCATTATCATCCTGGACAATTTCACTTGCTGCAGGATGGACATGAACAGCTAAAATTCATCTATATTTCTCCCAAGTGATCCTTCCTTTCATGGTTACGATTGGTCCAGCAGAAAACTGCGACATGACTGCCCATATCGTGACAAATACACCTCCATGCTAGACAGTTTGAAAGTAGACAATATGCTATTGCAGGTGTCCTCCAAACGTCCTGTTGTAGGGAAAAGTGTGAAAGACGATTCATAAGACCATATTACTTTCTTCCATTTATCAGTTGGCCAAGTTTTGTGAGTGTGACTCCACTGTAGACGACGCTTGACACTAACATCAATGACAAGTGGCTTGGGAATTGCTACTCTACCGTAAATGCGTTTATGAAGGTACCTTCTAAATGTAATCATTGACATTGGAGTATCCAAATGCTGATTGAGCTCTGCGGTCTCTTTAGCTGCAGTTGTTCACTTTTTAGACATTATAATCCGCTTTAATACCCATTGATCTCTTTTATTGAGTTTCTCTTTCCGTCCATTATTTTGCTTTGCGGAGTTCGTCTTACCTCGCTGTGTGTATTGTAACGATTATTTTATTATGACATAACATGATGACGTCGGAGTTGGAGAGCGGATGGTGTTACTGCCTGAGATAGTAGGGGAGAAGGTTGCCCAGAGTCCCTTTCCCCTATGTTCTGAATAGACTCCTCTAGAAAAGGACATGCGGGAGGACCGGTTTGAGGGTCCCAGCTGGAAGCAGAAGGCAGAAACGTGCTCTGGATGTAAGATGGCAGTTTAGAATGCTCTGTAAATAAAATTGTACATATTTATATCTCTAGCCTGACTGTGTCTTTTCGTACTCAATACGCCACAGTATGCTGTCGTGACTTTAGACATCGAGCCACTAGAAACGCTTAAAAAAGTTGGGATGTTTCGGTCACACTTGCTCCAGTTAGAAGGGCTCCTACAATCTGGCCTCTCTGAAAATCTGAGAGGTCCGACATTTTACGCTTTTAAAAAAAACTCAAGACTTACAGAATTTTAATAAAGTTACCACATACTATTAGAATATATACATTTCTATTCATACAAAAACTGGTAGCTATTACTATATTTTAATGCTTACTAAGCGCATTCAAGAGAGAATGCCATTTTTATTCAAGGGTGTTTCCATTATTTTGATAACCATCAGTAATTGATAAATCAGTAGCAAAAATAAATTTTGTATGAAATTAAAATAGCTTCTTCGAATTTAAAAGGAATTTTTGAAAACATACTATGACATCTGAATGTGAATGGTAAACTCAATTATATTTCAGAGACAGCTTTTCAAGAAGAATGAATTCAAGCGGTTGTCGCAGTCCACGTAGGAGGTAAGATATCAAAGATTATATTTTTATTTCCATTTTTTTACTCAGTTTGTTGAAAAAAAGTTAGAATTTCAATTAACAAGTATTAACTTACTATTATTATTTAGTAAATTTTTACTAATATAATTAAAATTTACAATTTTATTTAATTCTTGTTAATTTATAATTAGCAGGAACTCATTGAAAAAAGATTTGGCAACTTGCAGTTTGAAGTTTCTATATATTCTGATTGTGTGAACAACGAAAAAATGACATTTTCAATAATCTAGGAATATGAAATTCATAGATACGGGAAAGAATATTTTATGTGTTTACTCACGATGACCTTGAATTTTATTGTCGATATTTTGCACGTTCTTAGCAAGGGAACTTAAAAACTGATAAATAAATTAATTTTATTTTAGCATTAATGAAGTGAAGAGGACAGACGATTTAGCATCCTTCAAGAATTATTATTGATTAGATTTGGTTAAAATAAAAATTTTAGAGAGAGTTAATATTTACAATATGTGAAGAATAAGACACTGAGAAAGAAATATTTTCAGTTTCAAGAAAAGAAACATTTATTAAATTATGTATAAGAATCTTAAACACGAGCACCATAATACATATTCTGAACAGAGATTTTATATATTCGTCACATTAATTTTACATGTCAACTTTATCAGATAAAAACTACTTATTCCTGAATTACATATTCATATTTGACTGATAACATATTTTCAACAACACTCTTCAAGCTTTATATTTTTACATTTAGTGAAATATGTTTAAGAGGTATCCGACTACGCGCGCGCGCGTTCGGAACCGTGATTTTGCAAAAGCGTATAAACGGATAATATTTATGATAGTCAGTGTCACATAGACTAGAAAATGTATATAAAATTGTTTTAAGAATAGTATTACAATAAAAAATTATTTAAGTACAATATTTTGACAAAAAATGAACATAGAATGACCCATTTTCAAAATATTCCCCTTTTGCGAAAAATGCTTCTATTATAATAATATTTTGCCTGTATATAGCTCAAACCTCTGTACAGAGCCTCAACTAGAATTTTTGAAATATATAACTTAAAAGTGGGTTTATCCATGTTTTACGACAACAGAGGAGAGAAATTTTAAGATAAAAACGCCGATAATTATTTCAATTGGTTGTAACTCTGAAAATAATGTGATTTTTTCAAAAATCATAGTTGAGCCTCTGTACAGAAATCTGAGCTATATACAGGAAAAATATTATTATAATAGAAGCATTTTTTCACAAAAGGAGAACATTTTGAAAAAAGGTTATTCTAAGTTAATTTTTTGCCGAAATATTGTATTTAAATATTTTTTTTTGTCAAAATGTCCTTAAAACAATTTTATACATGTATTATAATCTAAGTGACACTAAATATCATGACAATTATCCATTAATGCGCTTTTTTAAAATCACGGTTCCGAACGTAGTCGGATACCTTAACACAAAAACGCGAAATATCGATTAACACGAAATAATACAAAGGTCCCGACAAACTACTATGTATGTTCATGCATTTTTTTTTCTCAACACGAAAAGATTTTCTTTCTGGAGATTGACACTGAGCCGATATTTAATGAAATTTTTGAGAAAGTTTCTGTATCATCGGAAGAATTCGTTCCAGTCGATGATGATAATGTGTGTACAGCTCCAATTAGAGCAGACAAAGACTTTTTGCGGTTCGATCAAAGCTCACAAAATAACATTGATGAAGATTCCGACGACGAAAATGAAATGAATAATGCAGCTCCTGTTTTCACGTCATCCGAAATGATAAACATCATGAAAATTATTCGCAAATATTTAGACTCACATTCCGACGGTGAAAAGAATAACAAAATGAACGACATCGAATAATTTGATGCTAAAAAAGACAATGCAAAGAAAAATACCAGGTTATTTTCCGAAAACTCAATAAATGTTTTGTTTTTCAAAAAAGTTGAGAAAATTTTGTATTAAATTTCATAGAATTCCTGTGAATGTTTTTTTTTTTTTTTTTTGCATTAATTTTTTTTTAAATGCAAGCATATAGGGAAATAAAACGTATTCACTCCTAAAAAATTTAATTTTGTTGAATATATGTTTTTTCTTCTTTATTTGCAACCGAAATTCTTTTAACACTAAAAAATATTTCAGTCCCCTCAATTTCATGTTAAACGATTTCTCTGAATATCATTAATCAAAATTGTCGACAAAGTTTTTTTGTAATGATGACATGCATATCTCGAGTGCAAATAAGGTTCACTGAATAAATTTATGATTACTTCACTTGTGGTAATGCGATACACTTCACTTTCAATTTGTCCTCTTATGAACTGTCTACGTTTGAGTTCTGTTGCACGCCAGTTTTTTCCACCAGACGTCTAATTGCATCGGTCTTTAAACAGCTTGGTATGTTCACATTTGCTACATATATTTATGTAACTAAATAGTACGTGTACAGATTCTAGTGCTATAATCGATCATATTCATGCTCAGCAGAGATATTTTATTCTACTAACGCACGAGACAAAAAATGGACGATGGGAAACATTTCAATAAGTAAAATATTAAATTCTTTATAAATAATGTATGAAGGCGAAAAAAATTCCTACTAGTAATAATCGGATGAACGTATGAAGGTTAAGGAATGGTAATAAATGCAATAAATAGAAGTATATTTGACATTTAGATCTGAAAAAACTTAAATTAAGTCATAAAAGTTATGTAATCATTGCATATCGATGCCTTGAAATTTAAGGGGACACAGTAGTACGATTCAATTGACCAAAATCGGTCAAAAAATCAAATTTAATTTTTTTAGCCTAAATTATTCTTTATATACTTTTCTATAACCTCACACAATGTAAAAGCTCTAAACTTAAAAAACGCAGAATTATGATAGCTTTCACGTTCGTTTTTATTCACATCTTTATGGCAAATCAAAACCTTAAACTGACTTATCTCAGAAAGATAAAATAACGAGTTTGTCTTCATTTAAAATGCTAAGGCTTTTTTTCTACCGCACCCAATGCTTTGAAATTTTTTTTACCTATTGCTAATAGCACATGTAACAAAAGTTGGTATGCATTTTTGAATCAAAGCAATATTTATTTTTTTTAAAAATAATTGAACTCAGAATTTATACATTTTTTTAAGGAATTTTCAATGAGCATTCATAAAATGAAGTATTGTAAGAATACCAATCACGTTAACGCAAAACCCATACCAACTTTTATTATACATAGTTTGACGTACTTGCAAATCAAATTTCATGCGTGTACGTCAATTTTTGTAGGAGGAGTAGCATTTTAAAATCTCTTCAGAAATTTTTTTTCCTTAAAAAATTAAAAAAAAATTACATGAATAGCTTTTTATGAAATTTTGAGCTCAAAATCTGTTTAACATAGTATACGTACATAGGATGCAACCAAAAAAAATTTTAAAAATCCTTAAATTAAAATTTTTTTGCTTAAATCGTACCATGTCCCCTTAATAATCAAAAGTTAGATATGAGAAAATAAAAATTCATATTTCTATAAGTGCACATGTAGTGTCCCGGTAAACGCTAATGTTTGGGGGTACGAGCAAAGATCAGCCGTAGTAATTCAAACACAATTTTATTACCACATTAGACAATTTAAGGAAGAAAATGCACTAAAACATCAAACCCGGGAAGTAATCACGTTGGATTAATCTACTTATCATAGAAATAAACACACTATCTTAATACTGGAGCGCTCTTGACTCCCCTTACTTGGATTATTTTTAAATAACTTGACTAATTATACGACATCTGGTCGTAATCTTATTCGCAATTCAATTTCCACTTTTAAAAATCATCGCCTACTCTAATGAAAACACTTAAATAGAAGTTCTAATTTGCATAAATCTCGTCTTCTTCACTGAGCGAGTTTTTCAACTGAAATCACACTTAAAAAGAATACTTTTACCCAAGAGGATAAACGGAAGAATCGCGGATAGACCTATTACGCATACTTAAGCACATGCTCTCATTTTAGCTCATTAAAATACTCTTCAAAAAATATAATTTTCAGTTTCGGACTCCCAATTTACGATATTCACGCACTCTCAAATTCATAAATCAGTGTTAATATTTTGGAAGTGCCACGCTTTTGCATTGAGGATTTATCTAAAGATGCTGATTCATTTGCATTTTCAAACGTTAAAAAACTGCTTTAATTCTTCCACACTAGAATTAGAATGCAATGTTTAAAATTATTTAATTCCTGTTGGAAGAGAGGATTTTTTAAGTCCAGAAATGAGATTAGTACATTTCAAATTTAAGTAAATCTTAAATTTTCTACTCACATGGGTATTCAGATCATATTCATTTTTAAGAAATACAACCTTAATTCGAACACGTAAGTGAGCTTTGTACTTTCTGTAAAATCCGGAGTTTTATTTCAGTTAAACTGCTTTTCAAATACTTTCTGTATTTCTTTTTCTCCTTTTGCTACAATAACAATAAAACAGGTAATATAGAAAAAAAAAATTTAAGTCAATTCCTACTTAGATCAACAAAGAAATTTTTTATTTTAGCTACTTTTTATTAAATAGTTGCAATTAATATAAATATGTATATACATAGGACAGAATCACAACATTAAGTGGTAATTAATTTTTATTAACTATCATTAAAGTATCGTACTGTCATCCAAAACAATCGTGTATATAAAATTTCAGTTCAACTAGATGCTTTAAAACGTGAGAAAAAAACCTTTTCACAAGTTTTGATACAAGTCGCCAAAAGGATCGCTAAGTCGCCAAAAATGATGCCAACGTGGCTGTATTTGTAATTCTTTGAATAATTAATTTTAATCAATTAATTTTTATTTATTATAAATTATTTTACTGTCATCCAAAATAATCATGTATATAAAATTTCAGCTCAAATGAGCGCTTTAAAATGTATTTTATTAACGATTGAAAATTCCACCGAGATAAATAAATATATATAGAGTGTGAGCTAATAGTAGAGGGGAATTGAGAAAACAACTTTACATTTAAAGCAAAATATTGGGTATTTTGAAGGGGAAATTTAGCGCCGCAGAATTATAAATTTGTGTTTAAAATGTATTCACACGCATTTGTATCAATATTGAAACTATTCTCTGTTTGAAAATGTCTTTGGTGTTCAAGTATCGTTTCTTATTATTTGGCAAAGACAGCCTTAACTCATACTATATTCTCATCTCATCTAATTATGACTAAATTTACCAGATACTTTGATGAAATAGTGTATTTTGGTGCTTGATCTATCCAAATTCAAATCATCATTGTAATTTATTGATGCTCGCTTTCTGAGCATAAGACATTGCAGTTGTTTGCTTATCTTACGTCATACCTAATTAAGAAATTGTAACGTGTCATTATCCCTGATTATATAATCTTAATCCTTTTGATTTTAATCTTAATCTCATTTTATAGTCTTCGAGCTTCCACTCCTCGATTCTCACAGGCCTTGCATGTCTGGGATGAGAATCAAGTTCGAACATTCGAATGCCACGTAGATGGATATCCGAGGCCGGATATAAGATGGGAGAAAGCAGGAAAACCTATTGGGAAATCCAGGAGAGTCCATATGACAAGATGTGGAGAGAAGTGAGTGTTGTTTTGAATTTATTTGAATTTATTTTCTTTTGAAATGAAACAGTTTACAATATATTTTTAAACTCTAAATTAGAATCATACTAGAAGCTATATTGTTTTTAAAACAATTATTTTCATCTCCAGTTCTTTGAGTTTCTTGTGTTTCTATGATCGGATTAAAAAAATGATATTGAACTTGTAATCGGTTTTAAGTCCTTAAACATGATTATAAAGAATTTCCCCAAAAGCTATTTAATTATAATCTTGCAAGTAAACTTATAAAAAAAAAATTGTAAGAATTAAAGAAAAAAAATGTCGAATTTTTTGTATCTTCTGTTTTATTATTTAGTTCTCGCTTATATTAGAAATTTTGAAAAACTTACTTGAAGATCTACTCAAGCAATGTTTTAAGGTATCCGCGCGCGACTACGTTCGGAACCATGATTTTGCAAAAACGTATAAATGGATAATATTTATGATATTTAGTGTCACTTAGATTAGAAAATGTATATAAAATTGTTTTAAGAATAGTATTACAATAAAAAATTATTTAAGTACAATATTTTGACAAAAAATGAACATAGAATAACCCATTTTCAAAATATTCTCCTTTTGTGAAAAATGCTTCTATTTTAATATTTTGCCTGCATATGGCTCAGACCTCTGTACAGAGGCTCAACTAGAATTTTTGAAATATATAACTTAGAAGTGGGTTTATCCCTTTTTTACGACAAAAGAGGGGAGAAATTTTAAGAAAAAAACGCCGATAATTATTTCAATGGGTTGTAACTCTGAAAATGTGAATTTTTCAAAAATCATAGTTGAGCCTCTGTACAGAGGTGTGAGCTATATACAGGCAAAATATTATTATAATAGAAGCATTTTTGACAAAAGGAGAACATTTTGAAAAAAAAAAGGTTATTCTAAGTTAATTTTTTGCCGAACTAGTGTATCTAAGTAATTTTTTTTGTCAAAATGTCCTTAAAACAATTTTATACATGTATTCTAATCTAAGTGACACTAAATATCATGAAAATTATCCATTTATGCTGTTTTTTAAAATCACGGTTCTGAACGTAGTCGGATACCTAAAACGGATTTCGTGGGAATAGAAGATGTCTTCCTTAAGAGAAGAGGCAAGAAGCATTTATAACTAAATTCTATGATAATTTAAGCCCCAATGAAAAATTTTGCTTCTATTAGTTATCCAAAAAAATTTAAAAATACTCATTAAAAACAAAAAATTTAAGATTCTATGACATTGTAATGATGAGTTTTATTATAAATTAAATTAATTTTAACCATCAACATTTTTTTTTGCATTTTATTTTCAGTAGTCGTAAATATCTTTTGGAACATCATGTCTTTAATAATACATTAATGGCTTTCTGAAATACATTAAAAAATTCAAATTTGGTAAGCGAGTTGAATTAGGTTATCTCGTTACGCGTTTTAACGGTCTAATAATTCTGTGGTATAAAAACTGTAATTCCTGTTATAATGTCCCCATTATTGCAGTTCTAGATATTTCAGAAATACAGTTAATGTTTACAAGTCACAATCTTCTTCCATTCTAAAGGATTCGAAGTGCGTAGCAAAAATTTTAATGCAACAGTAACATGCGATCAGATTAATGAAATGTTAAAGTTTGTTGATCGGAATGTCAAAATATTTTACTCATATCAAGTTTATATGAACTCCAAAATGTAATTCTTTCATCCGCTCCTTTCACATTTCACCTCACTTTTTTCCATTTACATCACTAATTTAATTTGCATAAAAATATAAAATTTAGTGAGATTACAGCTTGTTTTATTTCATCTAATAACATATAGATGGCAGCACGGTATTCTAAACGCTATTAAGGTTTCTTTTTTCTTTTGTGAAAGTTGGAATTATAATAGTGTTTTTTGAATTAAAACAAAAAATGCTGATTTATTATTTCATTAAACTATTTTTTTATAAATAAACTTTCCTCTTACAAATGTATAACTCTGTTAATATTTTCGGATTTAAGAAATTTAAACGCATATTTTAAATAGAATTTTTAACAATTTGTAATATGAGAAGTAATGCATTTATTAACCGAATAAGAATTAATAGAGTAAAACTACGATTTCTTTTATAATTGTTTTAATCGACAAACAGCTTCAAAACCTAAAAGATTTTTTTATGATTTTAAAAAGAGTTTTAACAAGGTCAAAGTTTTTAAATTCGTACTTAGAAAGTTGATTTATTATTATTATTTTAAGATATATATTTTTCAATTTGAATTGCGAATTCATGCCTTCACATTATACATACAATTTCATTTATGATTCCTTTATCGTAAATTAGTTCAATCGTTGTAATAAAATATGTTTATGTTAAAGCATTTTTTTAAGGTTACCCAATACCCTATAAATTTCATATTTACCCTTTTTGAAAAAGGGTACTGTGTAGCCTTAAATTAGAAAAATTTGGAAGGAAATATCTCTGGTTATATCATATTTCTTAGTTACTTCATGTCATTGCTAAAAATATTGTTCAGTATATTTTAAAAATAAGAAAAAATATTATAGAATTAATAAGTGACATCTTTCAATATTAACACAACAAAAACTATCGTTGCCACTTAGAAAACTCAGAGAAATAAATAGACAGTTCTTATACGAAATATGTAAATTGCTTTAATTAATGAAATGGAATAATTAAAGGAATGTGCCTTTTGTGTAAATTATCTGTTAATAAACAAATTAAATTTTCAGCAAAAGACATTACAATACATACAAATATGTATTCTTCTAAAAAGAAAAATATATTCTTCTCACGATGATATTTAAAAGCACCAAACGCGATATATGTACATTTTATTTTTAAAAATAGTTCTTTTATCTTTTTTCTTCAATATATATTTTTTTATATTTGTGCATTTCGTACCACATTTGTAGTTAAATTAGAAAAGTGTTCTTTTTGGGTCATTTATTTATATTAAAATGAAATTTTGTTAATAAAAAGTGAGACACAAAAAGTTAGGTAAAATTATCTTTAAATAAAAGTGAATAAACTGATAAGAGTAAAAATAATTGCGCATCTTCAAAACTTTTCAGTTCGATACAATCTAAAATTAGAAGTTCATTCAGTTATGTGGTCGATAAGTTGATATTTTCATGGCTTCTTTTTTTTGTTTAATCATAACGTTTTAAATTCAGATTTCAAAAAATATTTTTAAAAGTATTTATTTCTTAGTTATTACTACGAAATCATATGTCTTAATAATATAAAGGATAAATTAATGTTTAATAGTAAACACGCATGAATATGTTGAAATGAAATATGAATTTTTAACAATAATGACATTATTATATAAGGGGCATTCAAATGAAACCCGGTTACTAGTGCAAAAGTATCGATTTTATTAACTCAAAAATGTAGCTATACACAGTACACATTCTCAAAAATAGTCTCCAAAACTGTTGGTACATTTATCCCGTTCGATTCCTTCTCTGAAGAAGCTAGTAGGCTGCTGTCGGATCTAAGCCTGGACCCAATCACACACATCGTCGTCCGTTGTAAATCGATGTCCGCGAATAGCTCGTTTTAGAGGTCCAAAAAACATGGAAATCACACGGTGAGATGTCTGTACTGTACTGTGGATGTTCCAGCGTTTCCCACCAAAGCTGCTGTAATGTCGTCTTCACCGCATTGGCCGTGTGTGGGCGGGCTTTATCATGCAGGAGAATAACACCATTGGACAACAGGTCTAGGAGTTTCGATTTGATGGCTCGTCTAAGGTTCTGTAAAATAGCTTGATAACGCTGGGCATTGAGGGTGGTTTTTCGTTCCAGGAACTCGACAAACAGTAAGCCCTTGTGGTAAAAAAAGAAGGTCATCATATGACCTTTCCCGAACTGGTGTGCATGGTCTTTGATTTCTTCGGAGGTAGGGAAGTCGCACGTTTCCACTGCTTGCTCTATCGCTTCCTTTCCGGTTCAAAATGGTGACACCATGTTTCTTCACCAGTGAGAATTTGCAACAGAAAGACGTATTCTCCCTCATGATAACGTTGCAGATAACTCAAAGACAGCGCCATTCGAGTACTGTACTGTTCGGCAGTCAGTTAGTGGGTAACCCGCTGCGCACAAATTTTTCGAAAGTTCAAGTGTTGATGCTGTGAGTGGTGCTCACGCCCTCCCCACCCCCAGTAACTGATGTACCTCGTCCACGGTGATTCTGTGGTTGTCCAAGACTAAGGAATTCACCTTCGCAATCATTTCCGATGAGATGACGCGATGAGCCTGTCCAGGTCGAGCATCGTCCTCCAGTAACTCGCGCCCCTCAAGGAATCTTTTGCGCCATTCCACAACACTTGAACGACGCAAACTGTACTCGCCGCACATAGCCTTCATCTGTCGATGCATTTCACGGCCTCTAACTCCCTCCGATGCTAAAAATCGAATAACTCCTCGTTGTTCCTTCTTAATCCCCTGCATATTCAGTAGTGGACGATAACTTGTGTGACCACCTTCTCTTCGGCGTGAAACCACACTGTCGTTTTCTTAAAATAAATGCCGAACTTAATTCACATTAATAGCAGTTTAATGCTATAATATTTGTATTAAAATGTTTGGATGAGTTATTTAGTTTATAAAATTTTCTATAGTTCTATTTATGAACATGCAGATAAATATTTAATTCCATGGTATTATGCCATTGACTTGTTGACGTCCCGTTGTATTATCCCTTATCAAAAGATGTCGCCAATTCAAAAAATGTAGCCAAATACATTTGGCGACATTTTTTTATTTGACGAAATTGGTCGACGGTATACTTGAGTAACGATTTTGTATACTTGAATACTTTAAGGATTAAATTCAGAGAAATTAAAACATAGTTTTCCTCTTTTTAAAGATTTTTGATTTTGCAAATATTTCACTAAAAATAATGCATATGACGTGGTGGGCGCCAAATGATAAGGGACAGACTGGGAAGGGGTTCTTTTCTAAGTCCACTAGTTATTAAAACACGTTTATTAGACAAAACAAACACATTTACATACATAACTAGAGAACTAACAGTTGACATAGAGTTGAAAAGGATCGGAGCGCATGCTCATTACGTCTTTACAGTTCCGAAACTTGGCCATCACTGAAGATTGTTCTGCTCGCTAGAGGGCGCGAAAGTCTCTTTACTGTTAATATGGAAGAGTCTAAATAACGGGGGGTTACATGCATCTTTTCATTACAAATAGGCACAATTATTTTTTAAAAAAGTGTTTAAGACATGTAATAAAAAATAAGTTTCGGTTTTAACAAAATCATGCGAAGTTAATTTTTTTAGACTGAGAAGTTAAGTAAGGTGTTTATGTGAAGATGAGTATTTAAATATATATACTTTTTATATACCACTTCAAAATATTCTAATTTCATAAAGTAAAAAGAAAATCTGAATTATATTCATTTCAATTCCATGCAGATCAGAATTTTAAGAAAGTGTTATGTTGTATCAAAACTGTTGTGTGTTACATTGCGTAAGTTTTTGCACCATAAATGTTTACTCTTACAACAAATTTGACACTATAAAAATTCAATTTTTTAAAAAAAATTATGGTACCGTACTATTATTTTATTTACATGAAAATTTGGTTCAATAATTACAGCAAAGAAATAACAAGCAAGAACTTTATCAAAATTCTACTAAAAACATTGCACAAAAAATTATTATTAATGTTAATTAAAGCAAAAATATGTAAGCAGTTCTGCTTGCCATTAGAAAAATTTCTCAACTTAGCAGCTTGCAGGTATTCTAAAAATACGTTATCAAAATAATGATTCGAATATATATTTTTTTGAAGCTTTTTCATCATACAATTTAAAAAATTGATTCTTTTTTTTTAGAGAAAGGAAACAGTAAATTTAGTTTAATATTATAAATAAAACATTCGCGTTTATAAATAGTGGAAAACATAATCAAAAATTGCCTGCATTAATTTTTTAAAGAGTAAACACCGTTGTTAAAATTACAAATTGTACTAAACAGCGAATCATTCAACTCAGGAAATTCACAAATTTATCAACGTTTCCTGTCTTCCAACCGGAATTTCACTCCATCAGTCGGCGAACTTTATTCTCCCGTGCCTGCAATCGAATGCTAACAGACATTTTTTGCTCTACCCAATCAAGACGTCACTGACACCTTCCGAGTTTGCTAAGTGACAAATTTTTGAAATTAGCATTGCAGGTGCGCTGCAGGAAATAAATTATTTACTTGTTGTGGTGTAAAAGCTCTGTTTGCTTTCCCAGGTGTCTCTTGCAGATCAGGATGCCGCAGATAGAAGACATGGGTGTCTACACCTGCATTGCAACGAATATTGTTGGTTCGGCGACAACGCAGTGCAAGGTGGGGGCTTCAGGTAAGAATTTCATTTCTTAATTCTCTCTCTCTTAAGAGTGATCTAAAGATTAAAATATTTTTCTAATATACTTATCTAAGCAATAATTAATCCGGAAAGTCATTCCGATTTTATAATTGTTTTACTCAAGTCCTTTGGTGCATGCATAATGCATAACTCATTTTTCTGCAAATGATCCCAAAATGCATATTTCATTTTCCTGCAAATGATCCCAAAATGCATAACTCTTTTTTTTTGCAAATGAACACAAAATGCATATTTCATTTTCCTGAAAATGATCCCAAAATGCATAACTCATTTTTTTTGCAAATGAACAAAAAATGCATAACTCATTTTTCTGCAAATGAACACAAAATGCATAACTCATTTTTCTGCAAATGGGCAGAAAAATAGGGCATACACATACTTAGATTACTTTTGATATTTTAAAAAAGCTATAAATTATTAAAATAATATATTTTTTTTTATAATTCTTGTTTCACTTTCTTTCTTGACTGTATTACTAAGTTTCAAGTTAGTCAGATGTTTCATAAGGTTGCATTAAAAAAAAAAAGCTGTGCCTTGATTTTCGGCAACACGTTTAATTACAGCTCACTGAATGGAGGATTTTTTTTTAAATTTTTTGATTTTGATTACTATGTTTACAATTCTTTGGCTAAATACATAAATATTTTTTTTAATTCTCAGCATTCAGAATTTATGATATTCATAATAATTTATTTATTCATTAATTAAACATATTTTAATTAAAGGTTTCTTTTTTTACATTATTAATACTGGATTTTTTTAATATTTGAAATAAAATATTACAATTATGAACTAATTTACATTTTTTAGCACAAGTAGAAATTTCGGAGTCAATTACAAAAGAAATAAGCAAAAAATATCAGAGTACAGAAATATTTTAATAATGAAATTTTCATACATTTTGGAAATGAAATATATTAAAATATTAGTTTTTGAAAATGTATCAAAGTAAAATATTAAAACTAATAAAAATTATGAAGTCACAGATAACTTTTCTCAATTCCCATAATTTATTAATTATGTCTTACTCTTGAGACATATTTCTCGTAAAATACTATATCTATGCTGTTGAGAACACAAACGTGTTTAGCAGTAATTTAAAAGTTTAAATTAAAATATTTTTTCCTGAAGATTTAAATGATTTTTAAAAAATCATGCAACTCTAAAGGTATTATTTAAGAAATGTTAAAAAAAGGTACTGTTTTGCGAACTTCTAAGCTATATTTTTTAATATAGCGCTCATATATATTTTACGGTCCTTTAAAAATGTAAAACCTATGAAGACAACTGTTCACAGCATAAGAAAATGTCATATTTTAATTTGTGCTGATTTAACCAGGATTAAAAAAAGAATTAATTTCGAGAAATTTTTTAATACATTTGATTATTTTCCGTTTTAACAAAATAATTAATTTAAATAATACTTTGTTGCTTTTAATAGACAATATTTGATAAAGTATTGAGTAATTTAATAAACCATTTTCTTCCCTTTCCATTAAGTAAGAATATTGGTGTCATTTAGAATATCTAATTTGATATAACTGTACATGATATCATTTTATTGTTTTGCAATGTTTTTTCTAAAATTCTTTTTAAAATAAGAACTCCTTGTATACTATTTAAAAGTATAAATATTTTGTTTCTATATCTACTAATATAATTGTTTTCTCAAGGTATACTAAATGTACTTTTTAATTTAAAAATACATAACTTAAATTCTATTTTAGAGATCTCAATTTTATATTGTAATATCAATTATAAATGTGAACAGATTATAAATGTCAACAATTATAAATGGGAAATTTATATATTCATGAATATTTTTAAAACTATCAAAACTTCTTACAAAATGCTTTAATATTTTAAAACCTTAAAATAACTTATATGTTTTATAAAATTAATTTTTCTATTTTTGTTTTAAAAAAATTGTAAGCTTTTGCTGTAGTTTTTACCAGTATATATAGAATTCGTTGCAATAAACTTAAAAAAAAAGCATTTGTATCCTAATTTATTTTAAAATGAATCATGTTTTAAATTTTTTCTTTGTTTTTAATATTAAAAATAAAGAAATAGAGGTATATGAATAATAAGTAATTTTATAGCATATTTGGTGATTAGCTTATCGTTCTTCAAATGTTCTGTTATTTTTTTCTTAATTAATTCTACTAGTTTCTGTTCTTTTTTTAAACCCAACTTTTTATTATTTTATCGCATTAGATAAAGTATTTATTTAAACATTTATAATACATGTATTTAATTTAAATATTAAATGAGAGAGAAATGAGCACAGATGATTTTATTTTAAAAATTCAAAATTTATATTATAGACTTATACATACTTTTTTCTTCTAAAGGAGTACAAAAAATGAATGCCGCTTGCAGTCAGAGGTTGAGTCCTCCAGATAAAACAGGAGAGAGGTCCAGATCAACGGAACGATCCTCAGAACTCTTATCCGAACACAAAAATCAACAACGAAGTGTCTTTCGAATTCGCTCTCAAAGTGGCTCTCAAAAATCTCGTCAGGAGAGCTCTAAATCCAAAATCTCTAACTTAGCCAACCACCTTTGGAAGAAAAATGAGGAATCCGAAGAGGTGCATAAAATTGATTCGTCGAAACAAAAGCGTGAAATACTCATCGATATAAGCAAGAAGCAACTTTCCAAGTCTATGGACGACTGCAGAAGGAACAAGAGAAGTTTCCTGAACCGCGTTAAGATACCGGATATCTTCAATGCCCAGAAACCAGAAGCAGAACCTATGAAAGACGCTGTGAGTGAGAGTGAAAAACAAAATGGCGAAAATTGCGCCAATGCCGAAATTCGAATACGTGTTCAAAACTCAAAAAATCATTTTAAAACTAAAGCTCTTAGCGATGCCGAAAAAACAAATGTCTCAGATGCCAAACTGACAAGATCTGTAGTAGACGATTCTCCCATTCAACTTTCCACGCGAGACAGAATTGCAGCATACCTGAAACGATTCGAGAATCCCCCTAGAACAGCAAAAACCAGAGAGCCTCCTCAAGAAATAAAGGAAATGAAAGCTAAGGAAGTTCCACAAGAAAAAGTACGAGTTCTAAAGCGAAATATTAGCAACGAGCAACAATCTGTTCCGGAGACTGACTGTAAAACTGAAAATGATAATAGCTTGTCCATTTTCAATAAATTTAGACGAAGAAAGAGTAGCGACAGTGGTAAAAAAAGGAGTTCTGAAGATATTCGGACTGAAAATGTTTCTTTGGTTGCAGAAAATAAATTAAATCAAGAACACCAGAATAATTCGATAAATCATCTAACGCAAAATGAAAACAGCGAACACATACAAGAGGACATTTCCAATACTATGATTAAAATACCACAAAATGGTACAGCAAATAAAATATTAGACGATGATCTTGAACCAACAGATACGAATGTGCAAGATACAGAAAATAGATCTTCATCAGAAATTGAACAAGTACTCAAGCAAAATACCAGCAACGAAAAGAAACCTGCCCTAAAAACAGAACAAAAAGAAAGCGAAGGTGGCTTTTTCAATTTCAGTAGGTTTATAAGACGGAAGAGTAGTGATTGCAGCAAAAAAAGTAAGCCAGAAGAGGAAGGACTTGAAAACAAAAATTCGAACTTTCTTGATTCGCAGACCAACCTAACTAGTCTTGAAAATATTTCCTTGGAAAATGTTTCCATTGGTGAAACAGTTGATGTTAATGGAGGAAGTTTACCAAACCTAGATAAAGCCTGCGAATCACCCCAAGAAATACTTAAGGATGGAATCGGAAATGAAAAGAAATCCGATGGAATAACAGAACACAAAAGCGCGGGAAACAGTAGTTTTTTCAGTTTCAGTAAATTCATTAGAAGGAAAAGTAGTGATAGCAGCAAGAAAATTAGCAATGAAGAAAACCTAGTTGAAAATTGTTTATCAAATAGTAATCAAGAACAGAATTTGATAGAAAAAATGGATATAGACTACGAATCAAATACGACAAATTTCCCACATGATTCGGTTTTGGGTATGAGTGGAGCTTTAGATGTTAAGATTTCCAATGATTCTGAAACTTCTCCTTCAGAGATTTTCCTCAAATGTAAGCCCGTTGTAAGCATTGATAAAGATAAGGAATCATCAGAAGTGAAAGATCACCCATCTTCACCAAATTCGCCTTGTGATTTAGACTTAGGAGCATTTGAGCCCATCGACATAAATATTTTGGATACACTGTCGGATTATGAAAGAAGTACGGGGAATTTGCCAGAAACTGATTCTACCAAAGGTAAGTTATTTTAAACAATCTAGCATTTCAGTTTAAAGTCTGTTAAATCTTAGGAAAATGTGTTGTTTCTTGAGCTTGAGTCATGCACTTGACCAATTTTTTTAACTTTCTCTCTCTCTCTCCGAGGTATCTAATTTGTACTTGACAGATAATTTTAAAGGTCAGAAAGGTGTGAATGGATAAATGTTTTCCCTTTTATTGCCATCTTGAGCCTATCTTGTTTGATAAAAATGCTCAAACCATTTTAACCTGTTTTAGCTTTTTTTTAAACTTATTGGGTAATTTTTTTTAAAAAATCGACTGCTTCAAAAAAATTGAACCAATAAGAAATAAATAAAACTGTGCTAAGTGAAATTTGAAAAATTCAATACAGTATGCAAAATTATAAAAAAAAAATAATTCAGAAATTCTTTTTATATTAATTAAATTCCGAGCATTTTGCATATTTGTCTAAACTAAATGAAAACCACAAATAAAATTCTTCTGCTGCAACTGTTCTTTCAGAGATCTCATACCGAGTCTGATTATTTATTAACGTCACTCTTGAACAGGCTATTGGCGACGAATCTCTTAATTTCAAACCGTGGTCCAATAACGAGAACCACTTCTGTATCCTACTTTTCAAACTTCCAAATATTTTACATTTTAATTAATCAATTTACAAATTAAAACATTTAAGAATTATAAGTATTTTTTTAGGATTTTAGTAATTTTTTAACGTACAAAGTAAATGCAATTTACTTAAATTGTCTACTCATTATTATGGTTTCCGTTAAGTTATTGTAGTTCCGTCAAAATACAATGACTTATTATAGAATGAGGTGAAGTGACTAAGCTGCGGTTTGGACCAACCCAAATGCGGAGAAATTACAACTTTATCAGACGAATCCTTGTGGTTTGAAAGCTCTAGAAAATATCAAATATATATTTAACAATCGATCATTTATTTTCATTAATTTATCAAATATTTCAATTTAATACTTTTCAGTGTAATACTTTATTCAATTCAGCCGCTTCTTGCTTGGGATATTATTAGACACACACATATATATTTAAATTTTCATAAATCAGTTTCTAAGAAAATATATCATTGAATAAAATACTTTAAAATGAAAAATTCGTCCTTTAATAATTTATTACTCTGAATTTAGAAATTAATAGTTACGCCTTTTTTTTTTAAAGATTTACATAAGCCCCGTTCTAATAATAATAAAAAATGTATTTTCTTGTTTTGTTTACTTTTTTAATTATTACGAAAATAACGATTGAGTGTTTAAATTCTTATCCATTAGTTTCAGATTGTTTTAAGTTTACAATTAAGTAAACATTAAAAAGGCTAAAATATTTGAATATTTAAATTAAAACGTATAAAAAAATTTAAAAATATAAAATATTTGCATCTATATTTAGAGATTGAGTGCTTCCATAAATTTATAGAAATATGAAAAAGTAAATATACTGAGAGAATTATAACTTGGTTGAGTAGCATATGGAAAAAAAAATTAAATTAAAATAGAGCTTTTATCTTACAAAATATTTATTACATGAATTTGCTTCATAATTCTATTACTTTCATACCGCTTACTAGTGCCGCTGAAGACCAGCCTTGTAGGCGAGCGATGTACATTAAATCTGTCGAGAGCTCCAACGTCCTCCCGTTGGTGTGGTAGTTAGGAGAGGGGGGGGGGATCAGCTCAGGTGTCATCCTCTTCACCTGGTCAGGGTTCAAAATTACGAGGTTCGTCGCCAAAAGCCTTCATGTAGCTGAACAGTGTGACGTTAATATTCACTCATATATACCGCTTGAAAGTTAAAAAGATCTTGTTAAATAATGTTTTATTTAGAGTTATTTTAAAATCCTTTTGGTTACAATGAATTATGTTATTAGGTTTAGACCTTCAGCAGAAAAGCATAAAAAAAATCGCCTTAATTAAAAACATACAAATAAGCAAATAAAGTTATCTTCAAAATAAAATAAGATTTGTATCTGAAAAGAGTAAATAAATGAAAAAAAAATAAATAAACGATAAGAAAAATATCACTAACATAGGAGAATCTGAAAAAGAAAGAAGCAATGAAAATAATTAAAATGGAAATTTCTATGTAAGAAATTTTAAAAAAAATGCATATAAATAAGTAATATAAAAACTAAAGATAGATAAAGCCTTTCTCTCTCCTTGAGTTATATAGCTTTAAAAATAAACATTCTGAAAGAAGATAGCTTCGTTCAAGGTAACCCATTTTGATAAAAAATTGGATGTTACAATTTCACAAAACTCTTTTTAATAGTTAATCTCAATGTCATTGAAAAAAAAAACTAATAATAATACTTATCACACACACA
>BMAV01012933.1:117727-131285 GCA_019973955.1 Trichonephila inaurata madagascariensis | reverse complement strand
AAAAAAAAAAAAAAAATTACATTTAAATGATTTTTTCTTTTAACAATATTTTTAAAACAATTTTATGTATGCTCTAATTCAACTGATACTAAATATCAAAAAATTATTCATTTATATGCTTTTTCAAAATCATGGTTCCGAACATAATCACCTTAAGTCTGTTGCTGTTTTATTATTCCAACTCTTTTACACTCTCCAACAACTTTTTGATTGTTTTTTTGGCACGAAATTTCTCCTCAGTGTCATCACGCAGATGACCACCATGTTGGTTTGGGGAAGTTAACACTCCCACGCAGTTGCGGATCGGTTTGCTTTCCGTCCACTCTGCGGAATGTCATTTCTGATGTAGCTGTCGTGTGTTATCACAGCAAGGCCACTGAACAAACACGAATCCGAGAGAGATCCTTATCACGAAGCATTTTTCCGTTCACGTTTTCCGAAGTGTCGTGTCGACAGAATTGTGTATACAAAACCTCCTTCTCCGTGTTATAAACAAAACCATGTGCTCTACAGTTCGATGATAGGGCTGTTAGAGCCGATCAAGCTAACCAAATATATCATCGCATCTTTCCAATGGATTCTTTTATTTTTACCCGGCTGATTTTAAACCGCAACAGCACGTACGTTTTAGCTATCTCTAAAATCTTAATTCATCCGGGATGATTTCAAACCCTCTGTTGTCTTACGTGTAAAGAAGCATGCGCTGACGTCGGAGAGGTTTGACCGTGGATGTATTTGGGATGACAAAGTGGTCTTTGTGTTTTGGACTAATTTTTGGGAGTTTTTTCGAGAATTTTCTGAGTAATTTGTGAAAAGGTTTAATTAGTTGATGGGCATGGTGCTTATGTTTCGATAAGTTGTTTTTCTTTTGTTGTGAGTATTTTTCAATTACCTCTCTTACATATTTCCTTTCTCTTTTTGTCTTTATAAATGTTTGTTTCGCTTGACAAAGATTGTTTGAGATATTTTTGTTTGCTTAACGGATATGCCTGAACATATTTGAATTGGCATTTGATCAAAAAATTTTACAAACATGTTTTTCAAATTTTTCATATAAATGTTTGAAAACCTGGTTTTTGTAAATTTTTCACACACACAAACCATATAACACCCTTCTATATAAATTCTTCTTTAATATTTGTTTTTTTTTAATGATTCTGAAGATAATTGTTTAAAATTATTTTCTTTTTCAAAACCAAAAATCACAAATGCATTTTTATAATAAAACATGAAGCAATATATGGAATGAAATTTCTTTAAACCATTTTATTACTACAAGGACAAAATTAATTTCATCATTCATCTGAGATTGTGCACAAAAATTTACAATACTTTTCTTGGAGAAAGAGCTTGAAGAAAAATATTTATTTTAAATAAAATCTTTGGGCATAAATTTATTTTGAGGCAATTTTTATTATTAAAAAAATTTTTAAGAGCAATTTAATCGTAAAAACTGTTAACAAACAAAAATTACAGTTAACTGTGATTTTATGAGCATAATATATCGAGTAATAATCAATATAAAAACATCATACCATTTGTTTCGTACATTGGATATACAATATGATGCAAATTTTTACATTGATTTCTGTGCAACATAAACTCTAATGGATATGAAATAATTAAAACTAGTGAGTTTCAAAACTCTCTTCGCATATTGTCACAAAATAAGTTCTCGCTTAAACAGATGTAATAACTTATCTCAGAATTTCTATCACGTTTAACATGTCATGAAATGTATATCAGTATTATTAATATACAGAAATCTAACTTTTGTTTCACCGAAACATTTTTAGTAAAATCAAAGCATGTTAAAATTTATGGTAGAATTCAGTTGATTCCAGAGTTTAGTAGAATCAGTTAAGGTTGTTGAACTATACATTTGTTAAAATAGAATTGTAATCAAAGTTTTTTTTCTGAAGAAAATTATTTTTTAATACTCAAAACGACCACAAATGCTGCAAACTAGTTGTTAAATTATTCTAATCAATAGTAATTTATTATTTGTTTTGTAGCGCATTATTATACTAAAAAATTTGAGTTTAGGACAGGATTATTGATAATCCGACTTTTGTAAAACATTGCTTTTTCACTGCTTCATAAAAAAAGGTTTTCTTTTTAGATTTTAATCTTATTTTATGTTCGATAATTTAAAGCTAGTCATTTTTATTATTCTAAAACTATTGATTGCAGCATTCATTAATTTTGTACTGCTAATGCAAAACTATTAATTTTGTGTGTGAGAAAAGCTTTATAACTGTGTGTATATTTATATGTATCTATAAATTGATGCGATTGCTATTTCATTACGAAGATTGCTTTTACCGTGCAACATTTGTTGTTGCTGCTGCATTTTAAGCTTATTATCCAAAACATGTGAAACAACTTTGAAAAAAGTATTGTTGTTGTCCTTTTGTGGTATCTTAGAGAATTTAACTTAAACGCCAAACATTTTATTTAGAAATGCTCCGATAAATGCTCTTTATTTCTATGCTCGTCATATCCTTTTTTCCCTTATACAAAACATTTCCCTTTTTGAGTTTCATATTCCCTGCCATTTTAAATCAAAATTCAAGAATTTGGACTAGAATATTCCACAGGATAAGGTCATGACCTTTGAACATTCAATGAGTAATAATTAAATGTATGAAATATTAAAACTCAATTACTGTTGAATTAGAGTTAACGTCAGACACCATAGAAGTTTTTCTGTATGCTTTATATTTGATAAAAAAAAAATATTTTTACAAGTGGAGCAGTTTCCCTAACTGAATCTTAATGAAAATTAAATGATATATCTTTAAACGCAGCTTCGATGCCTCTAAGCTTGAATGATACACAAATAATTTATACTCTGCATTCTCTCCAAAATAAGTCTGTCTGTGAGACTATTAACAACCTCATAATTCCTCTAATTTCCTTTATTGACATACACTGACACTTAGTATTCTCAGGTAATCCTATCTTCTTTATCCTTTCTTCAGATCTGTCCAAATAGGATGCCTATTTGCATGTATCACAGTTCCTTCACAAGGCGAAGTTTTCATATCAAACAGCATTATAAAGAAACCACTGAGGTTAGTTAAGGAAAAATCCGCGTAAGAACCTGTTACAAATAGCGATAAAAATATCTTCAGAAATCAGAGAAATTTTTTTTTGAGGAGCTTTCATTTTTTTTTTGCTTTTTTAAATGAATTGTATTGCATTCAAATCAGTCAAGGTTTGAGAAATAAGGAAACAAAAAAACAACCACCCAGGATTAACATAACATTCACGAAATTAAAATGGTTGGTTGATGGGAATCTTAAGTAAAACGAAATAATCTTTCAAAATAAAGTGACTTAAGTGCTATTAAATATAAAAATTTTAAGGGTTATTTGTGGAATGCGTTCTAAGTATTGAGAATATATTGAATGGTAAACTATATCTTTTTTTTCGATAATATAACAGGTTCATATGTATATGTATAGAATTAATTTGCACAGAAACGTGCGTTTTTCCAGTTTTGGTCTTATATTCTTAAGTTACGCGCAGTCTTATCATTATAAAAATTCCTAATAATTTATTTAAAAACATAGTACAGTACAGTCCCGAAAACTCGGTTCTCGATAATCCGGTATTCCGGATATCACTCGGTCACTCTCTTGCAGGTCAGAAAAACCTCACAATAGGACATTACGCATTTCTTTAAAAAAGTATCCAGTTTTTGCAAAGTGGGCTATTTAATTTTCATTATAGACAGATTTATGCTTTCTTGAAGTATTTTTCTGAGGTGTGTCTGATCAAATTAAATATTGTTTTCTATGTATTCACACATTCATTTTTATTTTCATGTAGTAAATGCTCTATGCCTGCATTACGTACGTACTCTTCCTTTGTTTAAGGGTATTTGGGCATTTTATCTTCTGGTGTATTATCAGAAAAAAAAAACTATTTATACAAGTGACGTGCAGTATTTTCTAGAGAAACACCCATATTTACCGTAAAATCCGGCGTATAACGCGTACCTATACTTTCAAGCAGCATTTTTTAATTTTTAGGTATATTTGCCATATAACGCGCACCCCATTTTTACGAAGAAATCTGAAATATTAGTAAATTATGCTCTTATGTTTTAAGGTGATTTATTGGAGGTATTATCCCAGACTTTTGAAAAAATAGCACTAAATAGCACAATAATACCACTTCTAGTACTAAAACTCTTATAGCTCATATAAGGGGCATGTCATTTCTTTTAAATTCACATTATTTCGATATGTGTAGAACTAAAAAAAATTATGCTCGTATTTGTTGTTATTTTTAAACTTATCGCTTTTGCACCCGACATATAACGCGCACCCTTAAGGTATCTCACTACGTTAGGAACCGTGATTTTGCAAAAGCCTATAAATGGATAATATTTAGGATATTTAGTGTCACTTAGATTAGAAAATGTATATAAAATTGTTTTAAGAATAGGATTACAATAAAAAATTTTTTAAGTACAATATTTTGACAAAAAATGAATATAGAATGGCCCATTTTCAAAATATTCTCCTTTATTGAAAAATGCTTCTATTATAATAATATTTTGCCTGTATATAGCTCAGACCTCTGTCCAGAGGCTCAACTAGAAGTTTTGAAATATATAACTAAGAAGTGGGTTTATCCAGGTTTTATGACAACAGAAGGGATAAATTTTAAGAAAAAAACGCCGATAATTATTTCAAATGGTTGTAACTCTGAAAATAATGTGAATTTTTTTTTCAAAAATCATAGTTGAGCCTCTGTACAGAGGTCTGAGCTATATACAGGCAAAATATTATTATAATTGAAGCATTTTTCACAAAAGGAGAACATTTTGAAAAAAAGGTTATTCGAAATTAGTTTTTAGTCGAAATATTGTATTTAAATAATTTTTTTTTGTCAAAATGTGTGTGTGTGTGTTCTTAAAACAATTTTATACATGTATTCTAATTAAGGGACACTAAATATCATGAAAATTTTCCATTTATGCGCCTTTTTAAAAACACGGTTCCGAACGTAGTCATATACCTTAAACCTCAATCTCATTTTTTTGTGTTAAAGGGGCGCTTTATACGCCGGATTTTACGGTATTCTTTTTTAATCCCTTTCTCGATAACCCGGCATTTTCACAAACTCGGCAACCCTTCGGTCCACATCAGGCCGAGTTTTAGGGACTCTAATGTATAGTATTGCATCAAAATGAAAATACAAATTTCATTATTAAATTTTTTTTTGTTTGATGTCAATATCCTATTCCTCCCCTCTTGAACAAGAAAGCTTAATTTTTTTAAAATCCGAAACCATATCCGGCATTTAGCATTCCTCAGGCGGTAACCCTAGCCTTCTCTTTAATAAAAAGTATAACAGCAACAAAAAGGAAACCTTTTGTTGATTCCCATGTAGTTGCGCGCATAAGAAATTGAGGAAGTACTAACTCAGTTCCAAAACAGATGTTTATTGCTTTTCAGAGAGCTCCACCGATTCTCCAACAACTGTCTCTCAAACGCCCGCTGAAGGTGACGACAACCCCAAAGAAGCCTGCATTCCTCTAATTCACGTCGAGCAGGTAAGTGATGAATGCATAATCTTCACTTAAGTGAACACTTGTCGTGTGTTACGGGGTGGAGTTCTTTGTTCTTAATTTTGTTTCGGTTGTAAAAAGTTGTTGCCTGTGTAGAAGGATACATTGTTGAAAGATAAAAGAAAAGATAGAAGAATCGGTTTTTCGTGAGATGGGTGTGAAATGTTTATGTTATGATAATTCGTTTATTATGTGAGTGGTAAAATCATAAAAATGTACAAGAGCTTATCATTTAGAATGACATATATGATTGAAAAAATTTTTTTGTTTCGTTGTCGATCTATAATAATAATAATACTAATAGCAAAACAAAAATAGATTTCAAATAAACTAACTAGTAAAAATTTTTAATTTGATTTTTATTCAAATGATTGGAGTATTATATTAAATGAATTTTTATTTGCTTAGTGTATTTCTTAAACATCAATGAACGCTTTTTTAAAAAAAAAAATTTAAAAACTTTTTTTTAAATAAATAGTTTGAGGAAAACTGAATTATTAAACATGATTTTTATTAATTATTTTTTTTAAAAGTTTCATTTACATTATTCATTTTTTCCCCCTGCAAGATATGAAAAAGATTAACTTATAACATTTGTTAGTTTTTCTTAATTTTCATTAATGATTGGAAGAATATTTGTAAAAAATGAGCTATGTTTTTTTATAAAAAAAAAAACAAGAGATACATCAATTTTTGGTGAAATTTTCTCTTTTTTTTAATATTTTCAACAATATATTAATTATGTTTACTTCATTATTTAGTGTTTTTTTAAACATAATTATTTTGACATTTTCCCTTGTGTATATGTTACCTTTAAACGTGAAATCTGTTACTTTATAAAATGACGTGAAATTTTATGAATTACCTAGAAAAATCAGTTAAAGCATATAAAATTCTTCTACTCTTCTATTTAACTATAATTATTTTTAGAATAACTATTGCCTAATCGTTAAACTGTTAAAGGCAACACGCAAAAGTTGTTTGAACCGTTTTAAACTGGTTTTATTCAGTTCTTCCAGCATGACTAAATAGCTTAATATTTATATAATTATAATATAACTGTTGCACTATATTCTGTTATTTTTTATTACTGCTTGATTAATCTAGCAAAGATGTTATATTACATATTCTGTTTTGTTCTTTATTATTTATGAATAATGATATGTAGTATGAAATTTTTTATTTATTTTTATTTTTTTATTTTTCGGGAGATTTTCACAGTTAATGTTTAAAACAACGGATTGGTTTTAGTACAAAGCTGTTTATTTTTCATTTTAACACAGTCTATCACTAGTTTATTTATAGAATACTTAGTTTTCATAGAATAATTAGCTAAAGAGTAAAATTATTAGTCTATGACTCATTTTCACTAACTTGGTTAAATATTCGTGAAATACCTAGGTGTTATACCAAATGAATTAATTATACTGGTTAACGCGTGCGCAGTAACATATATATGGGAAAATGTAATCAATAAAGTTTTAAATTAAAATATTTTTTAAAAATGCTTTTGTCAATTACTCAGATTTTTGAGAGAAATATATGAAAGCCATGATCGGTTTTGCTTGATCCAAGAAAAATAGAATATCATGCAACAAATAAATTTAATTTAGACCACTCCACTCGATCATTAATAATGTATCTGTCATATTAACAATGTAAGCAATTGAATTCCTTTATTATTTTCATATATTTTGAGCAATAATTGAAATACATTATGAGTTCGTTACGCTGCATGTGATAAGCATCGACTCTACAAACTCTAAAATTCTATATTTTTAATGTATTCAATAAAATTCCAATTATAGACAGGATATTTTTCTTCAATTTCCGTAGTATGCTTCTAGAAAACATATTAAGAAAAAAGAGACGTAAAACGGAAATACTCAGAACTGGACTTTTATGACTGGCCATTGCATGCTGTTATGTCTTCATGTTTCTGTTTCCTTTTTCAATTTTTTATATTTATATTTGTTCTTTATTTAATCTATTTCAAACACAAGAGCAAACACTGGAATAATCCCGTTTAACTCATTACAAGCAAAACACAACTCTCTTCTAGGCATTTTAAACATCATCAATATTTTCTTGTTGAGATGTTAGGTATACTCACCTGCTGTCATACAAATACTTACGCATAATTTATAAGAAGGCAGTTTTTAAGATATTAAAGCTTTTATTTTAAAATTATTTTATAAATTTTTAAGTATGAATAAGTTAATATTTTTTTTCTGTAACGCGCAATTTAAGATATCCGACTACGTTCGGAACCGCGATTTTAAAAAAGTGCATAAATGGATAATTTTATTGATATTTAGTGTCACTTAGATTAGAATATATGTATAAAATTGTTTTAAGGACATTTTGACAAAAAAATTTATTTAAATACAATATTTCGGCAAAAAATTAACTTAGAATAACCTTTTTTCAAAACGTTCTCCTTTTGTGAAAAATGCTTCTATTATAATAATATTTTGCCTGTATATAGCTCAGACCTCTGTACAGAGGCTCAACTACGAGTTTTGAAAAATTCACATTATTTTCAGAGTTACAACCATTTGAAATAATTATCGGTGTTTTTTTCTTAAAATTTCTCACCTCTGTTGTCGTAGGACATGGATAAACCCACTTCTAAGTTATATATTTCAAAAATTCTAGTTGAGCCTCTGTAGAGAGGTCTGAGCTATATACGGAAAAAAATGTTATTATAATAGAAGCATTTTTCACAAAAGGAGAATATTTTGAAAATGGGTCATTCTATGTTCATTTTTTGTCGAAATATTGTACTTCAATAATTTTTTATTGCAATACTATTCTTAAAACAGTTTTATATACATTTTCTAATCTAAATGACACTAAATATCATAAATATTATCCAGTTATACGCTTTTGCAAAATCACGGTTCCGAACGTAGTCGGATACCTTAAATGAATCACTACGGTTACTTATTTTTTAATATATTATATACACTGTGAATTTTTTTAAAAAGCTATCCTGGTATACCTTTATTTACTGTTTTTTNTTTTTTGAAAGTCTCTTTCCGTTTATAGCACTGTAGTTTTATTGAAGATGAAGTATAAACACATGAACAATGATTTATTTTAAAGTTTTCTTTATTTTTAGTCGGCAGATAACGATGAAGACGATGAGACCGTTGATGATCTAGAAGATATTGTAATACCTAGCGAATCCGTTGAAAATCACGTCAATGAACGGTCCTCAGCCCCTCCTTTGAATCTTCGAAAACCTTTCAAAGGAAAAATAAAGTAAGGAATCAATAAATTGTATTAATATTTTATGGCAAACATTATCGTGCTGCCAGAATTCTATAGATACTACGATCATGCAATAATTTCTAAAAAAAAAGCAAAGAAATTTGGGCATGGGAAACATTTTAAATAACTATCTTGAGAATAGATGACATTGGAGCTTTAAACTATCCTTGATTAATCACTCGCGCAGAAATTGCAATTGCATTTACTAACAAGACTTGCAGTTTTACTGTCAACTGATAAAAACGCCAGTTAAAATAGAAGCTTATTTGATGACAATTCTACTGTATTTTGTTATAATGAGTCTTGGAAAGGGCTTTTTTATTGCATTAGTTAGTTCAACTGATAGATTTATTCACATATTGATATATTATATACATACCATACACCAGGAGATTATTGTAGCTTTCAGAGGAATGTGTAGCACTTTAACCCTCCAAGCGGTCTGCACATAAAATTCCGACATTCCAGAGATGCTTTTTCTGCCTTCAAGCACGATTCCCAAAAGCGGCCGAGCCGCATTCTTAAAAATACGGCTCAACCGCTTTTGAGAACCCCACCTGAAAGCAAAAAAATATGTCCGGTGCATTTTTGAAGCATCTCCAGAATGGCAAGACTTTAAGTGCAGACCGCTCTTAGAGGGTTAATATGTACACGGTGACTATAATTAAAGTTCCACTTTCAAAATAATGTAAAAAAAGAACCACTGGTCAGAATGACTTCAAATTTGAACGATATACTTGAAGAAGGAGAAAATGGCGTACTATTTCCCCCATAAGAAAAATTCCAAAGTTTATCAATAGATGCCACTCCTCAGCACATCGTAAAGTCAGTGACGCAACTGTTCAAGAACTATTTCGGAAATGAGAGAATGGCCAGGCATCATTTTCCAAAAGCCTGGTGTTCAAGATCACCGGACCTCTATCCTTATGACTTCTGAGTGTAGGGTTACCTTAAAAATGTTGTGGTCAGTGGTCCAATTGCAAATTTAGTTGATTCGACAGTCACAGATTGTGACGGGCTCACGCTTCTTTTCTTTAACATGACCTCTGGGTTCTTTGGTGGCCAAGATTAATGGCAACTCTTTTCCAACCAAAACCCAAGAAGCGAAATGTGAACAAGAAATGCAAATAAGATAGCTTTTAAAATAACAGAAGTTTCAGTAAGTGGAATGGCAATTTGGGGAATGTTATGTGTGAAAGAGACTAGAGGGAATTGACAACCAATCGTGAAGTTACCTGGAAAGGAAGCCATTAATACAAGGTGCATACCATTGCACGCGCACCCAGACTTTTCCACATAAGGATTGAATCTAAGTTTGGATTAAGGTAGGACTGATTATTTGATATTAGGACTTGTAATATTATTAGAAGTGAAAGTAGGCGGAAAATAATTATAACTTAGAGAAAGTGATCTAAATTACGCGATTCGGTTTAACTATCATTGTGTGTTTGTTCATTATAGATTCTCGCTTATTTAAATTTATCTAAATTGTTAGACATTTAAGTTCTATTCTTAATAAAGACATATTAAGAATCCAAAATGTCTATTCCTTTTGCAAACCCTACACCTTTAGCTCACGCTGACAATCAAAGATACGGTCACCAAAGGGGGCGGTATCATAAGATTGCGCAACACTTTTCACAACCTGACCCATGAGACATTCTGTTCTGTTGTTTATTGGTTTCAACCTGTATCAGAAGAGGGTGAACAGCATATTTGAACACGTCTTGTGTAAGTCTGGCGAAAGTTAACAGGCGTTTTCATTGTTGCTTTTTATGCGGTTTTTGGCCGAAGGACATTTAAAAACCAATTTTTCCCATCCAATGTGGCACGACCTTGCCGTCGTGGATGGAATTTTCATTAACATTGTAACAACTGTTGAATGACTTGGAAGTCATTTTTTTTCCTTCGAAACACCGAAACATTTATGCACATCGAACACTACAGTTGATTTAATGTTTAACTCATGCCAAAGCCCTCACAATTCGATTCAATATGTCACTTGTAGCCGAACACACTTTCGTTTTGTTTCTTACAGCGCAATCTATTGATACATTCTGGAACTTTCTTACTTGTGCCATACCGCTTCCCATCTTTTCAAATACATTCAGTTCAAATTTGAAAACATTATGACCAGTGGCTCCTTTTTATAGCGTTTAGGAAGTGGAACTTAATTTTAATCACCCTGTACTTCCAATTTAAAGAAGAAAAGAATAATAAAAATTATTAATTCTATTAAAATTAGAAACCAAAACCAGCTGCAAACGTCTTTTGGAATTTTAGTGTTTCTTTTTTTAAACAATAAAAGATAGTGAACGAAATGGAAAGCAAAATGGCCTTTCCTAATGAGTTATGAATTTGAAAACGTCCACTTTCATGGACACCATCGTCCTACATTCATGGACCTCAAGCCTCTTTTTCTCTCAAATGCCATTTTGATTAACCCCTTAACTGACGATGAAAAGCTACGAAATTCACCCTCCGATGCCTCCGTTTTTCCCCTCAGGCGCACATTGTTTCGCGGTTTATTGGGGGAAAAGAAGAAACGCGTGTTTTCCAACCTAAAAATTGTTCACTTTCCCTTTAAAAAAAAGATAAAATAATAAAACGAAAATACAAAACTTAATATCTAGAGTTGCAATATAATAAAAAAAAATATATATTACTTATCTGTTGCGTGATATATCCTTAAACATGGTGAACACATAAACCAGCATCGCATTCAGAGCATTGACAGCGAACAAAGATACCCAATTGTCAGACATATTCGTACAGAAAATTAAAAAAAGCTCCGATTACACACGGTAAGCAAAATGAGAGCAAAAAAGAAAAAAGCACACTCAACAAACAAACAAACAAACAAACAAACAAAAACAAGAAAAATTGTTTTGCTATGAGTTTAGTCGTTCCTGGAATATGCCCTTTCAAATTCCTTCATCACTTCTCTGAAATAAGTAAATTCTTTAGAAGCACTGTCAATGCCATGTTATTGCATTCCAATGCCGTGGGATTAGTTTTAAACAGAGCAGCACAATGCAAAATTTCCTCCTTTGGAAGGACGAGTATACACGTCCGGGGCACTAAAGGCACCATCTCAGCAGGACGTGTATACGCGTCCGTGGTACTTAAGGTATCCAACTACGTTCGGAACCGTGATTTTGCAAAAGCACATTAACGGATAATTTTTATGATGTTTAGTGTCACTTAGATTAGAATACATGTATAAAATTTTTTTAAGGACATTTTGACAAAAAAAAATATTTAAATACAATATTTCGGCAAAAAATTAACTTAGAATAATTTTTTTTACAAATGTTCTCCTTTTATGAAAAATGCTTCCATTATAATAATATTCTGCCTGTATATAGCTCAGACCTCTGTACAGAGGCTCAACTAGAATTTTTGAAATATATAACTTAGAAGTGGGTTTATCCATATTTTATGACAACAGAGAGGAGCAATTTTAAGAAAAAAACGCCAATAATTACTTAAATTAGTAGTAACTCTGAAAATAATATGAATTTTTCAAAAATTCTAGTTGAGCCTCTGTAGAGAGGTCTGAGCTATATACAGGCGAAATGTTATTATAATAGAAGCATTTTTCACAAAAGGAGAACATTTTGAAAAAAGATTATTCTAAGTTAATTTTTTGCCAAAATAGTCTATTTAAATAATTTTTTTTTTGTCAAAATGTCCTTAAAACAATTTTATACGTGTATTTTAATCTAAGTGACACTAAATATCATGACAATTATCCATTTATGCGCCTTTTTAAAATCACGGTTCCGAACGTAGTCGGATACCTTAAGCAGTTAAAAAATCATTCAGTTTATGTTTTCTTAGAGTAGAATTTTATGGATTAGCTCATGCGTCGTTGTTCTTTTTTGCAGATACTCGAGTCCTGTGATAGAGGAAGAGTGTGAGCTTCTTCAGAACGAACAATCCGAGATCCTGACACTGAAGACGGATCTGCAGCGGATCTCCTCACAAGAGGAGAGTCCGGCCAGAATCGTCAAGGGACCCCAGAGTGTCACCGTCCTCAGAGGAGAATCGGTCACTCTGGCCATCTGTTTCAGTGGACACCCCCCGCCTTCAGTCACATGGATGAAAGGAGTGAGTGGTTTCTCCTAATATATCCAATTCGAAATATTTGAAACTTAAGCTCTCTTTTAATTGTCTTATTGCTTAACTAAAGCAATGTTTAAAATTTGCAATTCACATTTTTAACATTTCAATAACATGACAAATTTATTATTGTACTAGCTGCCTGAGGTACCAACCCTTGGGTGCCCCATTTCTACATTATTTACGTGACCTACATCTGTAGGAAAGAACGAAGAATCACGCAAATCGTTCATCTTAATATCTGTTTATTAAGATCTTAACTTAAACACTATATACAATAATAATAATATTAATAATCAAATAAAGCAAATCTGGAGTGAGAAGACACAATTCGTATTACCAAATAATCGCGTAATTGACCACTATATTTAACTTTACAGATTACCTCTGTTCGCATTAATGCATGCCGTTTCCTTATATTTTAATTTAAGACGCTTACCGCTATATTCTAGGTAACAGCTATTCTCTTGGTCCTAACTGACGTGGCTTTACTCCTTGTAGAATGGTATCCACCTTTAGCTTGAATACACAGGTACGAGTAGGTTAATTCTTGAACTTGGAATTTCCTCT
>BMAV01012933.1:101114-117627 GCA_019973955.1 Trichonephila inaurata madagascariensis | reverse complement strand
ATATATAAGATTCCTAATTTGCATTCTCACGTTCTTCTTCTCGAGTTGGTTGGAAAGAATTGCCATTCTGACCCGAAGGAACCCCAAGAGGACATTAATGGAAATCGCGATGAAAGCCCGTCACAGCTGTGTCATGACCGCTGAAACCTAGTGATTATGGTCACGGCCTCGTGGCCGACGTGTCATGAGTTCGAGCACTAGTGCCACTGAAGACCCTCCTCCGTGTAGAGGAGATGATGCACGTTAAATCTGTCAAGGCTCAAAGTCCTCTTGTTGACGTGGTGTAGAAATTTGTAGAGGAGAGGCCACCTCAGGTGTCGTAGTTGTCACTTACCATGGGTGAAAATAAAATAGTCCTCGTATTGATTACTTTAGAGTGTGACTCTTTAATAAACACTCACTCATTACTAGCTGCGTTGTAGAATTTTCACAGTGCAGATACAATTTGATACATTTAGAATTTTTATACTAATATCGAAAAACATCATCATAATGGTAATGAATTATTCTATTGTGATTTAAAATATAAAATAGATTTGAGAATGATCATTTGCTCGTTGAATCATCTTCAGTTACACATATGTCATTAAAAAAACAACAACCACGAAACGTGTTTCATCTTTTCCTTAAAGATGAAACACAAAATTTTTAGGTGTTTTTGTAATCCAGTGTTTACATTATAATTTAAACAGAAGAGAATGAATGTGGAAGATTTATTCATGCGTTGTTATTATTTTGTTTTAACCCTTTATCTACCGACGGTACTTATAAGTACCACTCACTTTAAAATTATATAGTATAACCATTTTTACGAATACTCAGACCATACTTGGCAGGAATGTTCTTTTAAATCCATTCTTTCAAGATATATGGCAGCCCGGGCTCTATGATGAGTATTTTAGTGAGGAAGGCGAATAGTTTTAGAGCAGAAATTGCGTTTTCAGTGGATTGCGAAAATTGTCATTTTTGTTCCGAAAAAATAGTTGATGTCAAAAGTTAAGTGCCCCTTTTTTATTATGTTAATGAAGACCTTAGAAAACGATTTGACTATTTTAAGTGAACAGTGTGTCTAATTAATTTTACAATTGAATAACTTTAACTAATTAATTAGCTCTAACGGGTTAAATTTCCCAAAGTTGAGTATTTTGTTTATGCATATCCCTTAATTTTCAATGTACTGATTGAAGAAAAAATATTGCATGAAAAAAACCGCAGTAATAATAATGTGGTAGATAAAGGGTTAAGTGAGCACTGTTGTTATAAGAGGAGTGAGTGAGGGTGTGTTTATTGACGTCACACTGTAAAGCAACACAAGGATTATTGGTGAAGGGCCTCGAAATTTTGAACCGTAGTCAAGTGACATGGACGACACCTTAAATGGCACCCCACGTCAACTGGAGGACGTTTGAGCTTTGACAGACTTAACGTGCATCTTTCCCCTCTGCATATCAGGACTTCAGTGGCACTTCGACTCGAATGCATGATACGCCTTGAGAGCTTCCAGAGGAATATTTGGCAATACGACATTTAAGAATATAAAAACATTTAACTGTCATATTGCACAAATGAATTGTATAATTAAGATGCTTTTCATATTTCTTTCATTAACGGAGATTTCCAACATTTATTACTCATCTTTATCTGTTAAATAGTATTAAGTAATGCTTCGTATCTATGTTACTTAACTTAACTCAGTGGCGCAACAGCCCATGTGGACCAAAGCCTACTTTACCCAACTCAATATACGCGACCTTGGGCCCTGAGGTGCATGAGCAGACGTTCCCGTCAGGGGGTCAGTCTGACGCGAAACCCCCAGTGTTAAGTTTGTGACATCTCTCGCGTTCTTCTTCTAACATAACTCCTACGTTCTTTGACGGCCACGATTAATGGCAAAACTTTTCCAACCCAATACCAAGAAGAGAAACAAAGCAACAATGCAAATAAGATATACTTTAAAAGGATAGAAAGTTTAGTGAGATGAATGGCAATCTTAGAGAAAGCTTAGTGTGGAACAGTTCGGAACAAGTGTTTAGACGGCCTACTCACAAGGAAGAAGGAAACGCCCACCTTCGATAATAATATTTATAAGGAAGAGTAATTGTACATGAGTACATCTATCTACAAGTAGCAGAATAGATGAGTCTTCAACCAAGGTAGGAAGGTTACTTTCTAAACGATAATATAATATAGAAAGCGAGATTAGGTAGATAATCAATTATATTTAGGATAAGTGATCTAGTTGTGCGTTCGGACTTAAATATTCGGCTTACTTTGTGGTTTATTCTCACTTAAAATAAGTTGATCATTATGTATAAGTAATTTAAGTTATTCTTAATAAAAGTTGTATTAAGAATTATAAAATGTCTCATCTTTCCGATAATCCCACACCTCTAACTTACGCGGATCCACCACGTCATAGCTATGTCACAAGTTCTCAAGCAAGCTTGGTACTCATTTATCGACCCACTGAAGAGTTGAAAGGCTTATTCAACCTTACCCAGGGCTGGGTTTGAATCTCGGACCTGTGGTGTGGAAGCACGACGCACTAACCACTCAGCCACTGGGCTTCATCTATGTTACTTACTGCAAGTAATTCTTTAACAACAAATCTCGTAGTATTTCTTAAAAAAATAGAGAAAGAAAACTTTACGAATGCCATTTTTAATTTTTAGAAAAATTGCATCTTCCATTTTGTGTCTTCGGCAAAAAACTTTGACTTATCACAAAACGGAAACATCATTGCAGGGACGGGAAAACAGTTTGGACATCTTCCCATACTTCACAATTTACTCCACCAATTTTTCTTTTATTCTAGAGCAGGGGTACTCAACCTATTTTTCTGCTGGGCCGCATACATATGTTAGATATCTCACTCGGGCCGCAACATGAGGATAAATAGGGAGGGGAGGGGGAGAAATGCTTTAAAAGATCTAGATAACATTGGAAATTTAAAATGTGGAAAATCGATCATAATATTACAGCTCCTGTTTTACTTTTTTAATTATTATTTTTTATATTTTTTAATTTTTGTTATAAACACTAAGTTAGAGACATTTAAGGAACACTACTTCACAATTTCTGTATCAGTAAACAGTTTCATGATTACCAATAATATAACAAACTTCATGGGATGTCTTTGTTACCGCTGTGATATTACCCCTGACAAAACACGTTGTTGCTGTAGCAAGGATTATTCAAGAAACAGCCTATTTATCGCCTCTTGAAAGAGATCTTCGAGGAAAAGTGTCATTGAATGATTGCTGTGTATTGGTATTTTTTGAATACAGCACTTTCGTGACAAATCAAACAGTTACTGATCCATGATTGTTTTTCATTTCAAAATAGTCAACCTCCCACTCGTCTTGAAACGATACATTTTCTTCGAATATTTTTCGCTTGAAAGATATGAAAGATAGTTAAAAATTAATTCCACTCACTGTTCATTCCACTATTAACTGTTATCACTAACCGTAACTGTCCCAAATAGAAAAAGAATATCAATTCGTACCCGTAGGACACTGACAGCAAAAAGCAAAATTGATATATTTGATTTCTTGAGAAAGAATTTCCCACCAAATTTTTTATACAATGTTCTTAAATAAGTGAATTTCTTAGAGCAATGGGCCATATGACCGGGCCACTTAAAAAGGCTCGACGGGTCACATGCAGCCCGCGGGCCACAGGTTGAGTTTCGCTGTTCTAGAGTGTAATGGAACACACAATTTGAGCTTAGTTTTGAATTCCCATAGCTTTTGTGTGAAATTCTTTTATTTTTTTCAGACTACTTGAGATAATACATCAAATGCCAAGTGTGTAATATTTTCGTAACTTTAAATTTTTATGTTTGAAATTTTTTTTATGGACTATAGACATGAAATTGTTACGAAAAATGTAATTGTTGATGCCGAAAAAGTAAAAATACTTCTAATGCATTTTTGGCTGAGTTTTAGTTAAAGGTTTTGATAATGCATAATTATTAATATTGCATAATAAATAATTTATAATTTTTTTAAAAGATATTGCACATTTTAGTTTAAAATATTATTTATAATATTTTTTTCGTATTGTTCTTAGGTATTGTATATTATATTTTTTAAATATGCATTATATATATTTTAAATGAGTGGTTCCATGTAAAATAATGCAATCATTTAAGAGATTTAAGCATCTAATATGTTTCTAGTCTTAAAAATGCATTTTTTTATTATTTTATAACTTCAAATTAGTTACAGAATTTTGAAATAATTTTTGGATTAATTATCATGTTATTTTGTAAATAATAAATATTTATTTTGATACTTATATATATATATATATATATATATATATAATTTAATTCAATAAATAACATAACAAAAAAACAATTTTTATGAAATTAAAGGAAGGAATATCATTACAATGTATTTTACTTATGAAGCCACTTTTTGAGAAGTAAAAATTTTGAAATCATTATTATTATTATATTATTTAATATCTTGTTTTATTTCTATTAATTTCATTGAAAATTACATGGAAAAATCATTAGTTATATATATATTTTTTTTACTAAAATTAAAGCTAAATATTTTTTTTTATTTATTGATGCTTTAATGTTACAAACGTAAGCAACCTCACAAAATTCGGATTTATTTTTACTATTGAATATTAAATAATACATATATAATTTTTCTTAACCATAAAATTATTTTTAAATATAATTAGCTGTTCACGTATAATCAAATTTATCATTGCACAGTAAAATAATAAATTATGTACGATGTTTGTACAACATATTTTTAAGAAAATTAGTCCGTATCCACGAAAAAACCTTCTGCATTTATTTTTATGACTCCTTGTTTATGCGTATTACCTATAATCAAGAAAACTGTGTTTGAGCGCATTTAAAAACAACAAACATTGGGGGAATATTTAATACTTTTTTCCAACCGAGAATTTTTGATACGTTCATAATACATCAATAACCGAACTTAAACGATAAGCTGATAACTGAGTGATAAACACGTAAGTCGGGGTATTATTTCTCATATAAATACATACCGTAAAATCCGGCGTATAACGCGCACTTTTAACACAACAAACAAGGTCGAAATTTACGTTATACGCCTGATATAACATCTTGTAAACTTAAAGGGTTTTATAGTTCTAGAAAAATATATACTATGTTTTCAAAAGTGTGGGATAATACCTCGAATAAATGACTTCAAAATATAAGAATTATTACAAACATACATACACTCCAGGTTTTTCGTAAAAAAGGGGTGAGCATTATACGGCGAACATACCTAAAAATTAAAAAAAAATGCAGTTTGAAACTATAGGTGCGCGTTATACGCCGGATTTTATGGTATATATTATTTTTAGTCGAGGACAGTGGCTAAAGAAAATAATAATTTAGGAAAAAAAAATGTTTAACAAAATCTAAGATAACACAAATGCATATTACAGACCGAAGTTATTTTGATGTAGAAGGTTTCATAAAATCCAACAAAGTAGTCTGCCGGCTCAAAGTTTTTTTTTTTCTCCGGAAAAGTTTCCTCAAAGCATGCTAATGTATTTTTTTTATTCCTTATTTTATTGAAAAATATGCACATCCTTGGTATCTATATTTTCTAAAATTTGTAACGCTTTTTAATTAAACTGAGACCTGTCAGATTCCCAACACTGTCGTTCGAAAATTTCTTAAGCCTAAAAAGTGGAATTAAGAAAATGTTACTTTTCTGATGTTAAAAATACAATTTAGAGAAATTTTTAAGCGTTCGTTCTAAAAAGAAATATGAATAATTTCCACATCGACTTGTTTTTTTTTTTCAAATATATTATTCAGGCGATATTTTTAGTTTTAATTCTCTAAAAGAGTTAATAAGGAAACATATTTCTTCTATTTATCATTCTACCAAAGCGGCTTTTCTTTTATAATGTTGTAAGCTGTTTTTTTGAAGTTTTTCGTAGCATTAATTTTCCTTTAAGTTCTTGTCATTGCTTATTTTTTGTTCCTCGTGCACGTGTTCCCACAGAGAAAAGTATCACAGTGGCAATTATAATTATAAATTTCCCTCCTAAATTTACATCTAAATAAAAAAAAAAGAAAAATAGAGAAATGATTCGTTAAATAAAAAAGATATTTTGAATGACATTTTTTTGCTCTTTCGTTGTATAAGTGAAAGATGAAAACAGAGGGGAGAAAAAAAATCCTTCTAACGAGTCTTGACAATCTCTAAGAGGGGGAAAAAATGTTATCTTTATTTTATTTATTAATATAGCTTTCCGACGTTCTGCGCCCTCGAAGCGAACGAGTTCTGGAGATATGTTTTCACTCTGGACCCACCACAGAAATCATATTTTTCTTCGACTTGCGCTTGCAGAAAGGTACCCATTTCATAAGCGATTTTCACGAAATTTAAAGGGAAAAGGAAAATACTCCTGCACACAGTTCCACTTAAACTTATCTTTTCAATATATTTTGACTCTCAAATAAGCCGTAAAGGAAAATGAATTCAATTCGCAACTGTTCAAATATGCGAAAACTACGATGTAAGATAAGAATGTTCTTTAAAGCAGTCAAATTATAAAATGAAGTTTAACAGGTACTCTGCACCTTTTTCTTCCATTTTCATTGATAATTCCTTCTTTTTTAAAAATTTTTGTTCCAGAATTTCATGCGTTTTATTATAATAGGAAGTCATAGTATATATGTTGCCTAAATCTGAAAGTATATGGATGTAGTAACCTTCTTTTTCATTATAATTGCTTTATATGGAGGTTTTAAGCAGATCCCTTCTAATGAAATACAATTTTTACTTTTGTACCTCCTCTTAAAAAAGTAATATGCGAAAACCCTTTTTTCACCTTGAAAATTATAAGTCAAATTTGAAATAAATTTTGAGATAAGAGCTGAAGTGGGAAATACCTCCCCCATCCTAAGGAAAATATCTCACTACGACTTTGGAGAATGTAGAACTACTTAATATTTTGGTTAATTTGATTAAAAAGTGTAATGGTCACCCACAGCGACGTCTATTAGTGAGGGAGAGTCGGAAGAAAGATTAGCCACATTCAATACAAATTCTATTTGTTATCAAATTCACAGCAACGACACAAATTCACAACTACCTAAAATAAGAAATGCACCAATTACTAAATAGGAAAAGCAATAGCGAAGTAGACGAGATACGAGAAGTCTTAATAAATCCGATCACTTACATCCAGGCAATACACCTTCTAATATCAAGCGACCTAATCCAATTTAATCTTCAATTGACTACTTCGCCAACTTTAATATTACACAAATAAGCTACGAAGTACTCACCCCTCACTTCACGTTTAATGAATCACTGCTATCCGTTAACAGTCCAACCTCTCTCCCTTTCTAACTTGAAAGTTTAATCTTTATGTTCAAGTCTTAATTTAAACACTAACATCTTCTTCCTCAGGGGAAGGTTTGCAATTGAATAATTTTTAAAGACCCAATATTTCCCAAGAGCATTATTAGCTGAAAAGACGCGGACAGACCCGTCACAAAAGGACACGCATTTAATAGTTAACAAGTAATATAAAAAAAATTTTTATAAGTCAATTCCTACTTAGATCAACAAAGAAAAATTTTATTTTAGCTACTTTTTAATTAATAGTTACAATTAATATAAATATGTATACACTTATGACAGAATCACAACATTAAGTGGTGATTAATTTTTTATTAATTATCATTAAAGTATCGTATTGTCATCCAAAACAATTGTGTATATAAAATTTTAGTTCAACTGAATGCTTTAAAACGTGAAGAACAAAAAAAAAAAAAAAAAAACTTTTTAAAGTTTTGGTACAAGTCGCCACAAATGATGCCAATGAGGCTATATTTGTAATTCTTTAAGTAATTAGTTTTAATCAATTAATTTTTATTAATTACAATTAAATTATTGTATTGTCATCCAAAATAATCATGTATATAAAATTTCAGCTCAATTGAGCATTTTAAAATGTCTTTTATTAACGATTGAAAATTCCACCAAGATAAATAAATAAATATATAGAGATCTTGAGCTAATAGTAGGAATTGAAAAATGGTTGAACTTTATATAAAAATCTTTTCAAATAAATGAGGTAGAATAACTTTGTAACTGTTTCGCGTAATTGCAAAACACGAGGGAATTTTCAATTGAAAAAACTGATGCGCACTCAGTTCTATTTATGGTAAATAAAACTGTTACTATTTTAATGAATTGCAGAAAAGTTATATAGAAACCGCTTTATTCTGATTTATATGGTCAGCGGTTTAAGCAAAATATAAGGGAAGGTTGGCTTTCCTTAAAACAATGCTTAACCGTACAATTTTAGTTCCTAAGGCTGAAAGTTTGCTATATATTACTCTATTTAACGATGTTGCTAAATCCCGAAAAAAAGCTCGTTATGTGGAAAATTCGTTAAATAGAGATTCATTCATACTATATAAACCCCATAAGCCTAATTTTAAAATCATAAACATTATGCATTATTAAAAAAATAATTATATTCACACTTTTTAAAAATTAATATCTATTATTTTATAAATCTTAGCTATATATATATATAAAAAAAAACTGCCAGGAAAACAAGAAAAGAAAGCATTGTCCAGGAATGTACTAGACCGGAATAAAAATTAGATGAGAAAAATACAGTACATAAATTAATGTAAAGTAAAATTTAGTACGAAGCAAAATCTTAATATAACAATAAAGTACCGTGTTTTTAAGAATTTATAGTACTATATATTTTAAACTCTTCACACAATAATTTTCGAGACCTTCAGAAAGACTACTATTGTGAGAAAAGAATTGTGTATGCATTTGATACTATAAGTTTCCTAATTAATTTTGAAGGCTTATCAGAAACAGAAAAACCAAGAGAACGATTTATTTTTCATTAACTAAAACAGAAAAAGTACATTTAAAATAATAATACGACATTGAATATTCTGTCACGTGAACTTCCACGAGTTTTTATGCTTAATCTAATAGGTGATAAATAAGAATTAGCATTTATAGAAAATCTTGGTTCTTTTCCGAGTAACAGAAAAAAACAAGCTATTGCCATTAAGACACTTAAAAAAAGATGGAAGGAGTCATGGCGAATTTCATATATTTACGCAGCTGCGTTCCTGGATGAGATATGATGGGGATTTTTGACCCGAATTCGGATATTTTACAGCGAAAAAAATCCCTTTTCTCAATCCTTTATATCTTGTATCACCAATTCAAAAGCTGAAGCGCGATGCATTTATGCAGAAAGTATCAAAAATTAAACTGTTAATGATGTATGATAATTAATCGCCTTAATATGTTTTTATTAGGAGTAAAAAGAGTAAAATGCTCCAAAATAACAACAAAATTGGTTTATTTTCCGTCTACAGTTATTTTCACATAATTTATATTTTACGAAAATTTACAAATTTTCTTAATTTAATGAATATATAATTAGAAAATGATAAGTAAAAAAATGGTTGATATTGCACAAAAATTTATGTACTCACAAAAAAAAAAAAAAAAAAAGTTTCTTTAAATAATTTTCTAGAATAATTATTAAATCAGATGGTTAAGAAGACCTTTACCACGTACGATATTTTAATTATTTAAACATATATTTTAATTAATTGTTACTGAGAACTAACCGAGATATATATCTCAATAAAAAGTTGTATTGTTGTTGTCACATATTCCACACGATCGACAGTCACATCAGATCGATGACCACGAAATTCATCGTAGCAAGGAAAACTGCATTAAGTCTGTCATTTGGAAGCAGCATTTTAGCACCATGCAGGTGACAGTACGGTTTCGCTTTGTTCCACCCCAATTTTGAAGGAGAATACCCTGGTGGTCTTCCGCCCTTCTTCCCTTACCACCAACCTCTCGAGAGGCTCGACGAATATGTCCTCACACCGCACAGGCACTATACATTTATAAACATCCATATCTTTTTCAGAATTTGAACCCGGGCCTTTCAGAAAGGTAGTCAGTGCCACTAATCGCTCTCCCGTCTGGATGCTAGATAAAATGTATTCTGCACATGAGTTGATGCTTATGTACGTAGTGCTGTAAATTACAACTACTAAGGTTGATTGGTTTGCTTTCGAGAAGCCGTAGATTGTTTAAGTAGTTGCGTAAAGATAGACTCGTAGTACAAGTACATTCCTTCAATTGAAAGGTTACGATGCCCGGAAAATCCACGATTAAATTATGGCTTTTGATGGAAATGATAGCTCCTTATATGATACAATTGTGAAATGGAAGAGGAGGTTTCAAACTGATCACCTGTCCCTTAAAGAAGATTCAGGATGTGGAAGACCATCACTCATGGAAGGTATAACCACGCAAGAAATCAGATGCTATTATCCTTTTAAACCAAAGAGCAACCATCCAAATCATCCTTTGAAAATTTGCCACATTCGTCCTATTCTCCTGATTTTACTCCAAGTGACTTTCTCTTCATTCCAGGTATAAAAAAACCATTGCAAAAATCAGAGATTTTGAACACAAATGACGTTATTTAAGAGGGTGAAAAATAGTTTTTGACTCAACATGTTGAGATTTTTACAATCGGCCATCGAAAGATCAAGAAATGCAGGTAGAAACGTATAACTCTGGATCGAGATTGTGTAGAGAAAAGCCTTTAGAACAACGAATAAAGTTTCTCTGTAAATTATGTTAGTAATAATTAAAACTGTTCGATGCCCCCTCGTACATTTTTCGAGATGCGTTTGCACGTCTTAGGTGGAAAGTAAACAGAATTTTAATCGATAACATACACTGTAGAAATCATTAATTCTAAAAGTTCACAGTTGCTAGTATAAATAAAATATGTCAACAAGCTATCTCTTTTATGACGTATAACTAATCCACATACAAACATTGGTCACTTCTAAGATAAATTCTTTTTGAATCAACTAATTCCATGGTAAACCGCACGGCTTCCTTCCACAAGAAGCTGCAATATAATTATTCGGAAATAAAAATTACAAAAGAACTATGAAACATACAGATTTATTTTTTGACCCATTATCATGTCTAAAAATGGCAAGAATAAATTTCCTCAAAGAGAGCAGCAGACTACTTGTTTATTTAAAGTTTTTCGAAATTCTGTTATTCATGCATCTAGATACTGAGAATGCCTTACACATTCTTAAATAATAGATAATAATGCGCTAACTCGATATTGACAGAAATGCTGATAACCTTTTGCCTTTTGAAGGTACCTTACCAAACATGTTATTAATCCTTTTCACAGTCTAACACATTACTGTAAAAACTGTTATTTCTTTACATATTTTGCATCCGGTCTGCAAAAGATCAAACATCCTGCTGCTTGAAGAAAACAATAAAATATATCTGATAAATTTACAATACACATCTAAATGCTTAAGAAAGTTTATATAATGTTCATATTCTATTTTTAGAACTGATATGTTTATTTCTGATGACGATTTGAAAATGATCTAAACACTGGTGCATGTTATTGCTATTATTGGGACTAGGCATTGTAAGTAGTGTTCTTTAAGAATGAGATTAATAATAAACATCAGATTTCAGATGCAGTGTTTTCATCGCCAAGTAGAAAATAAATACCAATAAAAACACGTGATAAAATTAAGCAACGATAATTTTTGTCAATATTTAATTGGTATGACAGTTTAAAAAAATATTATTTTTCAATTTCAACTTTCTTTTAAATAAATAACAAACAAATTGGAATTTTCGGCAGTAACTACGTCATTTTGTTTTACATATACAATGAAGTATTATCTCTTTTCATCCTTGAAAATCAAACAAAATAAACAAGAGCTTTATCGGAACTTGATGGCTATAAAATCTCTTCAGCTTTGCGCTCAGGGACGTCTTAAGGCATGTAGTAACTGGGCCTGGAGCCTCGGCCGCAATGGGGTCCTTGCCTCATTCTCGACTCACCCTAAGGTATCAAAACATGTTCAGAGTACTTTTTAACAAATTAGCACATTTAAACATTATAAATGCTTTTTTAGGACTCATTACCAATAAATACTAACATTTAACTAATAATTCTTAAAATAAGCTACCTAAATCTTACAAAAATCACAATTATATAAGTGAAATTTTAGTAATATTTTTGAAAAACTGCAAATCAGTTAGAGAAAAAAGTAATAAATTTATATTACTTATTATTTACATTATTTATTATAAATTAAATTATTTGCCAAAACAAATTAGATGCATTTATCTCGAAAATGTACTAAAATTTTAATGATTTATTAAAATTTGAAAATTTTAGAGCTGATTAAGTAAACATTATAAGAAAAGTGACATTCTTTATGAAGACTATTGTTTAAATAACAAGCCATAACTCAGAAAGTATTCATACAATAAGAAATATATTTTAGTACATCTTCTAGAAAATAATATAAATATCTGGTTCAAAAAATAACATAGAAATACATTTGTAACATTTTAAGTGATAGATTTTGAGCAATTTAAATGCCCCCTTCTGGTAGATCAAAGACCCACTTCTGGTTTTTCTAACTTTAAAAAAGTGACTGTAACTTGGCCGCTGGGTAGCGTAGAAACAAAACAAAGAATGTTTTGTAACGCCGAAAGATATCTCTATTCAATAACATAAAAAACAAAAATATTTGTCTTGACCGAATTTGGTCTTTTCAACGTGTTCGAATACCTTAGAACAGGGGTACTCAACCTTTTTTTCAGCTGGGCCGCATACATATGTCAGCTATTTCACGCGGGCCGCAACTTGAGGATAAATGAGGGAAGGGGGGGGGGGGGATGCTTCAAGACCAAGATAACATTAGAAATTTAAAATGTGGGAAATCAATCAAAATATTATAATTCTTATTTTGCTTTTTTTAATTATTATTTTTTCTATTTTTGTCACGAACACTAAATTAGAAGCATTTAAGAAACACTCTTTCACAATTTCTACGTCAGTAAACGGTTTCATATGATTACCAATAATATAACAAACTTCATAGCATGTCTTTGTCACCACTCCGATATTACCTCTGACAAAACACTTTGTTGATGTTGCAAAGATTATTCAAGAAAAAGCCTATTCATCACCTCTCGAAAGAAATATTCGAGGAAAAGTGTCATTGAATGATTCCTGTTTACTCATATTTGTATTTTTTAAATGCAGCACTTTCGTGACAAATCAAACAATTACTGATCCATGTTTGTTTTTCACTACGAAATTGTCAACCTCCCAATCGTCTTGAAACGATATATTTTCGAATATTTTTCACTTGAAAGATAGTTAAAAAATAGTTCCACCTATAAAATTGTCGCTACTCCACTGCTGTCTGTTATCACGTAACCGTTCCAAATAGAAAAAGAATATAAATTCGTACCCATACGACACTGACAGCAAAACGTAAAATTGATATATTTGATTCCTTGACAAAGAATTTCCCACCAAATTTTTAATACAATGTTCTTAAATAAGTAAATTTCTTAGAACAATGGACCATATGACCGGCCACTTAAAAAGGTTCGGTGGGCCGCAGTTTGAGTATCGCTGCCTTAGAAGATCATAACTCGAATAATTTCGAAGGTCAAATGTTATTTCTGGTTGTATTCTCCTAAAAACTGGGAATTTCGGACGGTATGTCAACTGACCGTCATCCACGTACAGGTAAAGGCCTACCACCATTAACCATCATTACTCATTCAGTCAAAGGCGGCAGTCGGTCGAGCTGGTTTGTGCGATTATAAACATGCACATTTATTTGTTTCAGATTATTGTTTGTACGAGTAGGTGGGGCCTACATTTGTGTAGGGGCTCAGGACTGAAGAAGTCTTAAGATGTCCCTGTTTACGTTCTATGAAATATACTTTTATACATGCTTAATTATATACATATAAACGAAATATGAAATCCATTCTCTCAAAAAAAGTTTCAAAATAGAAGTGTTTGACATTCATAATATAAAAAGAAATTCGTTTAAGTAATAAAATGTTTAATAAAATCTCCACGGTGAAACAAAATGAATTTCTTTCACAGCGTGAATATTATCCTCATTAAAGGTGGATGGAAAATTTTTTTTTCAGACTTTTAAAACCTACTTAAATGGATGTTGAAGAGATATTCTCTGGTATATAGATGAAGGAAAAAATAAAATAAAAAATTAATTTTTGTGTTAAGTATTGTTACAAGAGTAATAAAATTTAGGTATTTGAGCTTTTCTTAAGATAAAAGTAAAAGTAGTTTTTGTTAAAGAAAAACAGACGTTTTGGCAATTTTTTTACAATTGTGAGGAAAGGAAGCCTACTAAATAGTTACAAGAAAAAAAGATAAAAAAAACTCCAGGTACATTTAACACCTTCTCTGGGAATAATTTTTTTTTTAAAAAAAAAATCTGCTATATTGAAATAACAGTACACGTTAAAGCAGAGTACGGGAAAAAAAGAAAAATAAGCTTGAATCGGACTGATTCGACGGTGCAAGGAGATAGAGATAGAGAGAGAGCTGGGGTTATGAAAAGTGTTATTGTGTATTTTATACTTTTCAGTACTCACTTATAAACATATAACGGTTTCTATTCGGGTCTTCTTCTCTTAGGGAAAATATTCTTTAACTGTGATTTTGGTTTAAAAACGTTTTTCTGTAGAGATGACTTCATTTATGCAAATTAGGGTTCGCAGCCCCGGATCCAGAAATCCTTAGAAAATTTATATTTGTTTATGAAATATGTACGTAGTCGCCCAGCCAGTTTGGTGGCTATGACCCTTGGCTCGTAACCGAGTGGGTTCGAATCCCGAGTAAGGCATGGTTGTATCTTCTGCTGGAAAGAAGTCGGTCTTTCGCCTGTAATGGGTTTCCGTCTCGAAAGGAAAGCAGCGCACCCCTTCTTGTTAGATGCTGGGATCATCATCTGTAATAAATGTGTATATTCTTCTGTTGTATTGTATGATTTCTGTTCTTCTTTACTTGTATTTCATATGTTCCCAGGATAAAAAACACACTTCAACAACATATATGTACATAGAATTTTTTTGTGCAATAAGCAAAAAAGTGCATGCAATAAGTGCGTGCTATAAGTAATAAAATATATGCATCTCTCATTTCTCGTACTGGAGAACGTCGCACAGATCTAAGTGGCTCGCTGCAAAACTTACACAGTAATATAAACGACATCTAAATAATAGATTTTGTCACAATCCCTTCTTCAATTAAATGCCGTTAATTAATAGCGAACCTGCTTGAAAGACTTGAGACACTTCAAATCCCATTGCATTTCTAACAGCTCATGCAAATGGATCTTTTATTTCAAATAAGGTAACACTCGAAATTGAATCACATTCTGATTCAATAACTGGATCAGTTTATATACACAAGCACCATTAAGTGTAGCAGAACTAGATATAAAGTTATCAAAGAGGTAAATGCACAATACAGTCTATTAGATTTGAGACACTGTCATCAAAAATTCAAAAAGAAGTGTCTCTTTTTTGAAAATGGAGGGAGACAGGACAACTAACTGGAAGAAACATACTCCTATTTAAAGATGATAACATCTACTAATATATATAGAATCAGAACAGTTCTTCGGGAGGACAATTTGTAACAAAAATAAGCCGTTTGATCGATGGAATGCTGAACGAGCTGTGTTTTTTAAAAGCTTATTTACAGAAACACAAGAAATGAAGAAATGTTTTTTTTTTTAATTTCATATTGTACGATTTTTGTTTTTTATAATGAATTAAGGTTTTTTTTATTTATTTCAATAAAATTAATATTAAACCTATATTTAATTATATTTTCAATTTTATTATGTAATTTCAACTATGCTAATGAGTAACTATTTTTAATAAATAATCTACTCCTAATTCCGGGATTGAAAGTATAACACGGTATTGCAAACCCTAATGCAAATGTAACTACTATTTAAGGGCCAGTCGTTGTGAATATGCGAGATAATGGTTAAGCATTGATCGTTAAGCTGAATTCCAAGAGTTAATAAACTGCGACTGGTGGTCGCGCATCTTAAGATTAATATTTGACGGAGAACTCGTCAGGAAGTGATTAAGTAACCAACTTGGAGCTGACCATACTATCAGACTTCAAGAAAAATCATCCAAGCAGCTTTAATCAAGATAAGTAGTTTCGATAATTTAGTTATGAGATTTCGGGATAAGATTTCTTATTGCTCTCAAAGTTAAATTATAAAAGTGCACTTTTAGTAAAGTGTGTTAAAGGCTAAATAAAATTAGTTATTCTAAGATCATGTCTGCTTTTCTTCCTCGAACCCTCCCACACCCGCGAACTACGGGTCGCGACAAACAGTCATCGCTTTTGGTTATTTATATTGTAAAGAATTAATTCTACTTTGAGTCTAAAATTATCTAACCCAAATTAAGTCTGTTTCCATTTTTTTTCGAAAATTATACCCCTTTGTGGCAATATTAAATTTGGAAATTATTATTTTTAATTATTTTTCTCTTTTTCTCCAAACTATAGAACATCTTTTCCGCATAGGTAAGAGAAGTAGCGCACACAA
>BMAV01012933.1:48875-91501 GCA_019973955.1 Trichonephila inaurata madagascariensis | reverse complement strand
TGAACAGTGCGACGTTAATATTCAATCAATCAATCAATCAACCAAACCGAGTGGAAGAAAATACCATTATCCAAACACTTGTAGAAAGCATATCCTGGAGGCTGTAATTGCTTCAGATAGTCTCTATCAACTATAGAATATGAATAAGTATTGTTTATACCTTTTATCACAAGTTTCCAATTTCTTATTAGTATATAAATATAGTATATATATACACACTCTCTATCTACCACTATCTAAACGATCTCTCTCTCTCTCTCTATATATATATATATATAAACCGACGCTCAAAGAAGGAGTTGCCCGATTATAATGAAATTTCGTATGCAAAGACATTTCAACCGAACATGCAAATGATTAAAATTTAATGTCCAACGAATGCATAGCGGGAGTAACAGCGCATCGGAACTGCTCACTTAGAAGGTGTCTATAAGAAGCGATTCTCAATCGGATGGTGAAAATTCCTGTTGCATTGGGAATTTAGGATACCTTTGAACAACTGAAAAAGTGCCTCGCCGCAGGATTCGAGCTCATTACGAGCAACTGCCAGAGTTTTAAAGAGGTCGTATCATTGGACTGAAAGAGGGATGTTGGGGAAATCGGAGAATCGCTCGTCATATGGGTCAAAGTGATGCGGCCATTAGAAGATGCAGGCAAAAATGGGTGGACAATGGCAGATTTCAGCGTCATGACGGTAGCGGTCGACCTAGGGCCTCAGCAGATCAAGAAGACAGATTGATTGTCAGATCAGCTGTCACAACGCTTTATTCATCGTTATCAACCATCAGACGTACGACCCGCACACGAGTGTCCACCATGAAAATTCACAGAAGGCTGATAGAGCGAAATTTACCCTCGTACCGACCCTTACGCCACCTGCCATTCACGCATGCACACTTTTGAGCTAGATTACAGCGGTTTTTGAATCAATCAGGTTAGAATCATGCTGACTGGGGACGTATTGTGTTTAGCGACGAATTCCGCTTCCATCTGTGTCCTGACGATCATCGAAGACGTGTCTGGAGATGGCCAAGGCAGCGTGCCAATCCTGCTTTCACTATTGCACGCCACACAGGCCCTCAACAAGGTGTTATGGTCTAGGGTGCCATTTCTTTTGAAGCCGGACACCTTTGGTCGTCATTAGAAGCACACTTATAGCACATCGGTACGTCGACGACATTCTGAGAACTGTTTTGCTACCATTCCTTTTACAGTACCCTGGCCTAAAGAATGCCAAACCACATACCGCACGTGTTGCTATGAACTGTCTTAAAGTTTATCAAAAACTTCCTTGGCCAGCCAGATCATCGGATCCCTCTCCAATCGAGTATGTCTGGGATATGATGGGAAGGCGACTGCATCTACCAGGGAATGTTGATGACCTAGCCCGACAATTGGAGTAAAGTCGGCAAGAAATACCGCAGGAGACCATCAAGGTGCTTTATCACTCTATGTCACGTCTTGTGGCAGCTTGCATACAGGCTAGAGGTGGATCAACTCCTTATTGACCTCGTTACTTTGCAACTATGTAACTCTGAAAAAAAATCATTCTATTTTTCTGAAATTTTAATCATTTTTTATTCTGTATATAATCTTTCTACCCACCATATCGTTTATCCAGAATGATATGGAAGTACCAAACAACAAAAATATGGGTAAACCATTATATTTTCGAAATCGGAAGCGTAGCGAGAGTTTAAAGAGTTAAGTCAGTAAACTCTCTCACCAGCTTCGTCTTTTCAGTAGCTGTTCTCCGAACAATGCTGCGTAGATTTCTACGGATTACTTTCTCCGCACAGGTGCTTCTAGGTTTTCCTAGTAATCTAGAAGAGCTTTAACGCGTATTAGCGCATAATTGTGGTTTGTACTTTTTCTTCCGGCATAATATCCTGTTCTGTGGAGGTTTACTGAATCGCGGTAATGTATTGTACGGTTTCATAGGTATTCAATGTTTATTATCTATAGTTCAGTAACTGTTTTAGTATAACCAATCACCCATTGCTTTCTCATCACTTTCTCACTACCTTCTGTGTTTTGTAAAATATTCAAGAGCATGTGCAGTGTTGGACAAAGCAGCACTATATTCGAAAATCGAGAAATTCGTCATTACTTTCCAGTATCATTTTCTGGAAATGTTACGTTACGAATACTTTATACAGTAATATCTCGAATTACACAACCCGGAGTTATGCAATTTTCAAATTTCGATTGTTCGTCTTTTGTTTGAGAGCTATACAACTCGATTATTCACTCCCCACTTCCTGTTTAGACATAGTACATGTTTGGACGTATTGCGCGGAATCAACGCTTGGCCATAAAAATTGAGAATTTGGTTTTTTTTGTATATGTTTGAGGTTTCAAGGAATTGCTAAAATATATTTCTCGAATACAATTAAATTATTGAAATTGATGTTTTGAGAATTCAAAATATCCATAAATCAGATCTCCTAATCTTGCATATAAATTAATATTTTTTCATGAAATATCTCATTTTAGTCTGGAAAACATATACTAAACAGTTCGAAGGGATATTCTTTTATGTTTTGAAAGGTATTAGTTTTAGAGATTTCGTTTTCAAAAGTACAATATTATTATTCACAAAACAATATAAAATGAAGTATCTTCAAATTTTTTTTTATCGATACGAGATTCATTTGTTGTATAGAAAATAAATTTACAATAGAAATACATATAATGAAGTGCTTGTTTCCTAATAAGACAGATACTGATATAAATACTAAAGTTAACATAATCTTCAAGACTCAGCAAAAATTTACAATGAATGTTAAGTAATAACAAGTAATATAAAAAAATAGTTTTTAAGTCAATTCCTACTTAGATCAACAACGAAAAATTTTATTTTAGCAACGCTTTTTATTAAATAGTTACAATTAATATAAATATGTACATACATAGGACAGAATCGCAACATTAAATGGTAATTAGTTTTTTTAATAATCATTAAAGTATCGTATTGTCCTTTTAATTTCAGTCCAACTGAATGCTTTAACACGTGAGAAAAAAACCTTTTCAAGTTTTGACACAAGTCGCCAAAAGGGTCGCTAAGTCGCTAACGTGGCTGTATTTGTAATTCTTTAAATAATTAGTTTTAATCAATTAATTTTGGTTAATTATAATTAAATTATTGTATTGTCATCCAAAATGATCCTGTATATAAAATTTCAGCTCAATTGAGCACTTTAAAATGTATTTTATTAACGATTGAAAATTCCACCAAGATAAATAAATAAATATACACATATATAAATAAATAAACATATAGAGACAGTGCGAGCTAATAGTAGGAATTGAAAAAGATTGCTTTATGTAATACAAGTAGCGGAGAATAAGCGACAGTAACTGATGCTCTTTGAGAGAGAAACTCAGTCGTTTTATCTTATTTATTACTATACATGCATGGTTTTTAAAATTATTTTCTTTTGTTTAATAATTATTTTGTGAATGTGTTTTTGATACATCTATAAACATCCCGATACATTAGAAATAAAATTGTTTTAGATCTCCAACATTATATTCACAGTTGTGGTACTATTTTACGTTTTTTTGTAAAATTCCTAACTTTTTAAACCCGGTTTCAATTGTCGTGGTAATGAAATTCTCAAAATGTTGTTATTTGTGCACATAAAATGACGACAGGAATATTGATTTTGATGTATATTACGCTTTGGGATTTGAATTAGAAAACAAAATTATTATGTCTCTATATAAAAATGGATGTTTGTATATATGAATTCGCTTCACTCCAACACCGTTCAACCGATCACTATGAAAATTGGCATACATGTGTTTTTTTTGTGGAGAAGGTTTTTGTGTTATCCATTTTGTTGCAGTTCCCCGCTAGGTAGAGCTACATCATATTCATTCTTGCACCGTTCAATCAATCGCCGTTACCAACATCGTTGCCAAAAATGATGCCAACTTGGCTCTATCGCCAACATTTCACTGTGTTTCCATTCAATTGCCATTATAATGTAAGGAACGGCGTTGCTTGCGAATATTATAATTTTAACATAAAATAAATACAACAGAAAGTAATATTAACGTATTATACACCCATATATAAATTATTTACACTATTTTAAGCGTTGATTACACAAAATTTGTAACAATATGTCACTTTTGCTGAGCACAGAACAGCTTAGGAAGGTGTTTTCAAAAATCGACCCACAAGAGAGTTACAGGGGTATTATAAATAAAAAAAATTCTTTTTAATCAGCTATTAGACCTACAGACTTAAAATTTATGATTTTTTCTTTAGCTGAGATATGCAAAAAGCTATTTTTTTTAAATATGCAATTCACGTAAAATTAATTCATTAAAAACTTCTTTACCCTTAAATCTGTATAGTTTAATTTTTCAATTCACCGTACGAAGAAGGGTATACCAGCTAATTAGATCATAAAAATTGATAATCAGAATTTTCTACCATCAAAAATTTCAACATCATTATCGTCATGCGAATGAAATTATTATCCATTAACCACTAATGCTAATTATAAAATCATTGCTGAATCAGTTTTAAAAACACAGGAAAAAGAATGCTAAAGCAATGCACAATTTTAATGTTGTTTGATTTATATTTTTCCAAATATAAAATATGTAAAGAATGCACGCTTATTTACTAAGCTCTCACATCACTTAAAAAAGTTTCACTTATCTGATTTTTGTTTGTTTATCTAAATAGAGCAATCGTTACTAACGCTGTCCTTCAAAGTTTTCATCTCATAAATTAATTAGCATTCTAATATATTTAATTAGATTTCAAGGGCATTTAAATCAGGAAAAAGCAAATAAACACACAGAATGAGGTCTGTTTGATGAGCTTTCTCGAAAATTTCAATAACTCTTTGTGAACTGTTACTCTGAAAACTTGAAAGTATCATCTTCCTAAGAGTTGTGGCATACTTATATAAGAAAGAAAAAATAAATTTGAGATCAAAGAACACGGAAGCAATTACGTTTGATGGCTACCATCACAGTCGTTATAAATAAGACGAGTGAATAGATGACGTTTATTGACATCGATATTTATAAATCGAAAGCGTGAACCTTTCATGAGAGTTTTAACAAGATTCAGTATATTTAAATTGCATACGTGCGTAGTAGAAGAAATATTTTTAAAAACTCTAAGCCGAATAAAAGTATTTAAAAATTCCTAAATGATAAAGTGATTGATTTTTGTTTTGATATTATCAGCGCCTTTTTAGGAGCCAGTGTATCTGTGTTGTTGCTTGGATTAAAAAAATGTGTGTGTCCTCTTCTTTTATTGTTCAAGATTAGAAAAATAATGATTTAGTTAAAAAAAGTTACTTTTAAAGTGGCTTTCACATTAACTCTTTTTTTTCTTACGAATCCAAACATGTCTTAATTTAAGAAAAGTAATGATATTACGAATATAACGATTATAAATTAGTTTGAATAATTAAATTATGTTAAAAATATTTCTGTTGATTGTTGCAATTTTGGTTTTAGAAATGATGTCAAAACGTTAATTTTTAGTTTGAAAACTTTATTGAAAGTAAGTTCTAAAGAGAGTAAAATAAACTTTTAAGATACTCACATTCACACAAAAACGATCTGTAGCAGAGCCTGAGATGTAGTCAGTTAAAATCCACAGAGGGAGGGTACAAATGGCTCTGATTGGCTAGAACTTCGCTGCGCTGCCTAAATGTGAGTGAGCGAGTATTGACTTTTACTCATACTTAAAAACTCACGCATGTACTTAAATGTTTTAAGTTTTCATTATTTACAAAGTGGTTAGAATATTTTTGATGCATTTCATGCATCATCCGAAATTATCACTTAATACTATGCAACACCAGGAACGAATAATCTGACGAATGTGTTAAAATCATATGAAAGAATGAAGATGTCGGGATATGCAAATGATGAGTATTTCAGAACAATTAGACGACGCAGAAGGGAGAAACGACGTTTGAAGCACTACTTAAAAAAAGTTGTGTGTGGTGGATTTTCATTCGGAAAGAGCTTTGTAAGATTGAAGTTTTCTCAGTATATCGTCTCATGCCTCGATTAAGTACAAGAAATGTTTACCAGCGAGTGTAAGAATTCGATAGAGGCAGGATCGTGGCCCATTGAGAGTGGGGATTATCATTCCATAATATCGGGCCGTCGCACTAATCGAAATTTAACCACTATCACGTGAATATAGAATCAATGGGTTACTGAGAGTCATACTGAACAGCATGCAGAATCTTCACGCCCTCCCATGACTAACGCCCGAGAGAACAAAAATATTGTGAGGTTGGCCTTGCAAAATCGCACAACCACATCACGGATCATTATTCAAAAAACGGGTATGTTTACAGCACGCCCAGTATCCGCTAGTACGGTGCAACGACGTTTACAGCAGCGTGGACTTAAGCCCAGTGACCATTATTCCGGCTTCCCTTAACATTGTAACATAGAGAGAAACGGCGTCTCCGATGCGCCGAACCGCAAAACTGGACGCAGAAGTGGCACAATGTCGTCTTTTCAGCCAAAACTACGCGTCTGGAGGTTTCGAGGAGACCTTTCATTGCTAGATTGCATTCGACATAGTCATAGGAGCTCTGTACCTAGTGTGATGGTTTGGGCAACCATTGGGTAAATGTGGCACGCACATTTCTAGTTCGGACGACGATAATTTGAAAGCAGATTGGTACGCTTCCGACATCCTATGTCCAGTGGTTGTGCACTAGAAGATAGGGAAGTCTGCCAAACACCTTCTATAAACAAGATAATGCAAGACGTGCACGTCGTGTTCTGACCTTCCTCGACACACTGGGTATTCGATTGTTACCCTGGCTTGCACGTCTTCAGATCTGTTACTCAATGAAAATATCTGGTCATGGGTTGCTGAGAGACTGACCCGCCACCCCTCCTTAGCTAACACGGTTGATGAAGTGTGACATAGACTTGAAGCAGCATGGGATGAGTTGTTCATTTCTGTCATCCAATTCCTGTTTGACTACACGCCTAATCACGCCGTTTTAGCTTCCAGGGGTACAGCTGTTTCTACTAATTTCACACCTGTGTAAACCCCCACATTTCTTACACATTTAATCATTTTGTCTTCCTGCCATACTGTTTACGAACAATTAATATCCTTTTTGTATTTGCTTTCCTATATGGCGTCCTAATTTTAATGGCCAGCACAGTGTGTACTTGTTTTAATAATTCATATTTATAGTTAACAACATGAGTTTGATTAAAAATAAAGTACTTAAGCCAGTGCTTCTCAAACTTTCAATACTGGCGACTCACTTTTCAATCATAATTTTTATCGCGCCCCCCTTATACAATAATAATGTATTGAATGCAATAATAATGCACTTTGACGCTAAAGCTACAAAACGATCTTAAAATTATAAACCGTACAAATTAATAAGATAAGTATATTAAATTTTATATATGTAACTTTTTTAAGTAATATATATTTTATTTTTTTTCTCGAATTTTTAAATTAGAACAGATTGTAAAATGCGATCGCTGCTTTCAAGACAAAATATAGATCTCAGCCAAATATAGAAAATGTACTCAGAGTGTCAATTTCTAATCGTAAACCTTCCTTTGAAAAACTTTCCTCTGCAAGACAAGCCCATGGAAGTCGCTAATACTTATTACACTTGCTCTTAATTTAGTATTAATAAATTAGTTATAAATACCTTGTGCAACACTGATACATTAAAATTATACTGTCTGAAGTACCCGCTCTTTGAACAAGTTCATTTTTTAAAAAACTAAAAAAGTAACCCAAATGCGCGACAATGTAAAATGATATTTTAAAATGAATGTTCATATTATAATTAGTTTTAAGCAAACTGTAATTTTAAGCCTCACAGAATTAGCATTTAGAATTAATGTTAAACAATGAAAAATAATACAAAATTCCAAGGAAGAATAATAGTGTTATTTTTGATATTTAAAGCGAGAAGGCTTCAAAATGTTTTATCCCGGAGGCAGATACACACTTGATACTAGCGTTAATGCTCACGCGGGGTGATTCAGTCACCCCAATCCTTTTTTTTTATAATTATTTTATTGTACACGATACAAATCGTGATTCCAGTGAATAATTTAACTAAGAGAAAGTAAACTTACCTACTTTCAAGAACTTTATTACTTTCAAGAACTATATTACTTACAACTTCCCTAAATGAGAAACAGCACATAACTAACTGTACCAATAACTTAGAAGATCAAACAGATTATCAGCAAAAACAGATTACAGCTATAATGTGCAGTATTTCAAAAATAATCACAGTGATGAATTTTTTATGTTCCTAAATTTTTTTCAATTCTGGGTCTGGGATTTGTTTTCTCTCTGAAAGAGTAGTAAAAATCACTCATCATGAGATTACGGCAAATCAAATAAAAGTTTTTTTATTTGGTTTTTTGGATCAAAGATAGAGCTAATTAGGTATTGAAGAAGTTTTTATTTTTGGGAGAGAGATGACTTATATCGCCTATAAATTATATCAGAGTAAAAGTGCATTTCTTATTAGGTCTGAAAGTATTCTGTTTTAATTCATTCCAGTAAATTAATTATTTTTTAAATCTTTTATTTTCGATATGCTCGCGCCCCACAGTTTGAGAAACACTGACTTAAGCTAAATTTCGTACCAGAGATATATCGTCAAAGATTAATTGCATGTTAAAGATTAATAGCATAAGACTTTACGAGTTACAGCAACCTATTTATTTTCGAATCTATGACGTGTGTTTTGGTTACACTTTTCATTCTACGATTCGCCTATGGCATGGAGTCTATTTGTAAGAAGCACACACCCAAAAAAAATTCCAAATAAGAACTTTTTTTATCCATTGACGTATTTAATAGCTTGTCAATGTATATTTGTTTTAATTTCCTTTCAATTGCTCTTTTTATATCCAAACAGAGAATAGTTATAAACGCATTCAAATGTTAAATGTGAATAATTTATGTAAATTAGTTGCTACATGCGTTCAAATTTCAATTATGAATTGCATATAATATGTATGTTTCTTTTTCATTTTCTTTTTGAATTATTTTTTTTTCCTGTTTCATTCAATATTGGAATAAGTAAGATTATATACATTGTTGTGAGCGTAAAATGTTTTGTCAAAGGTGAATATAGAATCCTTCGCGAATGCAAAACGGCATTTAGCATTTCATAAGCACAACATAACTGAAGCGTGTACTTGAATTTATTATAGGCGTTATTCACACACACACAGCATAGTAACAGTCATTGCCGCATTTGTGTTCACTAAACATTAGACTGAAGTTGAAGATTTAAATATATATAAATACTTGGGGGAATTATTATTTATTATTTTCAACTCATAATTTTTTTAAAATTAATTTAATCGTAGTTGTGCAAGTTACATTATAATAAAAACCGAATTACAAGTTCTTAATTCATGATAAAAAAAATGAAAAATAAACGTTTTGACCGAGTAATGACCTTTTAATTAAAAAATACTTGTATAATTCTAACAGAGACGCGACTTTCTGTTTTATAATAAAAAGTTTTTTTGCTGAGTAATAATATCTGGAAAATAGTTTGTACCGATCAAATAGGCATTCCTTTGATCTCGTTGCATTCTGTTTTATTAAAATATCTATCACTGTGTGTATGAGGCTCATTGGTTAACTTAGAGAGTATAAAATGAATCATTCTTTTCGAAAATGTAGGTCAGTAACTAGCAACCGATACGTGTACACATGCCACATTTTATGTTAAATTTAATTACAAATTAGGCGCGAGCATATTTTATGACCTTTATTGCCTTTTCTTTAGGATAAGGTTGCAGTTGGAATAAAATAATAGTAAGTAATAATGTAATGAAATTACCATTATTTTTACCAATTTTAATTATATACAGTCTGTCGAAAAAGTATTGGGACACACTGCCAGTTCATAGATTCTTATCGTAATATTTTACTTAAACATACACATGAAACCAAAATAAAGAAGTAAATGCTAATTTATTAAATACAAATAATAATAATTTGAACAAAACTCACACATTAATACAACTTTGGTTAAAATTGAAAATAAAAGAAATCGAGTTAAAAAAACGAGCTAAAAAAAGTATTGGGACACTTCCCAATAAATTAAGAAAAAAAAACCCCTTCAGACTTAGAAGTTAATTTTTTGTTGGGCCCTCCTTGCTTTTTGTGACACCTCGAAGTCTATTTGGCATGGATTGGATCAATTTTTTGCAAAACGATTTATCGATTTTGGTCCACTCTTCGACAAAATATTTTCTCAAATCCTGTTTGTTAGAAATTTGGTGCTCATATAGTTTTTGCTGCAAATAATCTCACACATGTGTGTTCAATGGAATTTAGGTTTGTACTTTTTGCAGGAGTCTTAATAACTCTAGGACAGTGGTAGAGGACCCATTTCTTGCAAAGATCTGCAGTATGTCACGGGTCATTATCTTGGTAAAATTTAAAATATCCTGAGATTCCCAGCTTGCTCGCACTTTGCTTTAAATTTCGCTTGAGAATGTCAAGATAGACGTATTTATTCATTATACCATCAATAAAATGTAAGTTCCCGAACCAGAACTTGTGTGCTATGCAGCCCCAGACAATTTGGTTACCCATCAATATTTGACAGTAGGCCGCAAATTTTTGACATGCATTGCTGTATTTGATTTCCACCAAACCTTTTACTTGCCATCCAATTCGAAAATGTTATATTTGCTTTCATTAACAAAAATTATATATTTTCCCAATATTCTGTTGGCTGCCTTACATCATTTTAGCAAATGCCAACCTAGCTTGTCTATTTGCTTTGCTGATGTAGGGCTTTCTTTGAGGTACTCTGCTATGATACTTATGTTTTCTTAAAACATTTCTGACAGTTTCAGGATTTACTGATTTTCCGAACCTACTTTTACATTGCAAAATCATTTTTATTGCACTAGTTCTTGGATTAATGTGTACATGTCTCACAATCTACCTCTCTTCACATTCATTTAATATCCTTAAACGCCCTGATCTTTGCCTGTTTTCAACACTGTTTTCTTGATCCTATTAATGATGTTAAAAACAGTAGACTTACTCAGTTTCAATATTTTTCCTATACAGCGAATTGATTTTCCCTCTTTCCAATGACTTATTACGAGATTTCACACATCAACCGATATATCTTTGTTTCTCGCCATTTTTTCTATAAATAATTTTATCTGTTGAAACATTTGTATTAAAACTTCTAGTCTCTAAAAAAATAGTGTGAAATTAAATTCTATTGGTGCACTGTTCATTTGTTATTTCTCATTTCAAAAGTGTCCCAATACTTTTTTGACTCCAGAGTGCCTTTGAATTATTTTTGAAAAGCTAGATCAAATTATAATTCTATAATACTCATAAAAATTTCCTTATATATTGTACACCAAATGTTAAAATATTTATTACTTCATTTTATTTTTGTTTTAATGTGATAAATATTTTTTTTTATAAATGGCTTTAAAAACCAGTTAACTGTGATTGACGGGTATACTCGTAGACGGATTTTGGGTCAGGACGAGTATACACGTCATGCATATAAATTAGTGACCATTGGCTACTTAAATTGCAATTTTTGAGAAAAACAAAACATATTCTCGAATTTCAAGATGTTAGGAATATTTTACGCAAGGCCGGAGTAAAACAAATAAATTAAAGTTTATGAAAAAATAAAATGACTCATGCGTCCACGTATGCATCGGCTGAAACAATTGAAGGAGGAAGGTTCGTTCTGGGTACTTTCCGTTCCGAACGCAAGAACGTAACCAATCACGCCAAAATGATCGTCTTCGCGTGATGTTGGTACTAGTTCATATAGATATCACACCACCACATACTCCCCTGCCAGTGTTTCGGCGAATAGGCGAAAGAACGATACCATATTCGTGGCGAGCATGTAAGCAGTTGCGTCACTTGGTGGGTTGCGTCATTCGTGCGAGATGGCTTTGAGAATTGCGTCATGTGTGTGACGGTTTGATTGCGTCATTTGTGTGAGACGACTTTGAAAAGTAACGGCTTATTTGTGTCAATGTTTGACGGTTTGGTTGCTGTTGCGGTGGATAGATGGCGCCACGACTGCGGTGCGTGAAGGGTGCAGTTCCTTTGCACGGTCAGGGGCACCAATGAAGGAGGAAGGTTCGTTCTGGGTACTTTCCGTTCCGAACGCAAGTACGTAACCAATCACACCAAAACGATCGTCTTCGCGTGACGTTGGTACTAGTTCATATAGATATCACACCACCACACAATGTATATAATTTCGCATAACGAATCTATTTATGTATGATGATATTTTTTTATAGCTGTTAGTCTAAAAGGGGCAAAGGCAAAAAGTCGGAAAGCTGATTTTTACCTATTTTTTTTAAAAAAATTTCCCATCTGTGTATGAATTTAATTTTTCTTGCATTTTTCGAGTAATATGATACATATATATATTTATGGTAACCAAATAAATAAGCATCAGAAATAATATTGCTAATTGTATAAAATAATCTCTGTCTTTTGATCCAATATTTTAACAGCGACATTTACTCTGCGATTGAGGAGTATACTCGTCATCGCTCGATTTCCGTAACACATATAGCTGCGCGCTCTCAAACGGGGGCGTGGCCGCGGTAGCCTAGTGGTCAAGGTATCGGATCGTGGTTGGCTTATCACGAGTTTGAGCCCAGTACCATTAAAGACCCCCGTGTAGGGGAGCGATGCACTTTAAATCTGTCGAGAGCTCAAACGTCCTCCCGTTGGTGTGATGTGTCGTCCACGTCACTTAACCATGGTTCAAAAGTACGAGGTACGTCGCCCAAAGCCCTCCTGTGCTCTCAACAGAGCGATGTTAATATTCACTCACTAGATTAAAATAGAAAACAGCGCAATGTGGGGAGGGAGGCAGTATTATACTCAAATAATTTCAGAGTTACATAAAACTAAGTAAAATATCTTTTTTTTAGCAGTTACATATTTTATCGAATTAATTGAAATCTAGTTTTCATCATATATGATTTTATGTGAATGACTTAAAATCATTCTTTTGAAGTATATGTCTTTTCTTAGTTTCAAGAGTATATGTTTTTCAGAATTATCGCGAAATTTCTTCTTAATTTATGCATGATTGTGATATCAGCGCAACATAATTTTTATCTGAATTATATAGTTTAAATTAATCTGAAATATTCTAAATAAAAATATCCCACGGTATTGTTGTTTAGAATGTAAATATAGAATATCGCACAGGTGGTGTTACATTAAACAATATATTTAGTGTTTTGAGAGTTAAGACGAAAAAGAAGATTTTCCCCCTTGTAGTAAATGATTGGATAATTTTACTTGGAATATATTTTCTTGTATTAAAATGGAACTATATTGAAGTTTTACTTACGCTTTCGATTTTGTTTCTTTTTTAAAATTACCAATGTAATTAATACATATTTTGCAGAAAACTTGCATTAATTATATCCAGTATTTTAATAAATTTGCACTGATTTTAAATGAAGTATACATACAGATTGTTGTTGTTACTGATGCCATCTGATCGGCAAAGGCCAGACAGAGGTCCACGAAATTCATCATGGCAAAGGGCTAAGTTACGCCTGTCTTTAACCGTAGATTTGAGCACCATACAGGTGACAGTACGACTTGGCTCTGTTCCACCCCAGTTTAGAGGGAGAACACTCTGGGGATGGTCAGAGGCCTCCCACCTCTCTACCTCTTCCACCAACAACACGAGATTACTTGCGGCTCGACGGCTATTTAGAGTTCCCCCATGCCTCAAAGGCACTGTATATTTACAAACATCCATGTCTTCTCCGAACTCAGTCCCTACGGCACCGCAGTCAGCATCGCTAACACCTATACCAGTTGGGCGACATATACAGATTGCTTTTTACTTGAGGTATCCGACTACGTTCGGAACCGTGATTTTAAAAAAACGTATACATGAATAATTGTCATAATATTTAGTGTCACTTACATTAGAATACATGTATAAAATTATTTTAAGGACATTTTGACGAAAAAAAATTATGTAAACACAATGTTTTGGCAAAAATGAACTTAGAATAACTTTTTTCCAAATGTTCTCCTTTTGTAAAAAATGCTTCTATTGTATTAATATTTTGCCTGTATATAGCTCAGACCTCTGTACAGAGGCTCAACTATGATTTTTGAAAAATTCACATTATTTTCAGAGTTACCAACAATTTAAATAATTATTGGCGTGTTTTTCTTAAAATCGCTCCGCTCTGTTGTCGTAAAATATGGATAAACTCACTTCTAAGTTATATTTTTCAAAAATTCTATTTGAGCCTCTGTACAGAGGTCTGAGATATAAACAGGCAAAATATTATTATAATAAAAGCATTTTTCACAAAAGGAGAACATTTGGAAAAAAATTTATTCCAGGATAATGTTTTGCCGAAATATTGTATTTAAATTTTTTTTTATGTCAAAATGTCCTTAAAACAATGGTATACATGTATTCTAATCTAAGTGACACTAAATATCATGACAATTACCCATGTATGCGCTTTTTTAAAATCACGGTTCCGAACGTAGTCTGATACCTTAAAGCTAAGAATGCTTATTTTAAAAAATAGTTTTGGAATAAATAGCAGCGTAGTATAATGGATAATTATTCTTCGATATTTTGCATTGAAACCTTAGGTTTGAAATAAAAAGAAAAGCAATCCTATTTCATATCTCATTAAAAATTGTGAAATATCGCAACACATTTGTTCTAGTCGCATAGTGATAGACAGGTTTCAAGTTTTAAATTGAAAACTCAGTTGAATAGTTCAGGGCAATTTGAATTATAATATCTTTATTTTTATGCTCGTAAAAAATGACCCGCTTGAAATTCAGTGAGTAAACACTAGAGTGATGAGGGCGTATGCGTCAAAAAAAATCAAGGACTCCTCACTGGAATGTGCATTGCGCAAAAAAGGCTCCACCTAGTGCAGAGTTTCTTTTTTCTGAAATATTTAGTGATCTTATATTATTTTAAACTCCCTTCTTCTCAGTGGCGTAACGGGGAATATTGGGTCCCAAGCCCAAATATTCCCCTCTGGGGGTTCACCTTCTTTAGGTGAGTACGGGTGTCACAATCCCGAGGTACCCTAGTGAACTTTTCTTTTTCCCAAGGGATTTACTGTCTTAGTAAACACGGGTTTCACGAACCCGGGGTACCCTAGTGATCCTTCTCTATTTTCCACCCTCTGTCTTGTCATTCCATTTCTCCTTTTATTTTTTTCACGTCCAGATAACAGACAACAAATGTTTGGAGCAGTATAGCCGAAATCGGCTCTTGCGCAAAAAAAAACAACTCCACAATCATACCCAAGCCCAAATACGTACTTAGCGTCAGTCAAGCTTTGGGCCCGTTAGGAGTCCCTGGGCCCTTCCACAATTTCGGGGGTGTACGTTACGCTTCTGCTTCTTCTAGAAAGAGAGAGAGATGACTTTAAAGCTTATTATAAAAAATCTCACTGCTAGCGGCATACATTAATTAACGTGACGACTTCTCAGATCCAGGATAACATTAAGGAAGTAAAGTCAAAAAATGATTTTGTAAAATCTAAGGCGCTCTAACAGTTAAGCAACTTGTTAGGATAGGGTCGAAATTAGACTTAAATTTGAATAAAATGCAATACTTGTATTGTAGTGGCTAGGTGAGTGACTAGTGAGTGTTTATTAACGTCGCTCTATAAAGCAACACAAGGTCTTTTGGTGACGAGTCTCATAATTTTGATCCATGGTCAAGTGAGGAGCACGGCACCTGAGCTGGTATTCTATCCTCCGAGCATCCATACCACGTAAACGGGAGGACTTGAAGCCTTAAAATATTTAACGTGCATCAGCCCCTCTACACGGTGAGTGTCTTCAGAGATACTAAGGCTCCAATTAATTAAACGCCAGCCCCGTGTTCGTGACCATGACCACTAGATTACCGGTGCCACAGTGAATAGGCGAATCTTTGAGAATTTTAAATCCATAGAGATGGAATTTTTTAGAATATGTTTTTGGAGGTTGGCTCGAATTAACCAGTATTAGAAATCCCTTGATAGCTATATTGGCGATGAATCTCGTAATTCTGGACCATGTATAATAAGAGTGGCGAGAATGATTCCTAAGCAAGAACCTCTATCTCAACATTTGCACCATGACATCATGAGGAATTTGTGCTTGGACATAATTAATGAAAACCACATTCCCATAAGACGATAGTCTTCAGAGTAGGTGTTTTTTTGAAAAATAGTATAATTTAATCATGATGATGAAACCATTATAAAATTCATCCTTAATGAGCTGAAGCCATCGTAATTATTGTACATTATTCTTTCTTAATATTTTTCTTCTATCCGGAACTGATATTAAACTTTAATATTGGTTATTGTGTATCAATAAGCTTTCTACAAACAATATGCGTTATCAATTAAAATTGAAACGATGGACTTGGAAAGAACTGAACTGTTAAATTTGAGGAACTGGATACCCTAACGAATTCATGGCTGCTGAGAATAGGGTGCCAACTCAGGTGTCAATTTCGTCATTTGATCGTGATTCCAAATAATAATGCGTATTGGTATATTTGTCAAGCAGAAACAGGTAACCAAAAGACGTTTAACAAATCAGCAAAAACTGTACGAACGTGATAGCCGATTGGTTCCGACCGGTCTGTCCAGTCGCAAGAAGTTTAAATCCAAATTACACACACATACACAAAAATTTCATAAAAATGAATTTTTCCCAATTAAAAATATTTCAAGAATAAAAAATTTGATGGTTTCCAAGCATTATTAAAAAATATCATTTAACAAAAACCGCTTTACTAAATCTTTAAGGACTTGTTAATAAATAGATAGGCTTACCACGAAAGTCAAGCAAGGAATTTAAAACATTATTGTTCATATTATCGATATTTTGTGTATTTTATCTCAATTATAAGAAAAGAACAAAACATTTTCTATTGAGTTATGCCATTGTAACAAATATTTTTCTCTTCACTGATGAAATTGCTAAAATTTGAGTCTTGTTTCAGTTCACTTTTTACCGGAGATCATTGCGCATTTTAAAATTGATATCTATAAATATGAAAGAGTTCTCTAGATCACAGCGGTTCTTAAGCTTTCGATCGCCGCTGTCCCCCTTTATGTATCAACCAGACGTCGCGGACCTTAAAATTTTGAACACCTCTCCCTAATTCCCAACACTTGGCTGAGTGATTTAAATGCAATCGTTACCGTATTGGCACGCTATGAATCCAGTTCTAAATTTTTGCACAAATAATTCTGCAAATTTTTGAAAATGTTACTCTGTACTAATGGTTATGTAGTTACAAACGGTAAAAAAAATGCTGATTTAATGTTTTTGATCGAAATACCATGTTCTAGTAGAGTATTTTCATTGGGGGCAATTTAGTGATTTGGTTTATGATGGATATATTTCAATTTTTCCATGAAGCCTTTCAGGGTCTGTACGAGAAGAAAATCTTAACATTAAATGAGAGACCTTTGCCGACCCCCTAGAAAGGCGCTGCAGATCCCCAGGAGTCCGCGAAACACAGTTTAAGAACCATTGTTCTAGATATTTGACGGCTTGGAAGTTTGGCAAATTCGTCATTTTACCATTATTCAAAATTTGAATATCCTTCTCCAATAGCCCACTTTATTTGGTAATTTGTTGCGTATTAAACGTTCTCCAGGCGTCAATTTCTCCCAGATGACAAGGCCGACATATGAACTGGCATTCTACCCTGTACAACTACGGTGCGCTTAACGTGAGAACTTTGAGCTTCGATATATTTAACATGTATCAGTCCTCCACACGAGGGACTTCTGTAGAATCAGGATTGAAGTAAATGAGTGTTTATAAATGGGACACTACAAAGTAATATGAGGGCTATTGGCAACAAATCTCGCAATTTTGATCCATGGGCACGGGATGAGGATGACATCTGAGCTGGCATTCCTTCCACCGAGTATCTCTACTACGCAAACAGGTGGAATTGGAGCCTCAACAGATTTAACGTGCATCAGCCCTTCTACACGGTGGATAAGTGGCATAAAGCTGCATTCACATCAAGGCTGTCAGCGTCGAGCGTCTAGCCAATCAGAGACTTCTTCTCGGGCGAGTTGAAGTCTCTGATTGGCTAAACGCTCAACGCTCGACGCTGACAGCTTTGGTGTAAATGCAGCTTTAGTGCTCGAATTCATGACACGCTGGCGGCTTGTCCTTGACCATAGCCACTAGGCTACCGTAACCGCAATCAAGACTGGAACAAGTGGCTCTTCAGAGAAATCATCGGTCACGAGATCTTGACCATGTCCACTGAGCAATCCCGTGGCAGTTACAAACAATTCGAAGAAATGTGTTTAGATTTGAACATAACTGAGTGCATTATTTTTGTTTTTGGCAAAAAATGATGTTAGAAATTTTTTTCTAGACATTGAACAAACTCAGAAATAATTCATACTCTAGATGTCGAAAGATACATTGATTCCTAATTTTGGTAATATATATTGACGCTTAATTTATTTATTCTAAGTTTTGTTAGCAAAAACACTTTTGATTTCTAGGTGTTTATAAACATAATTCAAATACATAAGATTACAGCATATGTTACTTTCATTGTTATAATTTCCGATGTCCACATCATGTGTTGATGACTCGAACTGGGAAATTAATGTGGAAAATCTATTCGATTTTTAAACTAGTTTATTTCCATTTTTTAAACGTGATACCTTCTATTTTGCAGGATTTCCTGAACCACCTGGTGGAGAGCCATCAGTCAGCGATGTAACGGATCACTCTCTAGTTCTCAGCTGGTATGGGTCTATGTATGATGGTGGGAGTGTCGTCACTGGATATCAGGTGGAAATGTGTACGTTACCTGATAAAAAGTAAGTATTCTTTTATTTATTTATTCTTAGAAAAGAAATAAACTCTTAAGTGAAGTACTGGAACCGAAACATAAGGCCTATTCCAATCATTACAGTCCGTTGTCTGTTGAAGCTTATTTCTATGTTTACGAATTTCCCGACCTGTCATCTTCTGATGAGTAGGAGAAGGCAGTCTGTGAAATTTCAGCTCCATGATGTCATCGTCGGGTTTGTTCCACTTTGTCATCATTTATTCATAGTCATAACTATGAAGATAAACAAAATGTTACCCAGGTCTTCAATTTAATTTTTTGTGGCTGGAAAGGCATTTATCTAACATATTTAGAATGGCTAGTCGAGTTCTGTCTATCATCGAATGTTTAGTGGAAAGAAAATATTACTTTTAGATTCTTTCACCCATGATCTTCAATTTCTTGTGTGTTAGAAAGATATTCATTTTACTGTTTATTTTACAACACTTTAAAGTTTCAGTTGTATTGATTGTTTCAGCATTAATATTTAAAATTGCTTAGAAAATTGATTTTTATTGATGATGTTTTTGACTCTTCTTATTCTGACTTACAAATATTGTATCCATTTATAGGTTTAATTGTTGTATTTGTGTGTCACTTATCCCGCCAAGTTTTTCTCGCCAAATTGTAGGGTTGCTACTCCAAAACACGACTTCAAAAACGCGCCATATTGGCGATTTTTCAAAATTTGACGGACCAGTGGCCGATTCAACAATTTCAACGATAGGATAACCTCGTTCCCATGCACACGTGCACCTCTAAATATTGTGGGGCCCTGTCTTCTGTCATCTCCCCGGCAACCTTTGACTGTGAAAAAAACTCCGAGTATAATTAGAGGTGTCAGCAAGAAAATTAGCTTAGAGGTGTCAGCCACCCCCATCCCAAGACCCCGGAGAGGGCAGAAGAGGAGTCAGTTGAAAAACACCCCAAATATCCCTCGCAAAAATCATATTCTGACCTCTAATTAAATAACCAATATTTTTAATAACTTCTGTAATTAATAGCTGTGACATAAATAAATCAATTATTTAATTTCCTAACTCACACGCTACCATTAATTTTCTTTAACGTCACAGTTCTGTATTGTGGTAAAAAAAAAATCCACGATAAAAATTATCTTCTTATAAATATTAAATTATTTTAAATCTCATCTTTCAAGCGTTACTGGAACCTTAAGGCTGTTTTCGGAAAAAAGTACGAGAGCTTGAACTAAATGCGAAGCACATTTTCAGACAGAAAAATTGCCTCAATTTCCATGGAGATTTGCAATATTGTAACTCATACCTCTGTTAACAATACAGTGTTTTTAAAAATGTAGAAATATTAAATGAATACTTTATTTTTCGTTTTAATACATGAAGGCATAGCCCATTTAACATTACGAGAAAGGAGAAAAAACGCGAAACACATTTTATACCAGAAAAAATGAATCAAATCGGTTAAAAATGGGAAGTATGATAAAAAATGCTGCTCTCTAAAGGATAGTGAAGCCAGAATATCATATTAATGTTTACTTTCTTTTATATCTGAAAAAAATGTTCCAAAATCGGGTCCTATTCTTTTAACATTAACCGAAGACAGCCTTAAAGAAAACCGTAAACAGTTTTTTCAAGGACTAGAAATAATTATCTAATGCGAGTGTAGACAGCCAGTCTTTATTTTAGTAACAATTTATTTAATTTTCCTTACGCAGTTTCACTCTTTATTTATTCAGCGCAAATGCTCACATAATAATAAACGGAAGGATTAGGTACTTATTATTTCAACGAGTCATTATCTAAGGATTATTCTACTTTCGAATGCAGGAAATATATTTGGACTTCATTTGCTCCAGATGTACGAAAAAAAATGTGTGAAAATCTCGATGATTTTTCATTAAACAATCGGAGAATTACGCTACAGATTTCATCAGAGGTTTCGCGAAAATTACTTTGACAAAAGAAACTCTTTAACGGAGGCTGTAGAGAGATTAATGATTCGAGGGTTCAATTAATGGTGAATCGAAAGGAAGGGAACTAAAACATTCCATTTTGGGATAAAAAAAAGATTTTAAGATAAAATGCTTGGAAACCACTGTTCCAGAGGGAGATAAATTCCAACTATATAAGCCAAGGCGATTGAACACTACGCAGTTCTCTAATAGATTTTTTGTGTAATTCCAGTGTGATAATCTCTAAGTTTAATAAAACTCTAATACTCTTTCCGGAATAATTTCTGATTTATCTTTTGATTAAAATGGCAAGCTTTAAAAGGAACAATTTTTTTCTTGTTTTCTTTTCCAGATGGCACAAAGTCTCATCGTCGGTGAATACGAGTTGTTCTGTGCCAGGTTTGTCCAAAGGACAGCGATACATTTTTCGGGTGCGTGCTGAAAACAGATATGGAAGCAGTCATCCCAGTAAAGAATCCAAAATCATTCGTTTGGATGATTTCCTACAGGATGACTCATCAGCCGATGAGGAACCTGGTAAGAGAACATCTTCAAATTTGGTCGATAAGTGCTTATTTAAGATTCTACGTGGGGAAATCCAAAAAAAAAATAACTGTACAAAACGAATTAAAAATTATTCATTAACAATAGACACAAGATACAAATGGTAATTAAGAGACATATTGGCGGTCACTTTTCTACATAATCACCAAACCTGTTATGTCATTTATCTGACCGCTGGACCCATTTGCTTATCCCGTTTTGGTAATAATCAGGTTGTTTGAACATCACTGTCTGAAGTGAACCTTGTTTTGGATAAGTGTTTCTTTAATGCCGGAAAAAGGAAATGGTGACTGAGAGTCATGGAGGAGGGTAACTCCAGACCTCCCACCTAAACTTTCACAGCAATTCCTGAGTCTGGAGAGGTGTATGGGGCGACACTCGCTTTCATATTGCAGTTTTCCACTTGCTCTCTACTGGCCTGAAAAGAACGATACTATTTCGCTACCTGTTCTCTCTCTACTCATTGCTTCGTCAACGTACACTTCCACGATTTGTCTGTGAATGTCATATGGGGACACATTCTTGGTCCAAAAGAATCGTATCAGGGTTCGCACCTTTGTACGAGTCCGCTTATCTAGACGTCTTGCGATTACTGTCGCTCTTGTATGTCTTAGTACTAACACTATCTGTTCGCACAACAGATGCAAGACGGCAAGCGTCATCCGTCTACACTCTGAGTAACAATATTCCCATGCACGATCACTACTTTCCAAATACTGCTGCTTGTAAACATTTTTTGAATCATCCCTCGTATTAATGCACTTGATGACTTTTGATTCAAGTAAAAACATCTTTTTTCACGATTCTATTTTCTTAATATGGTACGTATTATACCGTCAACAAATTTAGCCATATCAAAAAACGTCGCCAAGAGTTAAAGTTATATTTATGTCACACTACAAAGCTGCAAGAGGGCTATTGGCGACGAAACTCGCAATGGTGAGCCACGATGAAGATCAAGTGATGAGGATAATACCTGAGCTGGCACCCCCTCTTTTAACTTCCACACCACACCAACTGTAGAGCGTTTGACCCTCGATATATTTGACGTCATCGGCCCCCTCTTCACGGCAGGTTTTTAGTGGTACTAAGCTGGAACTCATGACTTACCTTCCACGACCTTAGACACAGCCGTCGCTAAAGCTAGCGTCATAATTATTGTGTTCGAACATTAGCGCAAACGGTTTCCCCTGTTGGCTGCATATCGCAGCATTTAGCAACATCTTTTGATTTGATGAAATTGGTCGACGGTATGGTACGTTCGTACCCTTAGTATTTTAAACGAGCTTTATTTCTAATTTTTATTTCTAAAAACCTGTCCTACTTTAAATAAAAATAATGTTTCTCTTTTTAATTGTAACTAGCCCTATACCTGAATCGGATTATACATTTTTCAAGATTTAATTTATAGTATAATGGCAATAAAAAAAACCCGAATGATTTTAGAGAATGTGATTTAATTACAATTTCTCTGGATTACATAGCAAAAAACGTTATACATTTGATAAATTTTCGTTTTTGATTAACAGAAAAATTATGTTCTAGGTGAAAAAATTTGCAATAAGATTAATTTTATGTAGCTTACTCTCTGTGTTTTGTAACAAAAAGAAAAAGTGAATGTTTTGTGCATTTGACATTGAAATTGTCTTAAATATATCTAAAAAATTCCCTTTCAGTCGTAATATGTAAGTTCCTTGAGCACTTCCTGTTCAGATTTCCCAATTCATTTAAATTAATGCTTGAGCTTCCAATATAAAATGAGTATTTTTGTTGTGGAACTTCAAATTTGAATTACGTAGTACGATCCAAAAATTCAGTGACTGCAGCCATTGCTGACGACGCAAGCAAGTACCTAAAGTTAAGCCACTTGAAATGGATTCTCCTAATCCTCCACTACCTGGCCAGATTGGTTTAGACTATATCATGTGACCGAACCGCACGCGCAGCTGTCTTCCGAAGTTAACTTTGTTCCGCGATCTAAAAAAGATGGCTTTTCTTGAACTACGTTGAACACACACATTAAAATTTTGAACGCTTAGGGAAAACACCAATGGAGACTAGAACTGCTAAGTAAGATGTATGGAGAATCTACCATGACGAGATTCATGGTTTATGAATGGCATCGGCGTTTTAAAGATGGCCGAGAATACAATGAATGCGTTGCACGACTTTCAATTTCACGGAACTGGAAAAATGCCGCGTTGGTGTCTGAATGTGTTTGAAAAGATCGTCACTAAACACTTGAACAAATTTCTAAGGCTACACACTTCTCGGAGGCATCATTTGAGGGAGTCCATTCGTCGTAAGCGGCCTCAGTTCTGGCAGAGTGACGACTGGTATCTTCTGCATGAGACAACGCACCAGTACATCGATCCCAAATGGTAAGAGTTCTTCGCCAAAACTCGACCTAACGCGCTTCCACATCCTCCCTATTCACCAGATTTAGCCCGTATGACATTTGCCTGTTCCCATTAATGAAAAATCATTTAGACACGTCGTTTTGTGTCATCAGATGAAGTGAAAGTAGCATTGCAGGGAGCCCCGTGCGGGAGATTGCGAAAAATGGCTTCCAGCTGTGCTTCCAGAAGTCAAACGAATGCTGGCAGAAGTGTATCGTCGCTCAAAGGGACCATTTTGAAGGTGGATGTGCTTCGGTGCTGCTTCAGGGTAAGGTTTTCTACACCTTGTCCCCGAACTTTTGGATCATACTACGCTCATAATGTTAATGCTACGCACATTAATCTCTAATGAGCTTATTTTATAAAATGTCTCCAATCAAAGAATGCAGGAGTACTATGTTGAAAAGGTATTACAAAAAGAGTAATATCTTTTCAACAGGAAATAATTGTCGACTTTTTATGTAATAATGAGAGATTACTCTTCATTAATATTCTAGTTACTATCTTCATAAAGTGCTACTTCAAATAACAGAAAACTCATTCCTTTTTCTTCCTACGTTTAAATTGCTTTGGCAACCACTGTGAAGTCTTTGTGGATTTATTCGATCCATTTGCAAAATGGAATGATTTAAGTAAACGAGAACAAATTTATAAATTAAGTAATTGTTACTTAAAGATTTATATAGATGCATTTGAAGCCTTATCTAATTTTTTTTCAGGAGAAGAATTATCTGCTCCTATCTCAATTGAAAGTGGAAGTACTTTTACAGAGCGCTTTGATCTCAAGGAAGAAGTAGGCAAGTAAGTTGACACACACACAATGTTTGAATTTAATCTATTAACTTATATATATAAAGTACTCCTTTAAATCAAATATAAATTCACCATTTGATCGTTGTTTAAATTGAGGTCTGTTTCCAACTGTCTTCATTGTATGACTTTGGAACTGGGATTTGCACTGGGGATTATTGAAGGTTCAGAGAACCATCGAGAAGGATAGTTCATCTGCGAAAAGGTCTGCGAGCTAGAATTTACTGGAAAAAAGAGGCATAAAGATTATTCACAATCACGAATTTATAACTGCAGCCTCTCGACTACCTCGATCAGAGAGGTACCTGCAATTAGAAAAAACCTACTACTACCCCTTTAATTTTCAGGAATTTCGTGGCCGTAGCAGCCGTGCGGTCCTGGTTATAAATACGTTGGGGGGAGGCACAGTAGCTTTGTGGTCACAGATTCGTAGTCGGCGTAACAGGAATTCGAGCCCTAGAGCCCCTGGCCGCTGTCTGAGACAAGAGAATAAGTCCAAGTCAGGTAATATAGAGAGGTTGCATATTCAATCTGTCTGGGCTCAAATTCCTTCCATTGATGTGGTGTAGTAGTTTGAAGAGGAGAGTGCCAGTTCAGGTGCCGTCCTTGTCACTTGACAGAGGTATGCTCCCAGTAACCCTCGTGTTGCTTAAAAGTGTGACGTTAATAAACACTCACACACACTCTCACGAATTCGTGAACGGCAAGTCGTATATTCGAGTCCTGGTGCAACCATGTAAAGAGGTTGAGAGGCACGTAAATCTGTCATGGCTCAAAGTCCTCACGTTCGAGTGGATAGTGAAGTACCACTTAGGTGTAGTTCTCGTCGTTTGATCAGGATTCCAAACAACGGGGTCCGTTGTTAATAGCCTTCGTGTTCATTAATAACTAAGTGGCGTAATAGCCATGAAGATTACTGTGCCTATCTCAGTATACGCAACCTTAGGCACTGGGGTGCATATGTAGATGTTTCGGCCAAGAGGTCAGTCTGACACGAAACCCCCAGTGTTTAGTTCCCAAGCCAACTCAATACTTATTTATTAACCCACTGAAGGGATGAAAGGCTGAGTAGACCTTGCCCAACCCGGGATTTGAACACCGGACCTGTGGCGTGATAGCGCGATACACTATCATTCAGCTACTGGGCGTCGTTCATTAATAAACAACCAATTAATTCTTGAGGGATATTGAACTAAATCACCAAATCTAAGAATTTAATTTTTTTTTGGTTTGTTATCTCTTATCAAGGAAATTTATTTAAAAATATGGAGGGGCAATGTTTTTAACACCGTTTTATAAGCTTCACTTGTATGTAGCGGAATCTTAGAACTCAATTTTTACCCACTTTAAAAGGTCAGATTAATTCGAAATTTTGCTCACTTGTCCAGGACCGATAACAATACAATAATTTAAAAGTTTTATTTCATTGTCCTGATCAGGAACATCATGATTAACGATTTCCCATTTTCAGATCCCCTCCCGCATCTGGCGACTAATTTCAGATCCTATTTCCAGATTTAGCGACTAAAAGTTTAAGTTACATTTTTGTTCGATTAACTATAAAAGGGTGTTTTTTAGTTTTTTTAAAACCATAATTTTTGTTCCTCTGAATGTCTGCTGCAACTTATTTTCTACCTTTCAATGTATTTGAAAGATTACTATCGATATAATTCTATCGATAATGAGGTACCCGTACTTAAATAGCCATCGATCATTTATTTCAATTATTTTTAAATCATTCACATAATCCATAAATATTGAAAATATAGCAGAACCGTATGCGGATCGTAGTTGCGTAGATGTGCGTTTCCTTTCCCAGGCAAAACTGATACTTGTCATTTGATCCATGTATGCCTTCGCGGTGAATATATTTTTTTCGCCTGTATGCAAAGTGTGCTCCAGCTGTTTCAAGTGGTGTATCTTTTAAGAGGAGTGTGCGAGGGATGACCCGTGTAGGCGTAGTGGAGAAGATCCGGAGGCTGATCAAATAACAGCATTCCTCTTTCCACAACGCTCGCCTCCAGGTTTTTTTTATGTGTCTCGTACTTTCTTGGGATCATTTCAAGTGTTTTGAGTGTCATGTTGGTCCGTTGTGTATTACACAATATTTTTTTTTTGTTATAAATTTCAAATGACAAATTTCAGTTAAAAGACTATTTTTAATCCATGTGTTGAATATACTTTTTAAAAATCTTTTTTTAAGTATCGGTAACCGGCGTTGTAACCACTTCACCCAACCCACGGTTTTCCTTGACCCTTAACATTTCCTAGCAATAATAAAAACTAAATTAAATAATTAAAATATAAGATTTAGTAAATTGTACCATTATATAATGAGAAGCTTTTTTTTTCAAGACAGATTTTGATCTGAATCAAACACATAAAACTAGCTTTCATGGTTCATGCTTTCTAGCTTTCATGGTTTTTGGAGCTGTACTATGTAAATGAAATACTTGTATATATATGTATGATTGTGCATTTTGGGTTAAACTACAATTTTGAAGTTAGAATGTTTGGGACGTGTTTTCTGAATCTATAGATTGGTTGCTTACTGATGTCGCACTTTGATGCTAAACTCGCGTGCTATTGGCGACGGACTTCGTAATTCTGAACCTCGGTTAAGTGACGAAGATGACATCTGAGCTGGTGCCCTAATGACCAAATTTTTCAGATCTCAGAGTATTTCATTAGTTTGGGCCTAGTATCTTGATTTTGATGTCACTTGCTGACATTTGATCTTGATTTTCACTGAATTTCACGATGAAAAGAAAGTAATGATTCATATTAAAATATAAATGATTCTCAGAGACTATTTAGTGTAAATGAGAGGGAGTGAGAGTTATTATGTATTAATGCCGTACTATAAAGCAGCACAAGGGCTAATAACGACGGACCCTGTAATTTTGAACCTTCCCCTGAGCTGATATCCTCTATCCAATTTGCTACACCACGCCAACGAAAGGACTTCGAACTCGACAGATTTAACATACATCAGCCCCTCTTCAGTGGATCTCGAACCAGTGACAGGTACGAGTTTGAGACCATAACCATTAGGCTACAGTGGACACTATTCCGTGTTAAGGAAAAAATTAATGTGTCTGTTCATCCTAGACGTTAGGATGTGATTGCAAGTAGGGGAACCAAATGGTTAAGGTCACGAACTTGTGGCTGGCGAATCGTGAATTCGAATCCAGATACCACTGAAGACCCACCGTGTAGAGAAACTGATGCATGTTAAATCTGCATGGCTCAAAATCCTGACATTGATGCGGCGAGGAAGTTTGCAGAATAGGGTTCATGTTTAGGTGTCGTCTTCGTTACTTGACCGAGGTTCACAATTACGATGTCCATCACCAATTGACCTTGCGTTACTTTAGAATGCGACGTTCTTAAAAAAAAAAAACAAATTCAATAAAAGGCGATTGAAAATAGTGTAATTCGTATCTAATACCCATAGTGGATAAGAGTACACTAGAGTTCATATAAGTTAAAAATATTCGTGTTATGTAACTGTTATATAAACGTTAATTTAAAAATAGGCATATTGATTCGATATAATCGGAAATCTCTCTCTTATCAAGAGTGATTGTGCAATCACTGTGAGCCTCTTTTACAATTATACAAAATATTAATCGACCTACTTTCTAGGGGAAAAAGTGTTGAATTTACTTAATAAATTTAAGTAAACATTTGAATATTAATATTGCGTATTACGAATATTAACAAAAATTCCCTTGGAAAAAATATACATTTTCTAACATCTATGACTGCATATTTAGTTGGTTACACAAATCTTATTCAATATTTTTGCTTTTAACAGAGGTCGCTTCGGGACTGTGTACCGTTGTGTGGATCGATCCTGCAGTCGACCGCGAGCTGCCAAAGTGATCCGTTGCTTGAAGGTCAAAGACAAGGAAAAAGTGAGACAAGAGATAGAAATCATGAGCAGGCTTCATCATCCCAAGCTCATGCAAGTGTTGGCGGCATTCGAGAGCGGGCGCAACATGATTATGGTGATGGAATAGTAAGTAGTGTCAAGGGATATTATTAATCAGTTATGTTTTTCTCTATAGAAAGGATTTTTAGAGTATCAAGGGAATGTTTCATAAAAATTTTAGTTTTGCTTTTTTTTATTTAGAATTTTCTCGATACAAAGAAAGAACTCAACTTAGTGAGCAATAATATATAATTATAAAGTTTTTATTCATAATGTAGTAATAATATTTTAAATAAAATATAAAAGGAGAAACTCACATCGGAGGAAATATCAGACAGCACATTAAAAAAAAAATGTACCGTAGATGTAAATACTTGTTTTCTTAAAAAAAAAACTCTTAAATCATCCCTCCTCGTACTAAGGAAACGATGTGCAACAAATATCAATTGACAAACTTATGAAATACATCGAAGGTCATATAATTTGCTTCTTTACTGATAAACTTTTTAATTTTTAAAATTTAGGCCGCTGTAGCCAAGGTGTCATGTCACAAGTTTGTAGCCAGCGTCTAAAGTCGTGTGCTTGAGTTCTGGTACCACAGAAGATCCGCCACGCGCGTACTGGAGCATATTAAATCTATCGAGGCGCAAAATCCTCACGGGGGCATGGTGTGGAAGCTTGAAGAGTGAGGTGCGATCTCGGCGTCGTTCTTACGAGTTCTATTGCCAATAGCACTAGTGTAACTTCAGAGTGACGTAAATGAACAATCGAATCAAATAAAGTTGATATACGCTGTGGTATGCAAGTTTGGAGAGTTAACTTAGATTCAAAAGTGCGAAGCTCATTATGTGGCCAGGGTAACCGAGAGGTCGTGATCGCGAACTCGTGGTGGGCATTGTCGAGTCACGGATTCGAGACCAGATTCAACTAAAAACCCGCCATATAAAGGGATTGATGCATCGGGACCTAAAGTCCTCAATATTAATCGCACAGCTTTAACGTTCGACGGAGCCGCCGTATAGAAGGGGCCGCTGCACGTTGAAGCTCAAGCGTCTTGGCTTGGTGTAGAAGTTAAGGAGTGCCAGCTCAGGTGTTGACCTCGTCACTACGAGGTCTGTTGCCACACAATGGCCATCGTGCATTTTTATAGTGGACGTTAATATAACTCTCATTCTCGACGTTCGACAATAATAAACAATCAGTAGTGAGGTTTAACAGTTTTAGTGTAGTGGCTTTTAGTGATATTTTAATTTAAAACGGGTATTGATTATGGTATACGAATATCTGAAGTAATTATGAGCATCGAGGTTTTATTACTAATTATTACAAATCAAAGTTTGCATTGCTGTTATTAAATTGCTATAAATAAAGCTTCTGCTGAGAAATATCTCTCAACTGAATTTCTTTAAGATTTGTTCACTTTTAACTGCAACTGATTTAAAACGGACACTTATTGGATCACTTTTAGAAAATTTTTTTCATCTGCAGCATTTCTGGAGGTGAACTGTTCGAGAGGGTCATTGCGGACGACTTCGTGCTCACCGAACTGGATTGTATCCTTTTCATGCGCCAGATTTGTGACGGGGTTGCTTACATGCACAAGAACAACGTCTTGCACTTGGATCTGAAGCCAGAAAACATCCTTTGCAAGACACGCACTTCTCACAAGGTAAGGATCGGTATTTACGTATTATCGCAACCTATAGGCGATATTATATGAAACGAAACACAAGGATGCCAATTCAGCGCGTAATACACATAGGAAATCGGGGTTGCCAACTTGGCGAGTTATTAACAGAGTTGGCTATTGTAGCGATAATACGTAAGTACCCTTACGTAATATACCGTCGAACAATTTCGTCAAATCATGACTCGCTTCGAAATGCGATGTTAGTAAAGATTGAAATAATCCATGTGTTAAAAATATTTTTATCATGATTGAACTTTATTTTCGACTATTTTAAGACTTTTTTTCCCTAATGATTACATTGCCTTTCAAATGCTTCTTTGTGACAACACGCATTTAGGTTTTACTATATTTTATTTCTCAGATCAAAATAATTGACTTTGGACTGGCAAGGATATACAAGCAGGACGAAAGCCTTCGAATCCTATTCGGCACTCCCGAATTCGTAGCTCCCGAAGTCATCAACTACGAACCCGTCTGCCCAGCTAGCGACATGTGGAGTGTAGGAGTCATTTGTTACGTCTTGTAAGTCACTCTCCGTAATTGTTCTCGTAGCTCGTAAACAGTCTTTCATATAACGATGCGTCGAAATAAACTCTTGCTCTAATGGTGGCCTATGAAGAAATATAAGATTAATGGAGCTGATTAATGAAATATGTATAATGTGTGGGGAAACCAACATAAATATTTGTTAAGGATTCATTCCTTTCATATTGTGTTTAGTTTTGTGTTCTTTGATGTGAATATTTTGATATTTTTTCGGTCTGATTAAGAATACGAACGTTTTACTCTCTGGTGTAGCTAGTTCTGAGTGGGACCTCGTATCGAAGATTCCTTGGGAGGCCCTCTTTTGGGCCTCTTAATATTTTACGATTTTTTTATCACACGTGTTAGGGCCCCTGTAGCTTGGGTGCCACGTGTCATTGATACGGCTGATTCGGCGGTAGCTACGCCCCTGGTTTTACTGTCCGCTAATATTCTGATGCTCTTTGCTAATCCAAAGCTTTCAGCTAAATCTCGACAATCCAATCCTGCCTTATCCTTAAACTCACCTATTTTCATTTATAAATTAAAAGGTTCATTTTTTAAAATTTTTGAACTAATGACTTGATAGCATTTTCTTATATTGATTAAAAAAAAAGGGGGGAAATACACTGTTACGAGGGTATCGTAAATGTTCTTAGTATACAATAAACCATCTTCTAAGATTGATTGAATATTAAAGCGTCGCACTGTTCAGCTACACGAGGGCTTTTGGTGACGGACCACATAATTTTGAACCATGGTCAAGTGACGTGGACGACACCTGAACTCGCACCCCCTCTCCTAACTACCACACCTCACCAACGGGTCCATCTTCTAAGAGATTGATAACTGGAGTAGCATATTACTAAATTAGAAACTATGTAATGCTCATAAATATGTTAGATCTCATCATAAATTTTGCATCAATACTTGAAATAATCACGTCAGGGAAGCAATTATGGTGCAATCTTTTTAAAATGATTTTGATGAAATATTTAGTTGGTGCATATGAAATGTCAATTTCCTGTACGTGTGAGCATTTCTTTTCTTTCGTTAAATATTAAAGATTTTCACGAATGTCTTATTTTTTATTTGTTTCAAATATCGTAAGCATATGAATTCAACCGTTATTCGTGTAATTTTTTTATATTATGAACTTCGTAATAATGCTTTAAGGCTGTTTTTTGTTAATGTTAAAGAATGGAACCTGAATTTGGAACATTTTTTCAGATATAAAAAAAAATGAAAAATTAATATGATATTCTGGCTTCACTATCCTTTAGAGAGTAGCATTTTTTTTTTATCATACTTCCCTTTTTTAACCGAGTTGATTAATTTTTTCTGGTATAAAATGTGTTTCGCATTTTTTTATCTTATACCGTAATGCCTTCACGTATTAAGATAGAAAAAGAAAGTATTCACGGAAAATTTTTAAATTTTTAAAAACACTATATTGTTAACAGAGGTACGAGTTATAATAGTGCAAATTTCCATGGAAATTGGGTCATTTTTCTGTCTGAAAATGTGCTTCGCGTTTAGTTAGAGCTCTCGTACTTTTACCGAAGACAGCCTTAAAAGCTACACGCAATATAAATCAGGCATTTGGGGAGAATACTATTGACGCAATTGAAAAGTGCAGCGTTTGCTTGGAACATTTCGGTCTGGGAATTTTTACGTACTAATGAACCGCGAGGGCTGGACAAAACATGTGTGAAAAATGATATTCTAAAAGAATCGGTGGAAATGAATTCCCGACTGAATCTGTTATACTGCCAGTGCATTGAGGAAATGCATGAAAATTATAACCCCTTCCCTTGTTTATCGGCATGGCCCAATACTTCCCACGACGACTCTCGACCGCATACGTCGTACAAAACAATTGCGAAATTAAATGAATTAAAACATGAAATTTTGCAGCACACAGCTAATTTACCTGATCTTTCGCTAAAAAACTTATTTTTTAAAAACATTTAGAACAACTTTTAGGGGCAAAACAGTATAAAAATGAAGCCAGTCTGAAAAATTTCATATTATAGAGTTTATTGATTCTAAAGATCAGAATTTCTTCAAAACGGGTATTTACGTTTCAAAATTGGGTTGGGAAAGGTGTACTGAAGCAAATGGAACATATTTTAAATAAACAGACAGTTTGGGAAAAAAGATATGCAGTTTTATATCTTCATAAGTTCAACAGATTTTTGCAGGCCAAGGCTCTGACTCGCTGATCCTTCACCAGTTGACCCTATCAGTCACGATGCTCTTCCATCAATTGATTCCCATTAGTTTGAGGTTCTTTTCAAAATCGTCTAGTGGCTTGCCTTGTCACGAGTTCGAGCCCAGTACCATTAAAGACTCGCCGTGTAGGGCAGCGATGCACGTTAAATCTGTCGAGAGCTAAAACGTCCTCCCGTTGGTGTGGTAGTTAGGAGAAGGGGGTGCCAGCTCAGGTGTCGTCCACGTCACTTGACCATGGTTCAAAATTACGTGGTCCGTCTCAAAAAAGCCCTCGTGTAGCTAAACAGTGCGACGTTAATAATCAATCAATCAATCAAAATCGTCTAACCATCGTGTAGGTAGGAGTCTTCTATGCCTGGTCCCTTTAATTTCTGAAAAAGCTACTTTTTTGGTAGGAAAAGCATCAGCATATCTGTACAGATGACCCAGCCACCTAATACGTGATGCTGCAGTTTTATATATTCCCTTAAAAATCCGCATTTTTCATACGCACCAACCTAATACAAAGCAAATTTTGAAAGTGGGAAATGGACAATATTTTACAGCTACAAATGTGCTATTATATTGTGGCACTGACAAGAGACTATCGAATGATAATCAATCTTCCAACTATTTTTTTCCCCTTCTGGTATGCTTTTACTATATTAATGCAATAAAACTCAATTATTGTCTTTGTTAAGAGATATTACCAAAAATATGCGTGCATACACTGCTGGTGAATTCTCTTAAAATATCTTTTTCCAACCTTGACATCTAGCATCAAGTGATGCCGGTAGTGACGGTCACTAGATTTATGACCAGTGACATTAAACTCTAATCGCGTAATGAAGTTCTAGTTTCACCAAACGCAATAAAGAAGGCTGTTGCACATTAAGTTCTACTTTGTTTAAAAACCTTCCCACAGAATGGTGCTGTAAGTTAGAAGAGTGGTACCAGCTCATATGTTGTCGTTATTCGAATAAGAATCAATACTAAAGTTTGCCAACTGTAAAAAAAAAAAATGCAATTCTAGAATAATTATAACTCTTGGGTAGATTACCCTATAACTCCTTTATGGATATTTTATTCCTACTATATTAGTTCACTCTCTCCCTATATATATAATCTTTTTTAAATTTTCAATCGTTAAATAATACACTTTCTATTCTATCAAAATCAAATACATTTTTAAAAACTTGTAGTGGATGCCAATTGATGTTAATACATTTTTTTTCAAATATTAATTCATTAATTCTATTTAATTAAGGAATAAATAATAACAAACAAAAACAATAGTCCAACATCATGTATAAAAAGGAAATCGCTCGTTGTATCCCTGTAGTGCAATGGATAGTGCGTTGGACTTCTAATCCAAAGGCCATGGGTTCGAACCTCACCTGGAACGGCCTAATTTCTGAGAATGTAATTTCTTTTTACTGTACTATATTATTGGAATAATTAAATTTAATTAATGAATAAATAGTAACAAACAAACAGAAAATAGTCAAACACCCTATACGCAAAGGAAAACGGAAAATTGCAAGGAAAATCACTTTCTTTGTCCCTTTATATTGCTATGCTGTCATAAGTATATACATATTTATATTAATTGTAACTATTTAATGAAAAGTAACTAAAATAAAATTTTTCTTTGTTGACTTTAGTGAGAATTGACTAAAATATATTTTTTTATATCACTTGGTCTCTTGTAAAATAATTTACATCCCCGAGACCTTCAAATAATCTTTCCTAATTTTAATGGGGTTTGCAAATTTTTGTAAAAATGGATGAAAAACATCCCCCTGGTATCCATTTAGTACTCTCCAGGACATCCAGTTTGTAAACATTTCCTTAGGTGCCCTGTGGACTTTTCCTTGTTTTTGATCCTCCGTTTTGTTTCATTCTTCATTTATTCCATTCTTGAATTTACGTAGTTTATTTAGGTCACATGTATTTTTTGTTTTGTTTTGCATGAGTTTGGCAGATTTTTACCAAATATGACTTAATTTTATAAAATCATCCAGTATCTTACTAAATGGTGTCGCTTATCTTCCTCAGACAGATTAAAAAACCAAATCTTGATATTGAACAATTTTTAATACTGAAGCATGTGTTATAGATTTTGTTAAATAAGTAATAGTATATCATTATTTTCTACCATTGCCATTTCATTATGACGTGTTTCATTACAATTTTGACACTGATAATTATTTTTTAATAATCATTTCCATTTCAGACTTTCAGGTCTATCGCCATTTATGGGTGATAATGACACTGAAACCTTTGCCAATATCACTCGGGGAGAGATGGACTTCGACGATGAAGCTTTCGACGAGATCTCTGACGATGCCAAGAACTTCATATCCAGTTTATTGGTCAAAAATGTCAGGCAAGTTTCATATTACTCTGGATTTGAAAATGGACTGTGGATATTCTGTGTTTATTTCCAAAATCATATTTCTCATACCTGATAAAAGCTCACGATTTTTAGATCTTGCCATTTGTTTCACCTTACCTTAGTCAGAAATACAAATTTTCTTTTTTGATTCACTGTAATTTGTTCTTTAAGTATTTTTCCTACTAAAATATTATTTCTTTATCAATCAATAATGGAAATGAAAATTATAGTTTTGTGTTTAATAAACTTAATTCAACTCTTATTTTATCGAGGTAACTGTGCATATGTAAAAGAAATAAAATAAAGATTTATTTTTTGAAGTAATTGTAGTAAAATATTTTATTTCAAAACTTGACAATGTTTTGTAAATTAAAATGTATGTAATTAATTTTTTTAAGGCTGTTTTCGGTAAAAGTACGAGAGCTTGAACTAAAACCGAAGAACATTTTCAGACAGAAAAATGCATCAATTTCCATAGAAATTTGTAGAATTATAGCTCGTATTTTTGTTAACAATGTAGTGTTTTTAAAAATTTCAAAATATTCCATGAATACTTTCTTTTTCATTTTAATACGGGAAGGCATAGGCCATTTAACATTACGGTATAGGAGAAAAAAGGCGAAACACATTTTATACCAGGAAAAAATGAATCAACTCCGTTAAAAAAAGGTAAGTATGATAAATTCTGCTTTCTAAAGGATAGCGAAGCCAGAATATTACATTAATTTTTCATTTCTTTTATATCTGAAAAATTGTTCCAAATTCGGGTCCTATTCTTTAACATTAACCGAAAACAGCCTTAAATCAAGTTTTGATTTGTCTTGAATTGAATTTCCATTTACTGTATAGCATTTCGTAGTCTTTGTTAAAAAAAATAGGTCTGAAAATATCTGTATGATGATTACAGAAAAGAAGTATTTTGTTTACATTTATCGCCATTAAAATGGGCGTGACCCAGATTCAACGATTATTTTAAAATAGGTTTTAAGGGCTTCTAAATACCTTAGAGGTTAAAGTAAGGTATTTTTAGAAAGCTTAAAATCTATACAATTTGAAAATGTAAAAATCTCAAATTGTCAAAAAAATAAGATTTTAGCTTTCCAACACTTCTTAAATGAAAATGTTTACATGTGTACCCTATTTGAACATATATGAAATATATATTTCAGTAGGAAAACACTAGTTTTGAACAAACAATTATTTTAAATTTTTAAAAAATATTTTAAAATTTTTCACTATTTTTACAATTTTGTACATTTTTGAACAATTTTTTTTCCTAATATTCTTAGAAGTGTTTCTCACAATTCTCGGCATGGGATTGATATTACGAGTGATACTTTTATTTTTACAATTTTCTTCGTATCGGATACTATAAAAAACAGTAATAAAACAGCTATATATCTAGACTTGATAATCTTTTAATAAATAACTATTCACACAGAAATCCTAATTGCGTGCGCAGAACTATCAAGCAACCAGAAATAAATTTCAAAGTTCCATATTGAAAACCTAAAAAATAAAAATAAAAGTTAGAAACCTGAGAAAAAGCTATTTAAAGTTTTAAAGGCTAGTAAAATAAATGAAAGAGCTAAATGCTGACGTCTCATGTTCTAATTTCGATTTTTGGCATCGACATACTGTTAAAAAAAGTTCAATAATTGACTAAATAATGCAACTTAACTAAACTCAGTGGCGCATCAACCCATGAGGACTAAGATCTATTGTGCCATCTCATTTTTCATGACCTTGGGCACTGAGATGCATGAGCAGATGTTCCAGTCCAATGGTTAGTCTGACGCGGAGCCCCCAGTGTTCAGTTTCCAAGCAAGCTTGGTACTTTTTATAAACCTATTGAAGAGATGAAAGGCTGAGTCTATCTTGGCCAACCCGAGGTTTGAACCTGTGGCGTGGAAGTGCGATACGCTACCACTTAGCCACTGGGCTTCCAAATAATGAAGCTAGAGCTACGAAATTTTTACACATATATTGAAAAGTCGTACATTTAAAAGGTTGCAATAAAAAAAAATCGATATTTTAAACGTTTTTAGGGTAATGTGTCTCCTTAATCACATGCTTCAAACTATTTGTTTGTTTGTTTATCCTCTTTAAACAATAATAAATCAATGTTATTTTATCAGATGCCTACAGATTTTAAAGAGAGAGAGGAAATTGTTATTCAATTTATTTGCAGTTCTTTAAGCATGCATTCTTCAAGAATATTGTAGTACAATACTTTAGTATTTTAAAGTTGCGCACAGCAAAAACCCAAACTAGCTAAACTGCCCAATTTAATACTGAAAAAAATTAAATTTTATGTAAAAACCTGGTGATTTTTAGCTTAAGTTAGTATCCTTATTATATTTTGTATATAAATGCTTTGTGTTTCAAAACTTTTTTGAAAATATTGTGTTAAAATTAGGCCATGAATAATTTGTTGTTGTAACTATCGGGGCTTAGAACCCGCGATCTATTGACCCGAAGTCGAGTAACTCAACCACTAGACAAAAGTGATCACTTTTGTCTAGTGGTATGTTACGTGCTTACGGATCGGAAGGTACTGAGTTCTAATCTCCAACATTGGTGACCCGGACGTGATCCCCGCGACCTACGCATTCGTAAGCACGTAACATACCACTATACAAAAATGATCACTTTTGTCTAGTGGTATCTTACGTGCTTACGAATCCGTAGGTCGCGGGTTCTATATAATCACCGAAATAACAAATGCTGTCAGTTTAATGCACAAAAATATTTTTTGATTAAAAAAAATTCAATCATTAAATTAAAGTAGTGTTTTGATGTAGAAGTTAAGTTGTGGATGATTACATATTAAAAAATTAGAGCGTTATAGGCATTATTAGATTTTTCTTTATGACTTTACAAACTTTAAATGTGTTTTTCTCAGATTTTTAATTTTGAAAAGATATAAGTATTTTCTAATCCCTAAGGCCTTTTTTCTGTTCAAGATAGAGTCTTGAAATTTTTTTTGTATATACTACCACAAACGCGTATGTTCAATAAAAGTTAGTATGAATTTAAGTCTGAGTTATCTAGTTATTTTAAATTTTTGTGTTTTTTCTGGGTTTATCTAGAAAAATAGTTATTAAAAATCAACAAGGAAACAGATTTTCAAATCCATGCTATCTTTTGTTCGCAATAATCTAAGAAACATATATAATTTAAAATGACTAAAAGATTTTAAAAATTGAACATTTTATAAAAACGTGAAAAAACTTAAAAAAATTCTTATTTTTTCAAAATTGTAAAATAATGGCTGGTCAAACTGACTTTTTACTTTCAGAATCAACTTAATAATATAATCTGAATATAAAACATAAATTATTTGCAATGTTATTGTCTCCAAAAAATTTTTTTGAAAAAGGGTACTGTGTAGTCTTAATAATTTTTAAGTAATAACGCAATTCAATTTTAATGATAGAAAATCTGCAACGCCAGGTAAAATAATATTTGTATCGACATCAACCTTTCGGAAAGGCTGATGAACAAGTTTTGAGCTGGGTTTAGAGACGAAGTCCTTAAATGTTTTTATATCACTCAGGTTAGATTTAAAAAAAATATTTTTATAGCCGCTTAACCCTTGAAAGCCTTGGAAACTTTCGACTTAATCCCGTAGTAAATATGCTTCCCATCAACTTCCTAATTTGTAAATGTTGATGGGGAATTATTTTCCACCTAGGATTTGTGCTGCTAGCATTTCGGCCAGCAGGACAATTAATTTCTGGATTTTCAAGTTATAATCGCAGGGGAAGACCTGTTAGAGTCTCGAGAAGCAAACAAACTGATATACTAGATCAGTGATTCCCAAAGTGGTCTATATAGACCCCTAGGGGTCTATAACGACTTAAAAGGGGTCTACACCAGCGAAAAAATAATTTGGGGGTCCATATGAGGTGTGAATGGGGGTCTATGATTGTGGCTCATTAAAACAAATCGTGACTTTTATCTTTAAAAAAAATTGATCTAGTGGAAACCAGATTTTACCAATTTAACTGATTTATGTACTAAAGTCAGTGAGCTTAATTTGTGGTTATTAGGTGACAGCATAAATTTTACTAAGACAAGGACCATTTCAGCATTTCTTTCCAGAATTAATTTAAAGAAGTATAATATTGGACGTCACGAATTTTCTGAATTTTTTACAGACAATCTGTCAGGACATTTTAACTAAATTCAACATTTAAATGCCATATACTCGGATTTTAAAACTAAGTTTGAGATTGCTTTTTTAGTAGTAATACCACAATAGACGATGAATTCATTTAGTCACATTGAAAAAATATGTCTTTTTAAAATAGGAACTGATCAGAATAGGTCCTAACGAAGATTTTTAAAAAAGTTCAGAAACGGTTGTTAGCAATTTTTTGGATTTAAAAAGATATACCTGTTATTTGTCGCGAATTATGGAATATCGTGAAAAAGTTTTTAATTGTTTTTACTAGTGAGAGGAAGTTTAGTGAGTTTTCCTATCTCAAAAACAAAAAAAGAAATGAAGAAAAGGGGGGAAAAAACAACAACTAGACACTTACTAACAAAGGAGTAGAGTAAACCCGACTAGATGGAAAATTTGTTATTGTAGCACCAGATTCATCCCTCTGATTTAAAGCATTTGTTTTTTGTTTAGTTATTTTACGTAATCGTTATTTTATTATTAATTTAATTTAAATTTAATTCATTAACATATACTTAAGTTTTAAACGCGCTGTACTTCACTACAGTTAGAAATTTAATTCTTTTAAAGTAAGTAGTAGCACCAGCTGTCGAAAAAACATTTAAGTTGATAAATTTGCAAAAATTCAATATCGGGTAAGAAGGGGTCAACACAAAACTGAAAAACATGGCAAGGGGTGTATGAGACAAAAAAGTTTGGGAATCTCTGTACTAGATGATGTATGATTGACACTAAAATTGGTGACAATACAACAATTTTACAAAAAAATAAATAAATAAAAAAATATTGACTTCATATTATGTGTTCTAAGGCAGTGATCCGTATTCCTCATTTATCTACTCACTACAGTAAGGATGAAAGGCTAAGTCGACCTTTCCCACACAGCCCAGGAATAAAACCCAGACCTGTGGTGTGAAAACGCGCGATACGTACTACTTGACCACTGGACCTCCAATTAAGTTTAATTGTTCTAATAAAATAGTAAAGTAAAAAAAGAAATCACATTCTCAGAAATTAGGCCATCCCAGGTGAGATTCGAACTCATGACCTTCGGATTAGAAGTCCAACGCGCTATCCATTGCTCTACAGGGACGCAACGAACGATTTTCCTTTCTATATATGTTGTTGAACTATGAATCTTGTTTGTTATTATCTATTCATTTTTTAATTTAATTAATAAATTAATATTTGAAAAAATGTCTTAACATCAAGTGTCATCCACTACAAGTTTAAAAAACCTGAATGGATGAATAGAAAGTATTTTATTAACGATTGAAAATTTGTGTGAACACTATATATATATATATATAGGGAGAGAATAAACTAATAGTAGAGAGGAATTGTGTGTGAAAAAATGGCCGTTTAAAGGGTTAATATATATCACAAACATATTTATTCGAATTATTTACCAATTTATCATGATGTGCCGATAAGTCAAAAAAATCAATAAGTCTAATTAGAACAAAACGCTTTTTGTTCGTCAAACTTCTTTCATAAGGCCATTACTAAACATCCATGTCATGCATTAGGCAGGTGATTCTTAAGTGATGAGTCAAAGTGCAAGAAGTCATTGACATGAGCATATTTTTCAAAATATTTAGCAATGCTTTTTGAAAGCTTCGTGAATAATAAAAGGAAATGGAAGTAAAGCTTTTTTCTGAGGATTTACATCTAATATGGTTTTATTTGATAAAAACTTTTTGTTTATTTTGTTTTACTTTGTTATTATTATTTTACCACTTTTAGCAGAATTAAAAATTGTCATTAAAAAAACGCAGGAAATTCTTAAAATATTATTCTTTCAAACTGTATACAATCTAAGAAAAAAATAAAATTCTTCTTTCATTTAAAATACAGTGAATGAAAAAAAATGGCTTCTTAATAACTATTTACTTTTGACATAGATTACATGTTTGTGTTCTTAGCATTTCAAAATTTATTTTTCGTTAATTTTAAAAATATGATTGTACTAATGGAAAAAGTTATATATATAAATATATGATTCTAAATTTCTTTTCCGCTTGCTTCGTAAAAAAAATCGTCTTAAACTCATACTTTATAATGTAAATGAATTTTTTATAATATTTAAAATACTATTTTTATAAAGGTGTATATTAAATGTAATCTTAATTATTTTTTGAATAAAAATTTGTTTTATGATCTTGCAAATTTACCAACAAAAGTGGTGCTTTTCCCTGATTATTATAAAAATGTCTTCGCATCTACTTTTTAGGAAGAAAAACATTCAAAAGCAGTATTTTATGAAATATTTTTGTTTCGAAAAATATTCTATTGATATTTTTTGTTTCTAATTTAAACTAAGAAAAAAATTAAGTTCTGATATTAAGAAATAGTAATCAAAATCATTCCGCGCGTTGAGATAATATTATATATTCTCTAAAGTATAATGTAAGCACTGAGACATAGCCATCCTGTGATGACCATGTCTTGCCGGTTCCGCGTAAGCTAGAGGTGTGGGATTATCAAAATGATGAGACATAATTCTTAATACAACTTTTATTAAGAGTAACTTATAATACTTAAGTTCTAATTTGACACTTATTAATTAGAGTGAGAGTCGAGCCCAAATTAAATCACGTATTTAAGTCAGATCACGCAATTAGATTCTCTATCTCAATTATCCTAAATAATCCTGTTATCTAATTACTTATATCTAATATTACCTTTTCCAGTCTAGTCCCTTGACCTAGAGAATATAATCTATAACTTTATCTATGAAGATTCTTGATCCGCAATGCAGCTAATTCTTGACTGCTTATTCTTGGTCCGCAAGATTTTCACACTAAGCTTTGTCACGCTATTGATCAGAATGATTCCACACTACAATCTCTGAGCCTGCTACGCTATGCTATCTATGCTATTGCTATTTCTATGTTTGCCGCGCTATCCTTTTATAGTATATCTCATTTACATATTCGATCCGTTTCTCTTCTTGGTATTGGGTTGGAAAGGTTTTGCCATTAATCGTGGCCGTCAAAGAACATAGGAGTTATGTTAATCAGAAAGACGCGAGAGACGTCACA